>QEPC01009472.1:5105824-5138615 GCA_003113815.1 Sphenodon punctatus | reverse complement strand
GTGTCACGGAGAAACATGGGGTCACACACGTGTAACACGGGACTACATGTTTGGTAAATGTGTGGCACCAAAGGTTTCACATGTATGTAATGTTACTATACATGTACACTATGTAATGTCAAAGGTTCCACATGTTTGTAATGTTAACTCTGAGAACTGTAGAACTCAAATTAGACCTCTCACACGTCACCAGTCTGAAGCAACTACAAGAGATAACAGAAAGTGTATTCAAAACATCTGGCTTGCTAGACAGCCTGTGGAGATGTTAATGAACTTCCATGTTTACCTGGGTTGCGTACGTGCCCTGAACCATGATCCCCGAGGCCGGAAATCGGAGACAAAGGAGTCTGAATTCCTATTTAAATGGGAGGAAGATACAAAGGAATGGACACTTCTTGAAAAGCCAGCTTGAGCATCTGCATATGAATAACCAGCCTGTCAGCAGCAGGCTGGGGAAAGCATGAACTAGGAGACATGATTTGGCTTTTACCAACTAAGAAGCCAGCGCCTAGTCATTCTACCTTTTATGACTGAGAAATCAGAACTCGCTAGGGTGGACTCGCTAGGGTAAGATGAATAACTTAGGAACTCAACCAGTCTAAGTTAGAAATGTGTTATATTTACCTTTGATTTCTAATAACACTCTGTTTAACTATCTTGTTTATGTAATCAATAAACTCACTTCTTAACTTTTATGAAGAAGTGGTCAGTGTCTAATATTGGAACACAAATGAGCTACAAGAGCCCTCAAGCTCTTGCGAACCTAGAGAGTAAAGAGTCTGTAAACGGGATGGATCGGGCCCTTGTGTGACAAAGGAGTTTCATTGTGGCACAGTTGAATTAGCCAGAGAGAAAACTGATTCAGGAGAACTGTGCGCAAGAGAAACTGAGTCACTCAAACCCGGTAAAGTGAGGGTGTGGACTCCCAAACCTGTGACAACTACTATCGTGCCTTCCCTTAATATTCTCTTCACTAGGCTAAACATACCCATTTCCTTCAACCTTTCCTCATAAGACTGGCTTTCCAAATCTTTTCACTTCACATTTATAGTATTGCTCTGAACATGTACACACATGCACAGCGACATATGGTATTTATAGGGACATAAAAATAGGGTGACGGAGGACACACATCCCCTTATCAAGACTGGGATGCAAGGGACAGTCCCATCTTTAAATGTGTCCACCCGCAACCCCTGTAATGGCAGCAAAATAGCTAAGTGGCTGTGTGCAAGCACATGCACATTTTCACGATGACATTTGATTTAACTTGGGTGAACATGATGACATTTGACTTAACTTGGGTATATGGTAGTAGCAAAAGTCCAGGGAATAAAGTTTGGGGGAGTGTAGGGGGAGGGGCTTCAGGATGTTAAGCAGGAAGAATTGTCTCCGTACCCTATGGACACTTGCTACTTCACTGGTAATTTATATGGCCCTTAGTATTTGAGGAGTCTTACAATCCTTGCTCTATTTATTCCTGCAACAACTGTGTGAGGTAGAAAGGGAACATCACCCCCATTTTACAGGTGAGAAGCTGAGGCACTGATAAGGAGATCTGGTGTGGTCCTGGCGACTGTTATTTAAGCGGGGGCACAGATGATTGTGAGTCTGAATCTCATAAAGACCGGGTAGTCAAGGGATAAGATGTTGGACTCCAGCCTGGGAGACCAGCGTTCAAATCCCATCTTTGCTGTGAACTCTCCGGGGAGCCTTGGGCAAAAAATCACCCTCTCTCATCCTCGGTTCCCTACCTGTAAAATGGGACTAATGACCTACTTCACAGCGGGAACTAGATAACGATTGTAAAGCACTTTAACAGTTGGAATAAGTTGTCTGGGGAGGCTGTGGGATCTTCTTCCTTGGGATGTTTTCAAAACCCAGCTGGACGAGCCTCAGTCTGCGACGCTGTAGATGGAGACAAAGTAGTTCAGGCGATACCTTTTATTGGACCGACGGTAGTTGGTGACATTGTGCACGATGGGGTCGTATAGGCAGAGGATATCCTCTGCCTTGGAACGGGGGGATGGACTAGATGACCCTCAAGCTCCCTTCCCGCCCTATAAATTCTAAGCTTGGAGTCAGACGCCTGAAGTTGCTCAGCAGCCCTCACTGCAGATAAATTTCCCAAAGGCTGCTAGTCCCTGTTTAGTCAGCCTGGGGAAACTTTCTGAAAACCTGGCCAGAGGTGGCTCAGGGGAAGCTGGGGTATTTGACACTTGCGGAAATCTGCCTCTCCTTTTCTGGTGCCTGAATAAGAGCTGAGCTCTTTTTGTAAAAACTGACCCACTTTTTGGGTGCTGAGGACCGGCGTAGCTACCCTGGAGGGAGGGGGTTCTGCTGAACCCAGTTCCCCAGACTCTAGGGGAGCCTTTGGCAAGTGACCTGGACATCACTAGAAAATTTTCAGGGAGAGGGTAGTCTGGGCAGCACCCCACCCACTCTGAAAATTTCCTAGCAGTGGAGGGACATAAGGAGGCAGGCGGTTCTAGCACCCCACCCCCTCTGATCCTTCCTTTCTGGAATTGAAGAAAATCTGATTTTCTTCATTTTTCTGATTTCTGAGTTGAAGAAAATAGAAGCTCATCCTTTGTTCTGCGCTCCGCAATGCATTGCAGAACAATGACGGAGATAATACAATCGCCCTACAGTCATGTGCTCCTAGATACCATAGAGGCAGAAAATGCCTAGACAGTCTGTCAGGTCTTGCCATTGGACTCTGTGGCTCTAATTACCAGGATAGGGACTTTCCCAGGATAGTTGTTCAGACGGACATTATCCCGGGATGGTTTAATAACCGGAAGTTATAAACCCCAGCGAATTAGGTTTTATAACACCTTGATATTTTTGTTATACCGGGATAATAATAACTGTTGACAGCTTTCAGACAGACATGCCGTCCCAGGATTAAAGCTATTATCCAGGGATAAATTTCCATCTGAAAAAGCCCTTTAGGGAGGCCCATGATTGGGACATAAGTCTGGATCCACTACAGCCTTGCTACACCCCTGGTGCTTAGATCTTGAAAATTTGGCCCTGAGTGACTCATGAGACAAAAGCCTGCAAAAACCTGTTTCTGCCAGGGTTTTTATTTATTTTTTAAATGGTGTGAAAGGATTAGATCACAGCAAATATCCTGCAAGCATCAGGGAACAGAGCAAGGTTGAACAATCGTGCTATCTTTGGCCGTTTAGACAAGAGTCACTCATGCATGAACCCCCAGATTTCTGGGTGTTTGTGCATGGGTGCTGCCTGTGGAAAAAGGGCCAAACTCAGGTGCATTTCTCAAAATGGGAGATGGAACACTTCCCACTTTTAGTGCGAAGCCTCACGGAGACCTGAGGCAGTCAGACAGCATCATGGGATTGCGAGAAGCGGCAGGGGCAATGCCAGAGGCAAAAACCGAAAAATGAGGAAGCGACATAAAACAGTGGGGGGTGCAACCGGTGAAAAAAGACTACAGTGCAAGTGTTACCTCCTGCAGGAAATTTAAAAAGCGGGGAGAAGACACTAGTGTAAATGAAGTGTCTCATTTCTTGCAGTGCCTCAAGAAGTCTGAGATGGAGTAAGAAATGCTATCCAAGCCTTGGGCAAATGCCCTAACTGCTACATACCATCCTCCCTCCCTCGAGGTTCATGTAAACATGAGTCCTTTGGAACTGGTCGGTATGATTTCTCACTCAGATTTTCACTTTGAGCCATGCTTTCAACCCGTAAGAGTTTGCATGCCTCAGTGAGTCTCTGCAATAGCCATCTCTGCCCAAGTTCTCACAGTTTGCAGAAGAGATCTGTTTCATTCCCCACACTCTGGCAGGTGACAAACGTATCCATTTCGCCGAGCAACCAAAGTCAATATCTTTTCTTCTTTCCTCTCGCCTCACCAATAAAATAATAACAACAGTAATAAAAAAAATAAACTGCAGAGAATGACAAAGGGAAATCCTTTCTTATTTGCAGTCGCGCAGAAAAGCAAACAAGTGCTGAGTGGTGGAAAAAACTAATATTAAAAAGAATCATATCCGAGCCTTTTCTTAACAAACCACTCGAGGCTTTTGGCTTGCAGCTTGGCGGCTGAATTGCACAAGGGCCGATGTTGACAGCTTTCTCACGCGCTGGGAACTTTCATTTTTAAAAAAGAGCTCATGTTTAGTCATGTGTACACACAACTCGGTCGCTTTTGTGCCCAATGACAACCGGCTTTCATTGAGACCTTTATGCCGGTTTGTCAACAGGGAGCACTGACTCAGCTTATCACACTGAACGATAGGGAATCAGGGCTGAAAGTTCTTGCAAAAAGTGAAGCATCACGTCGAAATCCCTGAGCCGAGATAAACCGGGAACTGGGACTTTTTTGTTGTTGAATGCTTTGTGAGAAAATAAATAAATAAATAAATAAATAAATAATCGTTGCACACGTGCAAACAAACCACCACCAGGCTGGGGTTTTTGAGCATGTGCAAAATAGCCACCCCCCGCAGTCAGAATGGCGGCAATAGCGTCACTGCCATTTTGGGTTTAAGGGCAGTGGACATTGGCGCATGCCTAAAACGGTCCGGTGGCCATTTTGTGCACGTGCAATGACTGTTTTCTCACCCCGAATGAGTTCTTGGGCGAGAAAATAAAAGAATGACAATTAAAAAATCATTGCGCGTGTTGCAAAATGACCGCTGGGCAGTTTGCGTATGCGCAAATGACTGCCGCCCTTCACCAAAATGGCGGGGACGCTGTTGCCGCCATTTGGTTAAGCGTGACGGCCATTTTGCGCATCCCGCCCTGCAATGCGTGTTGGAAATCACGCTAGAAACAGGCTAACACCCCACCCCCCGAGTGGAACTTCCCAGGATTGCTCCTTCCCCCACCCTCCGCGCTCCCCTACTTCCTAAATCATCTCCACCCTTTCACTTATGCTGACCCCTACACCTGCAATTCCCTCCCTGAGCGTATTTATTCACTCTGCTCCCTCCCAACCTTCCAATCTAGCTCTTCCGTCAGGCCTTCCCTGGCTCCCCCTCCCCTCCCCACAGAGATCTCTCATTTAGGCTTCTCCTAAGGCACTGGTTCCAATGCAGCCCTGCACCATGTATTTTTCATAAGTGTCCTGGATTAAAGGGTAGGTCTGGCCACCCTAGACATTCATGAAGCAGAGACACTGCAGATGCACGTGCTTAGCTTGGTTTCAAGACGAGGAGGGGGCTCTGGGAGAATAATATGTTATAAGGGGAAGCACTGGTGAGGCATGGTCTATGGAGGGAAGGAGATAGGGAAAGTCTGTCAGAAGAGGTACGTTTTTAGGAGGGATCTGAAGGTCAGAAAGGAGGGAGCAGAGTGGACGTGTTCTGGGAGGGAGTTCCAGGTCTAGGGAGAAGTGGGGGGAAGATGGTGTAGGCAGCTGGAGGCTCTGGGGCAGCGGTTATGGTGCCAGGACTGGGAGGCAACTGTTGTCCTCACGGATCAGTGCTTAGTGGCGAAATGGTGCCCTTGGTGCCAGGGAACTGCCCCCTCCCATCATCCACCCGCAGAGCTCTCTGTTTACCCCCAAGTGGTCCTGGTTGGGGAAGAGATGCGGAACAAAGTGAGAAGACTGGGTGGCCTGATGAATTTCCTCTCAAAGTGCCTGTCAAACCCCACACACCGCGCAAACGGTGCGTGGCCGTCCCGCGGGCGCGCCGTGCATGGATTGCATGCACACCTTAGCAGGCAAGACAATGGCTCGGGCACAAGTCGTGTGCAAGCGTGCAGGCCTTTGGGATCAAGACCAACGGGGTGCATGCAGCCCAGCTAGCCTCAACGGGACCTCAGATGTGTTTTCAAGGTCAGGATTAGAGCTGACATGATCCAGGCAGGATCCGGTCAGATACCAAATGGAATCCAGTTAGCGTCCGGTGGTTGTTCTGTTTAACGGGATTACCTATTTACTGTTTACTGCAATATCATTTCTTCATCATTTATTTTATTTTTCTTACTCTCTCCTTCCCTCCGGACCTGGTTTTAGAGTAGTAACAGCAACATTTGTTATGAAGGAATATGGTAATATCTGGTTTGGCTGTTAACCTCCACTGTAACTGTAGTTAGCAAATCATTGCCGAGCTAACCAGAATACCGGCTATTAATCGCTGGTAAGTTTTTTATTCTCCATTTTGGCACTAGTAAGTTCTTAATCAGCCAAGACCAGAGGGCAAGACTAAGAAATAGTGGGAGAAGGGAAAGATTATGTTTCTTATTTTCAGATGTTCCACTGAGGCAGCTAGAAAAGGAGGGAGGAGTTGGGTGTTTCTGCAGTGAGGCAAAGACCAAAGGGAAAAGTTACAGAAAAGTTAAAACAATGACAACAAGGAGCAGATCACAAAAGGGAACTTAGTAAGAGTTGAGCCAGCCAACATCATTTAAAAAAGATAAAAAGAACACCTGGTCTGGTCTCGCCACCGAGAAATAGGTCAGTTCAGCTGTGCAAAAGCAAGCAATGGGCCGTGCTGAGACAAGGGTAGTCGAGGAAAACATTTGGTCCTTAAAAACATGTTGCAATGACTGATGGGGAGGGGGCTGGTCAATACGCAGCTTGGCAAATAGAACTCTCTCCCTATGTTTCTTGTGAAATGAACTCTGCCCCAGCTGGAGCACGGCCTTCAATTGAAAGAGCAGCCGCTTGCGTGGAAGAAGTCGCTTTCTAAAAGTGAAACATTCCATGTAGGCTCCTAACGCCCATTCGCTTTCAATGGCTCCCAAGTGCCATTGATGACTTTGCGTGCCTACCCCTAAGCTCGTACAGAGAGACGCGGCGCTCACGTGAGATGCCGAGTCTGCAAAAATCCCTTTCCCCCGATTTTTTATGATGTGATAAGTTTAGGATGCAGGATGCAGCAGGTGTAATGAGGGTTTAATTAAAAAATAAAATAAAACTCAGAAACGAAGCTTAAACAATCATGCTTAATCCCTTCACACACATTTTCAGAATGAGTGAAGGGATTATCTGCTTGTCAATTCCCTTCAAATGCTGCAGGGAGGGATAGAGGTGATTTTAATTTCAGGGGATGAATCCCCCGCTGCCTGCCTGGTTAGGTGAATTTATTTATTTAGATTTTATTGCCCCACCCTACCCAAATGGCTCAGGGAGGCTGGGCATTGCTGAAAACAAAAACAAGAAATGCAGGATATTGGAGACCTAGCAGCAGCCGTGGCAGTTCAGATGGTAAATTGAGACGTGGGGGAGGGAATGTGGGAACAGTTGAAATGCATGAATACTAACTCCCTCGACGAATAGTAGAGGTGGGAGAAGAGTCCAGTGTGAATGCAGCCAGGGTCTGTAGCAGAAGAACATGACAGGAGCTGCGGGAAAACAACAGGGAATGGATCCCCCATTGTGACCTGTTGTTGGGTGCTTCTCCCAAGCCACCGTGATTGGCCACTGTCGGAGACAGGATGCTGGGCTAGACGGACCATTGGTCTGACCCAGTATGGCACTTCTTATGTTCTTAGAGGTGGGATTAGACCACAGCCCTTTGGAAATTCAGTCTATAACCACAGACAGGCCTCACTGATTGGTGACAACAAAAACATTGACCCTAAGCCTCAAAGCATTGCATCAGCACTGCAAAAGCCGTCATTTTGAAGCTAGGAGAAGCTGACGTGGTTACAAGAAGTATCCTGCCCAACTGCTGGACTTTTAAAAGTAACACTTCATTGATTTAAACTCATTGAAGTCCATGGGAGCTCAGTGGGCCCCTGATCAAAATAGATATATTGAAATTAACAATAGCACAGTGGACAGAAGATCACTTAAACTCTGGCAGAAAAACCACTTTAGAGTTAAAAAATAACGTGTTCAGTGAACTAGGCCAGAAATTATTATTATTATTATTATTATTATTTATATAGCACCAGCAATGTGCCCAGTGCTGAACAGTCGTGGTTAGAGACAGGTCTCTCTCTTGAAGGGCCTACAGTCTTGAATGGACAAAGGAGCGGGGCCCTTAGGGAGAGACAGGGAGATATGAATGAAGCTGAGAAGGTGCAGGGGCCCATGCTTATAGCTTAGATCCAAGGGAGGAGAGGGATGCTGCTGAAGGACGAGACCATGTCCAGGAGGCGCGGCTCAGGGTTTTGACTCGAACTGTCAGAGTTTTCAAGCACCATCTCCAGGCGCTGAGCTAAGCAGATCATTCTCGGAGCTGGTCAGGGGGTTTGATTCTGAATTTGGGGGCTGCAGGGAGCTGGAACAGCCTGATCACAGGAGGCAGACACAAAAGGTGCAGAAGATTTGATTTCAGGAGATCCAGGACCTCAAGTCTTTGTAAGGTGGCTGGAGGGATCAGGCTGGGTAGCCCCTTTAGCCCCTCTGTGCCTGGGCTATCCATCCATCCATCCAGCCAGCCTAGCATCTCCATGCCCTACACTCAAGCCCTTTTCACACAGACATTCTAACACTGATAAAATACATGTTGCAGGGCACCCATAGAGCACACCTACAGCCCTGCAACATGTATAATAAAATGTAACCCATTTTATCAGCGTTGGAGTGTCTGTGTGAAAAGGGCCCCAGTCCCTTCCTACCCCCACACTCTATCTTGCATCTACCTCCAGCCCCAAGCTTTTTATTGGCCCAACTGAAAAACCCTTCTAAATTTGCATAAGCCAATTCATGCAACTTTATGCAAATTAACACCTCTAGTTTTCATCCCTGGGAGAGGTGGCTGCCCTCTATGTGGCTAATGGACCGCGCGGAAGCACCATCAGTGTGACACAAAAGAACTCGGAGGATAAAGCTTGTCGTGTGCCGTGCTTGATTATTATCGATCAATTATTTATTGCCTTTTCAATAGGCATCAGAGAACCTGCTTTTTGCAGCATGCGACAATCCTCCAGGTGTTGAAACTGTGACGATGCGTGTTGCAGCCTGCCCGTCCTGCGCGTCGGACACATTCTGCCTTTCCCACGAAGCGTTACGAGTATTTTTCTAAGTTATGCTGACACTTAGAACCAGCTCGGAGCAGATTAAAGCCTGTATTGTTTGCCCCATTAGGGGCCTGCGTTTAGCTCACTGCAAAGCACTCAGCACACTTGGCCGTAGGGGCGGGAGTGCTGGTTCATTGCTCTGCAGAAGGAGGAATGCTGACTGGTATTAGCACTCGGAGCTGATAAGACAAACACTGACTTACTTGGAAAGAAACCATGAACACTGTTGAAGGGTTTGAATGATGGGCCTAATTCTTATCTCTTGTACATCAGTGTCAGCCTGGTGTAAGCAGTGAAATAATGCTGCTCCTCTTCTGTCACCACCCGTGCCTGCCCCTGATCCATCTTTGCCTCTTCTTCCATGCTGCACCCTGTGCCTGGGACCCCCTTCCTGAATGCATTCCCTTCCCTTCTCTTCTTCTGAACCTTCAAATCCACCTGAAATCCCACCTCTTCCATCAGTAGGGGTGTGCACCAGAGACCCATCTCGTTTTTTGTTATCGATTTCGTTATTAAAATGTGTCATTTTTGTTATTAACAAAATGCCGTTGGTATCGGTACCGATTTCAAATGAAGATTACTCTCCCTCGCCTGCTCCCTCAACTGCCTTCGTCCCTTCTCCCTCGCTGCCCCCCATGCCTAGAACTCCCTCCCTGCCCACATCCGCCTTGCCCCCTCCCTCCGCTCCTTCAAATCCCTCAAAACCCACCTCTTGCTCGCTGCCTTTCCCGACGCCTGCTAGAACTTTCCTCTCAACATTTACTGTCTGCCCTCCCCGCAGACTCCTGCCTAACCCCAACCAAGCCAAGCACGTGCACCTGAGACTTCGCATCCGCTTGAATGTTATTGATCCCTTGTCTCTCCCTATGTCCCCTCTCCTTGCCTCCCCCCTCCGTGTCTATTAGAATGTAAGCCATAGGCAGGGACCGTGTCTATCTCACTGTTCTCTGTAAAGTGCCAAGTACGCAGCTGGCACTATACAAATTAATAATAATAATAATAATATCTAGGTTTATTTTTATTATATATATATAATATATATATATAATATAATAATAATATATATATATATAATAATATATATATATTATAATAATAATAATAATAATAATATATATATATATATATATATAATATACAGAATCTAAGCTAAACCTAACTTATGTATAATACAAAATATTCCTATTCTATACTCCTAATATATATAATAAAACAGCCTAGTATCTAAATATCTAATCTATATATATACAACTAATATCTATATAATACATGGACGGGGGAAACAAATATTCTATCTCTCTCTATATGTGTACAGGGGGAGACAGGCAGGGGAAGGAAAAAGGTAAAATGTAAGGTTAAGGAATAAGGATTGGAAAGGTAAGGTAGTAGGATTTTTAGTGCAAGCACCAGCAGATTCTGAACTGCCCCCTGACAGAGCAATAGCTAACACAGAACCAGAGTCAAGCAACCCAGCCCTGCAGTATAAAGGGTTACAGTGCCCTCCCCCAGAGCTCCCCTGATTGGTTCTGGGAGGCAGGAGGCATTGACCAATCAGAGGGTGCCATTCAACTGCCTGGGACCTGCTTGCACAGCTCATTGGCCAGCGATTACATCCATCAGGTCCTTCCCCTCCCATCACAGGCCCAGTTCAAGAGTTCAACACTGTTTCTGACACCGAGATGTCTGCTCCCTCCTTCCCTCGCCACATTTCCCTCCGAAAAACACCTGCCAGGCTGCTAGGCAATAACAAAATCAACAACATTTGTTATCGTTATTGATTTCGTTATTATTTTTTGTCATTTTCGTTATTGCGATAATGAAACTGACAAATTTCATTTTTGTTATTGATATAACAAAAACGACATGCACACCCCAATCTGTCAGGCTTTCCCTAGCTGCTCATCCCTACAGACTGCTCCCTGAGGCTGTTTTTGCACAGACCCCCCCCCCCCCCCCCCGGGGTGTGAGGGCAGGTATGTGGCGGTGGTGGGGCATATATGTGCACGCTGTTGTTTTATGAATTGTGAGCCGCCATGAGCCTCTACGGGAAGGGCAGTGTATAAATCTGAACAAACAAACAAGCAAATAAATAAATAAACAAAGAAACAAACAAAAAAATAATTGGGCATAATTGGGCAAGCGCGGTAGTGCAAATATCACCGAAATGACACAACCAAGATACCGAGACAACTGAAATTCCAGAATAACCAAAGCAAACAAATGAAAAACCAAAAAACAAACAACCCAAACTCAAATGGAATAATCAAAATGAGCCCTAATGGAGCACGAGCAGATGACAGTTATTACCCAAACCACCATTTTGGGGACAGCGCAGATTCGATGGGTTTAACCATTTTTCCTGACACCCATTTCACCTCTAAGCAAAATGGGCTTTGGTCATCCCCGGTGCCACCTCTGGGGATGGGGTGGAGGGCCATGGCATGGCTAGGCTGCGGTGGGCTCATGTCCCAATGTGCCCCACAAAAGGGCAAGGTGGTGAGGTTTCCTGGTGGAGGGCAGGGCTTATCCATGAAGGTAGTGCTGCTCCAGCTCCCCAAAGTCCCCTCTTTCCCCCCAGAGTGACGACAACCCCCAGCAAGGAAGTTTTAAGAGTGGGTGTGGGTGAGGCCAGCACTCCACCCCTCCCCACACTGAAAATTCTCTTGTAGTGGCATTCAGGAATGACTCGAGTGAAGTTGTCCTCGGTCAGCAGCCAGAGCCAGCTTGCAGCGAGACTGCCCTGCGTCCTGGCTATCTCCAGTGGATGCATGGTGGACTACAAGAATGTTTGAAAGTTACCAGTGGTCGGAGGGACCAAAACTCTGAGTCTATCCCCTTGGTCTCCTGGCACTGACTGCAGTTTCCTATCTGCACTGAACTCCTCCATTCTAGCACCCCAGCTGCAAATGAAAATGTACAGGAATCCTGTATCCCCAGGGGCTGATCGAGGCAAGTGCAGATGGCGGTGCAGATGGCAGGGCCACGTGGTTTTTTTGGGCCCCTACATGCGGCCCCAATTCAGGAGGCAGCCTCCAACACATGGCCTGCACCACAAGGAACCCCAGCTCCCCAAACAAATCGGGGTAACATTTTCAGCATTCATTCATCTAACTTTCCCAAGTTAACACACCTGGGTGAAGCCTCTGCGAGGATCCTGGAGGGTCTCTGGTAGCACGTCTGGGTAAGGCCTCTTCTGGGGATCCTGGAGGGTCTCTGGTAGCGTGCCTGGGTGAAGCCTCTGCCAGGGATCCTGGAGGGTCTCAGGTAGCACGTCTGAGTGAAGCCTCTGCCGGGGATCCTGGAGGGTCTCAGGTAGCACACCTGGGTGAGGCCTCTGTCGGGGATCCTGGAGGGTCTCAGGTAGCACGCCTGGGTGAAGCCTCTGCCGGGGATCCTGGAGGGTCTCAGGTAGCACGCCTGGGTGAGGCCTCTGCCGGGGATCCTGGAGGGTCTCAGGTAGCACGCCTGGGTGAGGCCTCTGCCGGGGATCCTGGAGGGTCTCAGGTAGCACGCCTGGGTGAGGCCTCTGCCGGGGATCCTGGAGGGTCTCAGGTAGCACGCCTGGGTGAGGCCTCTGCCGGGGATCCTGGAGGGTCTCAGGTAGCACGCCTGGGTGAGGCCTCTGCCGGGGATCCTGGAGGGTCTCAGGTAGCACGCCTGGGTGAGGCCTCTGCCGGGGATCCTGGAGGGTCTCAGGTAGCACGCCTGGGTGAGGCCTCTGCCGGGGATCCTGGAGGGTCTCAGGTAGCACGCCTGGGTGAGGCCTCTGCCGGGGATCCTGGAGGGTCTCAGGTAGCACGCCTGGGTGAGGCCTCTGCCGGGGATCCTGGAGGGTCTCAGGTAGCACGCCTGGGTGAGGCCTCTGCCGGGGATCCTGGAGGGTCTCAGGTAGCACGCCTGGGTGAGGCCTCTGCCGGGGATCCTGGAGGGTCTCAGGTAGCACGCCTGGGTGAGGCCTCTGCCGGGGATCCTGGAGGGTCTCAGGTAGCACGCCTGGGTGAGGCCTCTGCCGGGGATCCTGGAGGGTCTCAGGTAGCGCGCCTGGGGGAGGCCTCTGCCGGGGATCCTGGAGGGTCTCAGGTAGCACGTCTGGGGGAGGCCTCTGCCAGGGATCCTGGAGGGTCTCAGGTAGCGCGCCTGGGGGAGGCCTCTGCCGGGGATCCTGGAGGGTCTCAGGTAGCGCGCCTGGGGGAGGCCTCTGCCAGGGATCCTGGAGGGTCTCAGGTAGCGCGCCTGGGGGAGGCCTCTGCCGGGGATCCTGGAGGGTCTCAGGTAGCGCGCCTGGGGGAGGCCTCTGCCGGGGATCCTGGAGGGTCTCAGGTAGCGCGCCTGGGGGAGGCCTCTGCTGAAGATCCTGGAGAACCGGATTTGAAGAAACCCTGCTGCTGTGTCAGGTTGACAATAGTGGGCTAAGATGGACCATTGGTCTGACAAGGCCGCTTTTACACATGACAAAAAGGGGTTCTTATAAATGCTCGAGATAATACCAGGTGCTATAAATGCTGGAATTTTGTAATGTGTGAACACGCTAGTCCCCCTTTAGGAAGAGAAATCTTGCAGCCTTGTAAGAGTCACATCTGGTGGGTCTTACAAGGCTGTGAGATCTCACGGCATAAAAGGGGACTAGTGAGTTCACACCTTGCAAAACTCCAGCATTGATAACACCTCCATATTACCTTGAGCGCTTCTAAGAACCCATTCTTGTCACGTGCAAAAGCGGCCTGATCAGTTAGGTGGCTCCTTATATCCTTACCTCTGAAGGAAGAGGCTTGGGAATCCATTTGAAGAATTTGCAGAGGATGTCTACAAAATTGCTGCTGGGGGCTGGAGAGGTAAGATGCTCAGAGGCAGGAAGAGTTTTTTATTTGCACCCGTCCCATTTCCTGGATCTGGCTCCTACCCTCAAGCACGGAAAGAGGGACCTCGGGAGAAGGGAGAAGAGATGAGGGCAGGTTCTCAATGAGAGTGGATGGATCAGGGGTGGGAAGACTTTTCCCATCCAGAGGCCACTTTGAAAATGAGTACAAGTTCTGAGGGCCACAGAGGGTGAAAATAGACACGATGCTGGCGCGCTGTAGCCCAAGACTCAGTGCACGTCAGCTTCCCCACTGGCCTGCTACTGCCCCAGGGCGGACAGGCACCTGGCCTGGAATGAGCCACCCGGATGGTCCTCAGCGCACATTTCGGGCTAAGAGCTGCTCATGCAGGTCAATGCCGGCCAAAGCGTGTCTGTTTGACCCCGCCATCCCCACTGCAGGACGGGGGCTGCCATGGCCAGTTGCCATGGCTGGTCACCATGGTTGCCCATCATTGGGGGGGAGGGGGACTGTCTGTTGAGAAGCACATCTGTTGCACGCATGCACACACACACCGAGGGCATGAGGGTGGTGGGACGACTGTCCAGCTGTGGGCATGTTAGTTCAGTACCCTTCCCCAACCTGGAGAGTGGCGGCTGCAGGGTTTCCCACCCCGGAGCGAGGAGCTGCCACCCTGCCCACGCGTCTGTTTTCACCCATGGAAGCTGGGGTCTGGCAGGTTTAAGGGGTGCACTCAAGAAAAGGAGGGCCCAGTTTATGGATCTGTGCCATGGATCTCCCTGTGTGCAGGCTCTCTTCCCTGCTTCCTTCCCTTGAGCTCATTTTTAAGTTCCCTGGGGAAGGAACCGGATTCAGAGGCAGGATGCAGGCACTGAAAAGGCGCCAACGTAAAAAACTTGCATTTGGCTCCTGGGCCTGAGGATCCCCACTCATGACTTAGGCCGTTTTTAGACGTGCGCGTGGCGCACTCGCGCGCCGTTGCCAAAATCCCACGAGACGGGATTAGACGAGACGGTGCCGCCGCGAGTCACGCGCACAGGAGGGGGGGACGCGCATTCTTTTCCAGCCGCGATCTGACCCACCTTGATCGCCGACCCGGTCAGATCGCGGCCGGAAAAGAAAGCGCGTCCTCCCTCCCGTGGGCGTAACTCGCGGCAGTGTCTCGCCTAATCCCGTCTTGCAGGAATTTGGCAATGATGCGAGAGTGCACCGCACGCCCGTCTAAAAACGGCCTTAGATCTATGATCTGGACCCTCCTCTTCCTCCTCCCGGCCCCAGTCTGAGCACCCCACCCATCAACTCCTATCCAGCCTGCGGCACCTGTACTAATGCTCAAAGTGCTCACCAAGGAAGCGATGGTTTTTTGTCTCTTGTCTTGCTCACCGAGCTCAATGAGAGTCAGTAAAAATAATCCAGTTGTTTGAAACTGAAAACCTTATCACAGATGGGGAAACTAAGACACCAGGTGGGGGGAATGACTTGCTAGAGAAATCACACTCCTTTTAATCTGAACCCTTAGAAGCGGCCCCTCCTGTGGTTTCCATTTTAGTAAAACTCTCTTTCCACTGAAAGCCAGATGGGGTCGTCTGTAGCGCCTGACACCTGCATCGTGAAGCATCGTCAAGACTGCTTTTCGGGGCCACCTTTCCCAGAGCGGCTTGACCAAAACGCAGACTTGCACGATGAAACACATTGCAGTTTCAGCTTTCGGTATCATTGTGCAACACTTTCAGAAGGGGAGGGGAATACTTCACATCTGTTGTGGCAAAAACTGGACGGGGTCACATTTTCAAATGCTGCTAATATCACTCCGGAACCAAAGTGGCATTTGACGCAGTTTTCAAAAATGGCTCTGGTATTTTTAGCAGCCGGAGTCGCATTTTCAAAGACACTCAATCAACGGTGGATGTTCTTTCCCCCTAGAACAGGGCTGGGGAACCTCAGGCCTGGGGGCCAAATGCGGCCCATGGCACGTTTTTATGTGGCCCATTTCCAGTTGCTGGATCTGGCCCTTGGATCCAATTCCTACCTCGAGGGAGGGGAAATGTTCCCCGCTCTTGCCCTAGAACAACTACTCCATTACTGCTTTCCCGGTCTTCTTTGAGAACCATGGACAACACCTTGGCAAGACAGACCGGGGAACTAAAATTCATAACTCGATTGGATATCAAAACCAAAAGATTAAATAAAGATGAGGGCTTCATAAGTCTCTATGGAGCTGTTTAAGAGACAGCTTCCTGTCTGCTTCGTTCCCTGCACTGTATTTAAATGTTTTGAAATGCTAACTACCGTTCCTTGTGAACCTCTTTTGCACCCCCTCCTTCTCTGGTGCTTGCTACTTTTATTTGTTTTTTAGCTAGTGCCAGCAATGGGCCTGGTGCTGAACAGTTCTGATTAGAGACAGGTCACTGCCCCGAGGGGTTTACAATCTAGCATCACAGAATCACAGAATGTCAGAGTTGGAAGGGACTTGGAGGGTCAGATGGAGAAGGGAGGGAGGCTAGGCTTAGGGAAGGGGAACATTTTGGGAGCAACAGGGATACAAGAAGCTGAAACGAATATCCACAAAAACAGGTACACCCGTTGAATTTCCGGTACCCAAACTGACTTGAAAATTTCAGGTACTAATCAGTACCTGATTGCCACCCAGTTTGAGTACCCGATGTCCCAGAATATCTGGGAATATCGACTTCCGGCCCCAATTTCTTTTTACTTCTGGTTTCCATTTTTTTGTTTTTTGTCCTGATTTACCTTTAAGTAACCAGAATATTGAAAAATTGGGAATGGAAATGACCAATTTTCAGATATTCAGGTATCCGATCGGGATCCAAGTAGACTGTTTAGTACCCGACATGGTACTCAAAAATGCAGGTATTACCTGTGGGTATCAAAATGAGGTTCCCATTTCACGTACACCCATGAGGTCTCTTCCGAACAGACGATTCTTTGATTCTACATGCTTCGCTTAGTTAGAAGTGGAGGGGGATCCTGGAGGGTAGCAATCTGTGAGGCTGAGGTGCTAGCATGGATATATACCTAGCATGCATTTACTTGGTCTATAATTTGATTATTTTATGGTTTTTCCTCTCACTGTATTTAAATGTTTAAAAGGCTAATGTCTTTTTTCCATAACAAGGGCATGTGATGAGGTGTTCTCCACCATTATAGAACTCCCTCCTCTTGGAGATCTGTCTAAGCCTGAGACTACTCGTCTTCAGGAACCGATGTAAGACCTTGATGTTTGGTGAGGCATTTGGCAGGCAGGGATAGGGTTGGGAGGCTAGTTTAGGGGTTGGGATGGGGCTTTTAAGTTTTTTTTTAATGGTTTTGTATGTTTTTATAGACTGTAAGCTGCCCCAAAGTCTTAGGGGAAGAACGTGGTGTAAATTTGAATAACTAAATAAACGAATGATTTCTCTCCTATTAAATACCTGTTCTACGCTTGCTCAGTCTGCAATTCTGATGTTTTTAAGTGTCAGGAAGGACCCTGTATCCCTGGTCTTAGAATTGCTTGAGCCCAGGGCAAAGATAAAATGTGGCGGCCACACACGGGCCCCTCCCTCTCAGGGGCACCCTCTGCCTGACTCTAGAGGTGGTAAAGGTTTGAGCCCCCACTGGGAAGGGGGGGCCTGCACCATGCCCAGTGAAAATGGGGCCACTGTGGGGCCCCAGAAGTAGGGGCAAAATAGCAGAGCCTGGGGCGGTCACCCTGGGTTGCGGTGCGGTAAGGGCTGTGTTGCTTGTATGGCCTGAACGTTTGCATACTCTCACCAAGAGAAATGGTCCAATTAAAGAGATCACGTGAACTCTTCTGGGTGTCTTTAGATGCCAGAAGGGTGCTGGTTTTAACCTTTAAAGCCCTTCACGGCCTGGGCCCTGCTTATCCGCGGGATCGCCTCACTCCCCATGTGCCCGTGCGACCCTTGAGATCGTCCGTGGGAGCCTTTTTGGAGGTTCCCCGGGCGAGGCGGGTGGCCACTGATGTTAGATCTTTTTCAGTGGTCGCCCCTGTGCTGTGGAATTCGGTCCCGGAGGAGGCTCGGCTGGCTCCCACTCTCCTGTTGTTTCGGTGTATATGTATGACCTGGCTGTTCCGTCAGGCTTTTGGCAAGGGGGGATGGGAATGGGGGGCTTTTCCCCACATACTGTATTTTAAATTGTTTTAAAATGTTTATATTATTTTAATGAATGTTGTTCGCCGCCCCGGGCTGCCCTGTGGGCAGGAGGGGCGGGATACAAATTTTAAATAAATAAATAAATAAAGTAACGCTGTTCAGTGTTCTGCAACCCAGTGTCCTACCGTTACAGTGTTTAGACAGACTGTCACCACAGTGTTCACCCCAAACACTGATTAAACTGCTAAGACCCGGCAGCATTCACTTCCAGCGTTTGGGGTGAACACCTTGTTGACGGTCTGTCTAAACACTGTAACGGTAGGACACTGGGTTACAGACTAACACTGAACAGCGTTATGTCTAAAGACACCTCTGTTTCCATGTTCAGAAGCAACTTAGGCACAGAAGCCCTGGTCCTGCAAACACTGGAAGGAATAGGGCTTAGGTACACATAAGTGCTTGCAGGATCAGGGTCTTAGGAGATTAAGTGCCAGTGATTTTCAATGTGACTTAGGTTCCTATGTGCCTGACTCACTTTTGGGGGTTTCTCTGTGGTTTCTCCTAGATTGTAAGCCAATTATTTATTTATTTATTTATTTATTTATTTATTTTATTCAATATATTTATACCCTGCCCCTCCTGCGAGCAGGGTAGAGACTGGTGTTAATGATTGTTCACTGCCAGGTACATTATCGGAGCTATAGTAATTAATCAATAATAATAATAATTATTATTATTATTATATATGCTCTACCCAAATACAGTTAGAAGACATGATATAGCAATAAATAGAAGAAATCCAACTGTCCTTGTAATGCAAGAGGTCAGACTAGGTGATCTCTGTGGTGATTTCTGACCCTAAAATCTATGGGGCTGATCCAAACCTCAGGCACGCACTGCATACAACATGCATGGAGGATGTGCTCACTGAATGCACATGCATTGCACACCCATGCACACCCCCTTTCGCGCAGTGTGTGTGCGCAGAGCGTTCAAGTCTTGAATCAGGGCCCTATGATTGAATACAATGGATCATAGGTTCCTAACTTGCTTACAATCTGATCCTCAAAGTGCTCTACTGGCACCAGCTCCATTGAACTGAGCAATGCCTGCCCTCGCACCGTGCTTTGAGGATTGGAATGGTAGATGCTTTTTTGAAAATTTGACCTTAAAACTGAAACTCTGATCCACAAAATGCATAATTAACCTGTGGAACTTATTGCCATGGGAAGTTGATGAAGCCAATGGTATAAACTGGGTTAGGAAAGGATTGGATAAATATATGGAGGACAGGTCCACCAATGGCTTTCAATTAAGCTGATCAGGGGATGCAGTCTCTACTGGAAGCAAGTGACAGATTATACCACATCGGCCTGGTTGGGGTACATGTCCTTTCAAGCGTTTCACGTTGGCCAATGGGTAAAAGCATCTCCAGCCGGGCAACAAAATAAACATTTCCCCAGCCTTACTCAGCTGGGAGTGACATGTGGCTGTCTGGCCTCTTCCCCAGGCTGCAGGCAGTGACCCTCCCACCCTCACCATAATGGGCAGATTTAGCTGGTGGCCATGGCAACTCCCCCCCCCCCTTGCTGGGCCAGCCTGGAAACAGACAGATCCACCCAGTTATCTACCCCACCAGGGTCTGTACTGGGTCCACAGATGATGGCCCAGAAACAGACGCACAGGGCAAACTAGGTCAGCATCATGAGACTTGAACCAGGAACCGTTGCTGTGCGGAGTTACTTGCTGACTCCACTGCACCAGCGCCGTGCTCTGTCTTAGACCTCTGCTTCTGTTTACTAGGCCTTGCTCCAGCACCCTACCAATCTACTGGGATTCCCCACCCGCCGGGCCCTGATTGGCTCCTGGCTGTTTAAAAGCCATGTGACAGGAAGCGAAATCCAGGTAGAGTCATGTTCCTTAGCCTTGCTGGCTATTTCTAACCTCCCAGTCCCCTTGTTCCTCAATCCACGAGCCACACTATAGGCCCAGGTGACCATCTTGGGCCCTGCTATTTTCCCTCTAATTTTGGAGGCCCCAGAGTAGTCCTGTTTTCATCAGGGCAGAATGTGCCCCACCCCCTCCTTCCCAGTGGATCCCCAAACACAACAACCTCTAAAGCCCCATGGAAGGTGCCCTAAGGGGGCAAGGCCATGGGGCAGGGGGTGTGACCACCAGGGGTCCTGCATTTAATCTTCACCCTGGGTCTCACAAATGCTAAGGCTACTCCTCTTGTCTACTTCCCAACCGGCAAGTCCTCTTCCCTCCCAATTTTATTTAATATTCTTAATATCTGGGTAGCTCGAGGCGGCTAACAGTAACAAATCATAAAAGCACCATCAACAACATTACAACAAAATAGAAATAAAATAGAAATACAATAAAATTAAATTTGACTGATCTTATTCTTGGTCTGCCTCGGGTGCTTTGATTCTGGACTCTCCTTTGGCTGGTCATTGATTTGGAGGACTGAGTCCTAGCTTGGCTCTTTGCTTGTCTAGGAAGACGCTCATAGATTGCCCAAACATCACTGGGCCCTGAGCCTGCCCACCCCATGACAGGAAGCCATTGCATCCAATGGCGGCCAATCATGGTGGACACTCTGGACTGGGCCGGGGATAGCAGGCTACCACACAGTGGCGACTGGTGGGTTTTGAGGTTGGTGGGTCAGTAAGGCCGGCTGGTCTGTTGGTGGCAAAGCTGCCTGCAGGCTGGCGGAACCTTATGGCTGGCAGAGCTCTAGGGTGAGGCTTCTCCATTGTAGGTGGAGCCTCCAAAACTCCAGCAACTAGGAGTTATCAGTGTTAATATCTGATGGACAGAACAATAGTTAACACTGGGAACTCCTTGCTGCTGAGTACAACCCTGCCACTTGGAGACAGAGAGAACCCTGCTACTAGAATCCAGAGACTCCCAAACACAGCAGCAAAACACACACTCCAACTGATCTTGAACCAACCAAATTTATTCCCAGGGCCCTATGCACAGATATATAAAAAAAACACACGTAAACCAGAAACCAGCCTACAACAAGGCACCTTAATTTAGGCAGGTTGTATTCACAAGTTAAAATGTCAATTCAGCAAAGCTGCAGACTCCCCAAGTGGTCCCCACTCCCCAGTGTGCCCCCAAGTGGCCCCCACTCCCCCACCTTGTCCCCGAGTGCCCCCAGTGTGTCCTCAAATGCCCCTACTCCTGCAGTATGCCCCCACTCCCCCACACACCAGGGAGTGGGGGTCACTTGGGGACACAATGGGGTCACTTGGGGACACACTGGGAGTGTGGGGGGGAGTGGGGGCATTTGACGACACAGTGGGGGCACACCAAGGGAGTGGGGGGTCACTCAGGGACACAGTGGGGTCACTCGGGGACACAGTGGGGAAGTGGGGGCACACTAGGGGAGTGGGGGTCACTCAGGGACACAGTGGGGAAGTGGAGGCACACTGGGGACACAGTGGGGAAGTGGGGGACACCGGGGAGTGGGGGTCACTTGGGGACACAGTGGGTCACTTGGGGACACACTGGGGGTGTGGGGGCTGTGTCCTCAAATGACCCCACTCCCCCCACACCCCCAGTGTGCCCCCACTCCCCCAGTGTGCCCAATTCCCCTGGCAAAAAAGTTAGCGAGGTCTGAGAGACCCTGCCCACCCGCAAATTTCCCGCCTGGCCTTGCGCAGCCGTGGTGCAGCCTGGAGAGGTGACTTCAAAGGTGCCCCTCCAGGCAATTAAAATTGCTGGGCAATGGGTTCCATTAAAACCCATTGTCCAGACTGGCCACGCCCCCGGAAAATTGCTTCTAGGTAGATCCGTCAGCAGTGCTGACCCACCAGAAGCCGCGCCTGCGCAGTACTCCAGCCATGGGCAAACTTGCTCCCCGGGCTGGTGTGCATGTGCATGTGCATGCACGCCAGCCCGGGGAGCAAGTTTGCCCACGGCTGAAGTATGCAACGCTGGGACTTGGACCAGCTCCGTCTGAGACTGTCCTGAGCATGCGTGCAGCTCAGCGTGAGGACTTTTACTGGACTTTTACTGGATCCTCCCAGTCGAGGATCATTTTTTAAAGGTCCTGTGCGCCGTGCGGTTCGCGCTGAGCCGCACGCATGCAGCTGCACTGGTGCTGGGCGCGCTGGGGGCTAGTTGTGGGGCACCGCCCTCAGCGCCAAAGCAAGGGGCCGCCGCTGCTACCACACGTGATGGCGTGCTCCGGCACAGTCTGGTGGGCCATTTCCCGAGCGTGTTGGCGGCTCGCCTGGCCTGTGATCCCAGAGGTATCCAGGATCGCAGCCCAGGCTAGCTGCTAATAGGGCTGTAGCGGAATATCACAGTGGACTCGTGCAGGTTCAGCAGGCCACCATCACGTTTGTTAACACCCTTTGTCTCTCCCTCTCCTGAAAGAGGAACTTTGGCCTCCTGAAAGAGGGACAATGGCATTCAACACCCAAAGAGGAACTGCCCTTTCTAAATAGGGACTATTGGGAGGTGTGCTTCTGCACCTAGAGTTTTTGTTCTCACATAAATCGTGCACCAGGCTGCCACTCTCCCTCCCAAGCTGTCAGTGCATTTTTCCCTGGGCTGGGTTCAAGTCCCTTGACCAACCAGCTTCTGGGTGAATTCTTGTAATACAGGGCCCTTGGGCCAGCTCCCAGAGCCTCCCTACTTGGCTTGGGTGAAACCCTGAGGGGAGCTTCAGCCATAGGCAACTCGTGGGGTATCCCCCCCCCAATTTTTGGAAACCTAATAGAACCCCTTCCCAGCCCCCACTCCTGTGCCCCCCCCCTCGACAGTTACCAGTAACCTATGGCTTCAGTCCAATGAACTCAATGTTGTCTCTTCCTGATGGTCCTCCCTTCTGACGGGAATCTGCAGCCATATAGTCTAGCCAACTGGGAAAGGGCAGCCGGTCTGCACATGGGCAGCACTATTAAAAAAATTAAGAAATCATTTCCAAACTGGTACGACAGCCATCAGCACATGCGAAACGATTTTTTAATTTAAAAAATAAATAAATAGATTTAAATATGGATCTTAATCAGAATCTGTAATTAAATCCAGAAATTACAGTTCCGAATCTGTAATTTCATCTGAACGCTCACCCCAGTGGCTTGGTGCTGCAGGTGATCCAGGGGCATAATCCTGCAAGGACATACCCACAGTCCCCGGCCACAGCCCCCTTTTCCAAAAATCTCACCCTTAAAGAAACTGGTACAAAAAACAGCTTCAAAATAGTGATGTTTCTTTTAAATTTAAAGATAGATAGATAGATAGATAGATAGATAGATAGATAGATTAAAAACCCCATTAAACTAGTGTGGCTTAAAGAATTTTGCACCAGCTGAATAAGCTTCCATTTGCCACAGAAATCATTTACATGGAATATATGTCTAGGAGGATAAACTGCCCACTCGAATGCCACCCAGGCTCTCAGGAAACCCAGATCCAGTTCTCAAAACCTGCACATGTTTCCTGTCTGTGTTCAGCCTTGTGCAAATCAATGATCATGGGCAGCTCAGCGTTCAAAATATTCCACTGGTCCAAAGCCGAGTGAATTGAATGAGGCTTGTTCTGAGAAAGTGCTTTGCGGACCGGGCTCTTAGCCTTTAAGTGAGTCAGGCTTCGCTGCCACACATTGGCATTGCAAACATTACAAATGATGAGGTAGGTGCTCCCATAGCATGGTCACATGACTTCTGCCATACAACTGCATAGTATGATCTAGTCTTGGCTCAACTACATGCAGCAAAATCGTATGGGGGGGGGGGGCAGGGCTGCATCTTCA
Source organism: Sphenodon punctatus (assembly GCA_003113815.1). Taxonomy (NCBI): domain Eukaryota; kingdom Metazoa; phylum Chordata; class Lepidosauria; order Sphenodontia; family Sphenodontidae; genus Sphenodon; species Sphenodon punctatus. Next base: position 5,114,958 of record QEPC01009472.1, on the reverse strand, counting down.
GCCTGGATTCCAATGGAAATGAGAGTTATACAGTCATGCTATATCAGGACAATCCTCCACCATTAAAGACGTTCTGCTATTAACTTCAACGGGTGGAAGATTGCCCCCCGTGTGTGGGCGAGATCTTGTGTCATGAGTGAGAGTGCATGTGTGAGTAATAACACTTTGATCATGCAGACTAATTTCAACCAGATTTGGAGGAGGGGCAGAAAGCCCAAAAGCAAGTAGTTAACTCACATTTTGTAACAAGAGGTAACAAAAGGTGCACGAAGTTAGTATCCCTTGTATCCCTCCAAATCCCACTAACCTACATTGGACATTGATTTCGGGGTGGGCTATGGTTAAGGTGGTAGAGCGCATTCTTTGCATGTATAAGGTCGCAAACGGGGGGGGGGGGGTAGAGGGGAGCATCTAAAGGGCCTCGGTTAGGCAGATCCTTATATCCTTAATAAGGAGGGACCAGCTACCTTGTAAAGAGATTACCCAAGTAAGATTTCAATCTGCCAATCCCCGAATAAGGAGGCCCCCCAAAAAATAAATAAATAAAGAAGATCCCCAAGCTGCATACCAATAGCTTTCTGCAAATCATTTCAAGAATGAGAAAGAAAGAAGCCTGATCTTCATTTGAAATTCATCCTGCTTTGGTCCAAACCTAAAAGAACTCCAGCACCCCTGTGTTATAATTCTGTTAACAATTAGAAAACACCAGTCGGTCGGAAATCACCAGGCTTCCTTGATGTGGGTGCTTGCATCCTGGAGCAAATTGCTAAGACGTTTTTTGCAGTAGCAGAAATACAAATCAATGTAATAAGAGTTTTAATGACGGTTTCCTGATTCCAGTTGAACACCAGACCCCTGAATCCTGCAAAAATGTGAGTATCCCCTTGCAGCCAACAATCTTCCGCAGCTGGTAGGGTTTGCCCAGAGTAACCTGTGCTTGATCATTACTCTTTGCAGCAATGGGCTTTCTGGATTACACGAAACCAAATTCATTCCCCTCTCCTTTGCAACTCCTACGATATTGATATTCCAGTCACCACCCTGGCTAACAGTGCAAAGCTCAGGGAGTCAACCCTGCAGTTTGCCTGTAGGATGATCACCGCCAAGGCTTGACAGTTTCCTACATGAGTGGATGAGTTATTCCATGAATTTACTGAGACAAGTTGCAAGTTCAGAGCTGCGTTCTGAAAGGGCAGAAAATATAGCTTCCTTTGGAAGGAAGAGACTTGGAAACCTCCCAGAGCACTGTGAGGCAGTGATAGCAGGTGGTGTCAGGGCCGGGGAGAAGGATTGCATTCTTGCATAGATGCTTATAAAGAAGAACGAGGCAAACCTTGTCCAAAACCCACAACAGAAAAATGTCGTCTTCTCCTTAAAGACAGTAGAGAGCAGTTGTTCTCTGTGGTCACTGAGAGAAGGGCAGGGGCAATGGGTTTCAATGACAGAAAAGCAGACTGAGGTTAATGAAAATTAGGCAGACCTGCCTAACTGTTGGGCAATGGAACAAGTTGCTCAGGGAAGTTGCCGTGATTATTATTATTATATTTTTTAAAGGAGGCAGAGTAAATGTTTAGCTCTAAGTTTAACTGTAGTTAATCCTCCAAGGATTTTAACTTGATGATCACGGAGGTTCCTTCCAGCTCAATAATTCTATGTCACAAGGGAAGACCATCCAATGATAATCAGCATGTCTATCCTACTGGCTCTCCTGCGAGCAACAATCGGTGAACACAAGCTCCTCTCCTTATTGCTTAACAAATAAAATCTAACTTTCGCACAGTTATAGATGATACATTATTTCCTGTTCGGATGCTGTTGTGATCACTTTTGTTAAAACTTCTCAACTTCAAGATTGTACTGTCTCCCTCTCGCGTACAATGTTCCCTTCTCCCGAGTCATCTCCCCTAGATTGTAAACCCTTCGGGGGCAGGGACCTGTCTCTAATTAATTATTATTATTAGCAAGCATTTATATCGCGCCAGCAATGTACCTGGCGCTAATTAATGATTGTTCAGTGCCAGGCACATGGCTGTTAGTATATACATAATAAATGGCAATAATGCTGATTAAAGAGCAAATGAGGAGAAGGAAGCTCTTACTCTAGTTTTCCCTTTTACTGTTTATTATCAGTTCTGTTGCAAAACAAGCTCAACCTACGTGTTAAAAATTAGCTGAAACTTAGATCTTAGTCCATAGTAAAACAAAACATAGGCCCTGACATACTGGGTTTGACCAATGGCCCATCTAGCCCAGTATCCTGTCTCTGACAGTGGCCAGTACCAGATGTTTCAGAATAAGATTAAAAGAAACAGTTATGGAGTGATCCCTTCCCTGTTACTCACTCCTAGCTTCTAGAGGTCAGAGATTTAGAGACACTGAGCATGAAGTTACACACCCCACCCCACCCCCCAACCATCTTAGCTGGTGCTATTACTATGAATTATTAGTATTTATTATATTTTATTATTGCTTATTATTAATGATATATATAATGTTTATTATATAATTATGAATGATTTTCATAGCACCAGAAATGTGCCTGGCAATGAAGAATGATTCATTGGAGACAGGTCCCTGCCCGGTGGGACTTACAATCTAGGGCCATTTTTAAACAGGCACTGATGGGGGGCGGGTCCGTGCACACTCAGTAGAGCGCACACATACTTCCAGTGAGTGGAGAGGGGATCAGACAGGATGGGTGTGCACTAGGGTGTGCACCCTTACCCAGGCACTGCCCACTCATGCCCCAGCACAGAGCACCCTGGGTTTTCCCCCGATGCTCCATGCGGCACTGGGCATGAGTGGGTCACTGTCTTCAGACAGGTGCTTGAGCGGGTTGGGGATGGGTGGGCGCGTCCCGTTTAAAAATGACCTGGAATGGACCAGGGAGAAGAGGAAATAGGGAGAGACCGGGGTACATTCATGAAGTTGAGATGTCTCAGGTACCTTTATTTAACTTAGTTACAGGGAAAAGGGGCCCCTGGGAGGACAGGGCAGTAGAAGGAGCATCCGTGAGCCGCATGGGGGGACAAGAGGAGCGATTCATGAACCTATTTTCTGCTACCTGGTTGAATCCTTTTTTTTGACATCACAAAAATAGCCCACATTTTTTTACCCACAGGGCGGCACAGGTGGGAGAGAGATTATGCAACTCTCCACAGCAAGAGGAAAAACATTTACACCCCGTGACCTTTAACTGTTCAGTAATAAATAATAACGATAGAAAACACAACAGAGCTTGGTGCCATCTTTGATCTTGAACATGATGGAAAAGAAGCTTCACGCTTGTTCCGTATTAGTCAAGCCACTGGAAAATAGCAAAGAAATTAACCCTTTCCTCTTTGCAGGCAATAGGTGAAGTGATGAAGGTAAAGGATTATATATATATATATATATATATATGGAGGGTATTTCTCCAGCCAACTGGGATGAACTCGACTGAGGGGAGGGACAGAACTGTTCTAATAGAAATTCCTGGACTTAGCATAACTCATAACTCCAAGACTGCTCCGACTCCAACTTGCATGTGTCACTTTCCCTTTTACTGGTGAGGTAATACAAATTACCTCACTATATTGACAACAATTCTGCTTATCTTTACACTTAAAGTTAGTGACTCATGCCACGTTCCACACACCACTGACTATACTCTTAAAGTTAGTAACTCATGCCATGTTCCACACACCACTGACTAGACTATTAAAGTTAGTAACTCATGCCACGTTCCACACACCACTGACTACACTCTTAAAGTTAGTAACTCATGCCACGTTCCACACACCACTGACTACACTAAACTTAGTAACTCCTGCTGCGATCCACAAACAAATAGACTTGGCTCATTGAAGCCTGTCAAGCCCATAGACCTTCAATGGGGCTACTCCATAGTAAATGATGGAAACTAGTGGCGTAAAAGTCAGAAGCTCTAGCTTGGTGTAACTCACCAGAACTCCGTTGACTTTAATAGAGCAGCGCCGATTTACACTAGCCAAGGATCTGGCCCCTAGTGTCCAGTGCACATTAGCATAATGAGATGTAAAGGAAGTTGAAATATTGCTTTGCGATCAGTATTGTTTGGCCTAAAGCAGCCCGCATTTAAAAGCAGTTATGAAAATAAGATTCACTTTTTAAATGTGACAACGCTTTGGTAAGAAACCACTGTGACACTGGTTACCCCACCTGGCATCCTGTGACTGTTTTCATGAATCATAAAATCCCGTTTGATTCACAGCGATTAAAACCACCAAAGCTCTGATGCTGCCCTGGGTTAATCAGATTCTTGTTGGGAAAATGAGCATCAGGCTCTACAGATCGTCTTAGGCCCTTTTCAAATGGATGTTCCCTCCCCCCTGCCCACGTGTGCGGGTGGTGGGGTCGTGCATTTGAACACCATGGCGGGTGTGGGAGGGGATGGGTGAGCGTCTGTGCAAACGTCGCAGCCGGTAGGTGGGTGTGTGTGCGAGCTCCCACGCTCCACCCAACTCCATCCATCACCCATGCATGGAGCAACGGGCACCAATGCCAGATGCTCCATGGGTGGAGATGTGTGTGTGTGTGTGTGGGGTGTCTGTGGGAACACACCCCCGTGCACCGCCCACCCACCCGTATTACCTGTGGGCACCAAATGAGGTCCCCGTTTCATATACGCCCATGAGGACTCTTCCGAACCGACGATTCTTCGATTCGATGTGCTTCACTTAGTTAGAAGTGAAGGAGGGGGATCCTGGAGGGTAGGAATCTGTGAGGACTGAGGATCCCACCACGCACCCGTTAGAAAAGGGCCTCAATAACCTCCATCTCCTGATCAGCGGGCAGGGTATCAGATTCCAATACTGACTTAGAGAGTGGTACCTTTCAAGTGAGCTTCACCTACATCTATTACAGCAACGAAAAGAACAAATACAATTGGAAGGAACTCACATTTTTGCCAGTGCATAATCTGCTGCAGGATGGAACCTTTGCTCTGCGAAGACAATTTGATCTGTTTGTCGCTAACCGTGTTTTACTCCTTTGTGAGAGTGATGGGATCACTGACTGTCAAGCTGTTTCCTTCAGCTTTTTAAAAGCCCCACGTTCCCGCTGAGCGGTGTGATGTCATCACATCCTCCAACCACAAAGTGCTTTATATTTTCCCTTCCTCCGCGCTGTTCTTTGCCACATTATACGGTTCCTCCGAGGCTACCGTGTGATCTGGAAGATATTATGTGCAAAAGACACTTTGTAGCACCTAGGCATTTTTCTAAACAAACATCGTGGACCGGATCTTGTAGTTCATGGTAGTTTTTTGTGTTTAGTTATTATTCATTTATTTGACTGTGCGTGTGATTTGCAAGGCTGGTCTGTTAAGATTCTAAAAAGTGAAGACGCAAAAAATCTCTAAACCAAATTTTGATCCCTGGGTGTGTTTAAACCAGCAATTCTGAGGCCTGATCTTCATGGGATGTAAACTGACTTACTTTGGCATCTTTGTCGTGATACCCCCATCTACACCAGCTAAGGATCCGCCCCTGCGACGTTCAACAGTTTTAAAGTACACGAGCGAATGCGATGTTTTCTCCTGCTTTACGAGAATCTTAGCTCCCTGGGGTCCCTATATCTGAACGCGGGAGGAAGCACCTGTAGACAGTTCATGCCTCATTAATCCACAACCTCCTTTAATTTTTAAAAACGAGCTGTTTTTTTTGTTTTTTTTTCAGTTTTGTTCTTGTTAAAATATAACATTTCCTATTGAGAGAGAGAGAGAGAGATGGAACGCACAGAAATAAGTTTTTGAGCTACTCACTCCCTTAATCAAAGAAACGCAAAACATTTTTTTTAAATGTAAAAAACATTTAAAAGAAGAGCATTAAGAGGATGAAACTGGAACCTTGTTTTAAATAAACAATCGATGCAACTAATAAGAACACCTAAAATAGCATCATGGCAGTCTGCAAAGTGCTGGATGAACTTAACCCATTTGTTCTTTCGATGCTGGCCCTTTGGTACGGCCTTTGAGGAAGGTGAAGTTCTACTGATATTACAGAGAGACCTCCTAGGACCTCACTTCCCATTTTACCATTGATTATATCAAACTTAGAGCAGTGCCTCAGAGCCTGGGTAATTAGGGTGGCCACCTAAGCACATTTTAAAGGAACACGTATGAAAATACATGTTGCAGGGCCTGCCTTTGTGCCTGACAGGCCCTGCAACGTGTATTTTTTTCACAAGTGTTCCTTAAAAATGTAGATAGGCTGCAACCCTATCAGTAATGAACCAGGATCCAACTGTGTCAGGCTCTGCCGAAACACAGAACAAAATAGAGATCCCCCTCGGCATGGCCCTGCCCTTCTGAAAACCAGGCTTATTCAACCCAACCCCCTCCCCATTTGTTCTTTAACCTGTGTTTGCCTTGTCTCGGAGCCGTGCATCCGTGCAGCTGCCGTTTTCTCTGCATTTCAGCGGCCCGGCCCTGGCACTGGCGGAAGGGATCATCAAGGGACACAGGAACTGGCAAGGATCCACCCAACACTCAGAATGGGGGGCAGCTGCCCACTCTAAACACGTGTTGTGCGAATGGGCCCAAAGTCAGTTAGCTACACAAGAATGTAGAGCGGCAGCTCAAGTTTCCACCTATGACTTAGGCGCCAATGCGGGCCTTGCAACCTGTATTTTTCATAAGTGTTCCTTCAAGATTTGCATCGGTGGCGAGGCAACCCTATCGGCAGCAGAAAGAGTTCCTGTCAGGTGGGCCATGTTCTCTCAGCCCTTGCCTAGACAGTCTCTGAAATTCAGTCTCAAACACCATCTCTTTAGGCCAGAATTGGGGAAATGTTTCCCTCCCAGGGGCCGCTTTGAAAATTAGTACAAACTCTGAGGGGTACATGGAAGTTGGGGGTGGGGGGTGCGTAAGAAAAGGAGGGTCCAGAACATGGATTTGTGCCGCATTGGAGAGGGCGTTCTTGGTCGCCACACCTCGGTTGTGGAAATCCCCCCCCCCCCAGCGGCAGCTCGTTGGCCCAGGACCTTCCCTCCTTCAGGCATCAATGTAAAGCCTGGCTGTTCCGCCAGGCATTTGGTGAGAGAGACAGGGAGGAGGAGGAGTGGGATTGGGTTGGGGGTGTGTGTGTGGAATTGATGGTTTTATTGTTTTAAGTCAATTTTATGTTTTTATATTGTACGCCGCCCCGAGCTGCCTTTGGCAGGAGGGGGCGGGATAGTAAATTTTTGTAATAAATAAAATAAATAAAACTAATGAAATTTAGTATATCACATGTATCAACTCTAAGATCTTATAGTGCGTATTATTTCAATCTAAACACACACACACACACAATTAACTTTTATACTGGTATCCTTTATATGGAAAAAAGCTCAAGTGATCCCTGTGTGTGTGTGTGTGTGTGTGTGTTGTAGTATATGTATACATCGCCTTAATAACTTTGGGTGAAAACAGATATGGGGCAGGCAGCCCTGGGTCGTTGGCAACACATCCCCCGTCAGCCATGGTCACCACACAGGAACAGACTTGCTAGCTCGCTCTGGCCTGGGTCGGTGGGTCTTAGCCTGGACTGTGACCTCAGAGAGAGATTTTCCACGGTCACAGTCGGCGCTAGCTGCCAACACGGCCCAGGGCAATCCCAGGCCAGCATCTGGCGGTACATGTTTCCATCTTCCTCTGGATCCCAGGTAACAGCGGGCCACAATCACGTCTTTTTTTTTAACCCTTTGAATCTCCGAGGACACAATCATCCAAATTCGGTCGAGGGAAAGAAGACTCATGGGGAAGCAGAACACAAGATTTTGGGACAGCACTTGCATCTGGAGGGGGAGGTAAACCCCTTTTGTGCCAAAGTCGTAATGATAGAGCCCACTGACTTAGCCTGACCAATTTCCCCCTGAGGAAAGCAGGCCTTGTTTGTATGGATGCGTGGAACTACTTGTTCATGACTTTCTACATTCTAGGTTGAAAACCCACAGGCTACATGAACTCTTGCAAAAGCAAAAGAGTTTTCTAAAGATCCCTCTGTGACCCTTTTCAGTCTGTCAGAAGCAACACGGTCCAGGGCTTTCCCGTTCTTGCAAGTGTTTGAAATGAGGAAGTGGCAAGGGGGCATGCGATCTGCCGCTAGCGGTGGCTGAGAGTCACTCGTCCTTTCCCATGTTTTATAAGCAGTGATAAGCTCTTGCTGGGTTACCAAACAGCCCCTTCCGCAAAACCCCACCCTGCAACCACGATCCGTTTAAAAACATTTGAGGGGCCAAAAAAACCATGACTAAGCAATGCACAGGCTCTTTAATATGGAAAAGCTCTGTGGCATGTGCCAGGAGTGTGGCTTCCCATGGAGCGAGCGAGGGGGTTCCCTTGAGACTGGACCTGGACTCTGAGGTGGCCCTTTGTAAGTGACCCGAATGCTGCTAAGAAATTTTCAGGGGGGGGGGTGGAGAGTGGGACCAGTACTCTGCCCCTGCCCACTCTGACCATTTCCTAGCAGCGCTCAGGCCACTGGCCAAGGCCCTGCTAAGAAGGAAGTTTTCAGAGTGGGCAGGAGTGGAGTTCTGGCCCACACACTCTTAAAACTTCCTTCCTGGCGGGGTTGTTGCTGCTATGCGAGTGGGGGGCACTGGGAGCTGGGGGATTGCTCCCTTCATGGGCAAGTCCTGCCCTCAGCCCTGAAGGCCCTGCCACCAGGGGCGGCTGGTGGGTTTTGATGTTGGAGGGGCACTGGGGCAGTAAGGGCGGGCTGGCAGGCCTAGGGGAGGAGCCAGGGGGACAGTAGGTGGAGCCAGGGGGATGGTAGGTGGAGCCAGGGGGATGGTAGGCCAGTGGCATGGCATAACCCAGCTTAAAATAAATAATGTATAAACCCAGAACACAGGGACCCATCCTTGTAAAGCACCCCAGTCACAGCCTGAGTCCAATTTTAGCACGCACAATCCATTTCCAGCATTTTGTCAACACAACTGAAATCGCATGTCTTGCAGTGGCATCTCTCTCAGGATTTCCAAACCTCAATTTTACCACACGCAGTCCCCCCTGCACTAACCCACTAGCCCCCCCTCCCTGAGAACCCAGGAGCCCTGGCTCCCAGCCCCCCTTCTCTAAGCCACTAGCCCCCCCTCCCCTCCCCGAGAACCCAGGAGTCCTGGCTCCCAGC
>QEPC01009472.1:5056615-5071550 GCA_003113815.1 Sphenodon punctatus | reverse complement strand
GATGCCCTTTGCACTCATGGTGTCATTTCAAGTTTATTCCTGGACCCCCTCTACTGGGGACTCTTGTACCCATCCCCTGCCCCTCCAACACAGGAGACCTTGCGCGGCATCAACCTAGATCCATTCCTGCCTCCACCCACTCTGAAAATGTAACTGAGGATGAAATCTCTATACAGACAGAAAGCTGCCTCAGATCGGGGCTAGGGAGGGGCAGAGCCATCTTTGCCCTGTTGTGCCTGGGATCCTGCTAAAGCCAAGCCTTTCCCCTGCCTCCGATTCCAGTGACTCAGTAAGAAATTCTTTCCAAATTCTTACAAATTCTTTGGCGCTTTTCAGCTCAAGGCAAAACTTGAACACACTTTCCTTCCAGCCATTTATCTCGTGCCGAGGTATTTGACATTGTGCAGAAAACTCTCAGTCTCCAAGTGGGAGACATTGGCCTTCTGAAAGAAAAAAATGGAAAGCAAAGCCAACATGGCCCTTTTTACATGGACGAGGGTGGGGGGTGGGATGGGTGTTTTGGCGCGGTGGGTGGAGGTGGGTGGGTCAGGTGTGTGTGTGTCTGTGTAAAGGGACACCCACGGTGGGTGTCCCTTTACACGGACACACACACACCCCTCCACCCATCTCCACCCACGGGGTCTCCTCTGGTTTTCCGGAGGGCTCCGTGGGTGGAGGTGGGTGGTGGGTGGAGGTGGGTGTTGCGCAGGAGCGTGCATGCACCCCCACCCAACACTCGCGGTGTTTGCATGGAGTGAACACCCCTCCCCCCCACTGCCGGACGTTTGCATGGACACTCCCACCGGTGGAACACCCACCCAAACACCGAGTGGGAGGGGCAGTCCGTGTAAAAACGGCCAATGGTGGGCCTGGACTCATGTCCCAATGATGCGCCCCCCTAAGTGCAACATCTTCCTAAGCAGTGGCTCCTGCAAGGCTCTTGGCCAGTCTTCTCCTCCCCCTACAAAGATTGTGATGCTGCCCTGGCTCCAAGTAAAGCCTCTGGTGTGGCACCCCCACCCACTCTGAACATTTTCTTTGTAGTTAAGGCCCTTTGTAAGCAGCCTGAGTGCCAGTAGAAAATGTTCAGCATGGATGGATGCAGAGCATTAGCTCCTCTGCCGCCTCCACCCACTCTGAAGATTTTATTTGTAGTTAAGGCCCTTTGTAAGCAGCCTGAGTGCCAGTAGAAAATGTTCAGAGTGGATGGTGGCAGAGCATTAGCCCCATTCCTGCCTCCACCCACTTTGAAAATGTCATTGCAGTGCTCAAGTCTCTTGTAAAGGGCCCCCTGATAGACCAAGGCCCGGGCTAAGCCGAATCCCCTCACTCCATGGTAGCTACACCCCTGATGTTTCGCTAAGCAACAGCTGAACCCAGATAAAACTAGGTTCAAACACAGCTAAAGACATTGCAGGCAAACACAGCTATGCAGGCAAAAACAGAACTTTAAAAAACAAACAGGGGGGGAAATGGTCTTACTTCAGCACAAACTAGGGGCTGGTGTGAAATTTAATAGGTTTGCACCAGTCAAGGTAGGAACTGGCAGGCCTCCCACTCTAGCTGTCTCTGCTAGGAATTGTGTATTGATTCACTGGATACTTTTCTGTGTTCTCCTACTATCGTTCACCTCTCATGGACCATAATAAGAATCCACACAGTGCACAATTTTGCCAGAGGAACTTTGACCCTTTTTACATGGGCGGCACCTGGGCGTTCCTGTGTGGGTATCGTCCGTGTAAATCCCACGGGGGTGGGCATTGCTCCATGTGTGTGGATGAGTGGAGGTGAGTGTAGATGGGTGTGCACCCGTCTACACCCTCCCGCCACCCAGCGCCCCCAGATCACTGTGCACACCGACACCCCACCCCCACCCCCCGGCATTGTGGTCCATGTTAAAAGGGCTTTTGCTTCTCACACAATGCAAAATGAAGCTGTGGGATTCACTTTTCGCATAACATGCAGTTAACCTGCAGAACGCATTGTCATGGGATGTTGTAAAGGCCAATAGTATAAAGATTTGATAGATCCACAGAAGAAAGGTTGACCGGTGTCTATTAATTAGAGAATGAAGCTTCCATCTGTTGGAAGAGGTGGATGAACAACAGGGAATGGAAGCCCCATATTTGCGCATTTGCCCTGAAGCATTCTGTACTGGCCACTGTCAGAGGCAGGATACTGGGTTAGATGGACTGTCAGCCTGACCCTGTATGGTAGTTCTCAAATTTGTATTTGTGGATTGCAGTTTAAGTAATTAGTCCAAGGTCACAGAAGAAATTTGTAGCAGAGCTGGGAATCTAGCCTACATCACCAGAATCCCCGCCTAGTTCTTCATCATTCCAAGAGCGTCTTTCCATTTCTTCTCTGTGTTTTAAATCACAGACTGTCCACTTGCTTCTATTTTTAAATTTCTGACTCATTTGAGGATGCAGCTTGTATAAAAATCTTTAGACCAACGTTAGGTTCCAACTTATTGCTCAAAGCCTCATTCATCGCCACGTTCTCTCTGGAACAGCCAGTTATGATTCACCCTCCGGCTTTTGCAGGAATAAACAGGGCAAGCATTCAGTCTCCCCAAGTCTTTAAGGCCGCATGCCCAGCCAGCGTAAGGCAGCTTTAGCTGGTTTTAGTGGCGCTGCGATAATCTGGGCCTTAGGCGGAGCTGGTATCTGATCGTGAGCATCCGTTCCAATGTGGCTGGGTGCCTTTGCACTTGGGAAACTGTCCAGACATCTCTCTGGATTCCTTGAGCAGCTGCCCAGCTCCTGTTGAGTGAAAGGGTGGAACAAGGTGGGGTCATGCAGCACCAAGGCACGTTCTTTCAGGATCAGGGCCCGAAAGACTCAGGCCCCACGCAGAGCTTCACCGTCTGACCCTGTAGCCTTCTCATGAACAGCCTCACCCTCCTCCCCGCCAAGGCCCTCCTGAAGCCGGCTTCGAGGTACTCCCTGGTTCCATGCCTCACCTCAGTCATCTTCCCTCTGTCCCCAGAGCCCAGCTTTCCAGCTCTTGGGCTGGCCCCAGCCACACCCAGCTGGCCCGACTCAGGCCCAGGCTCCCAGACCGTTCAAGACGTCATCCTGCGCCTCCTCAGTGGCTACGCCCTCCAGGCCCGCGCCACCGCCTTTTAAAGGGCCAGGGCACTGGCACCCAGCCTGACCCTGCTACAAAGGGCCATTTCAGACTGTCACTAGGGCTGTGCATTTGGGTTGGGACAGAACATAAACACAAGGGGTGGGACACCGGGGAGAATGCCGGATACCGGATTTATCGATATCGGATCTCCCCGGTATCGGATTTACCGGTATCGGCACACCGGTTATTTAACATTGGGCGGTTTACTGGGTTTTTTTACATTGCGGCCGTTTACTTCAATGGCCGCAATGTAAAAAAACCCAGTAAAGCGGTCAGTGTTAAAAAACCAGTATGCCAATAACGGTGATTATCGGATTAATCCGATACACCTGATTATTGGGTGTATCAGATTAATCCGATATCGATAGTCCCACCCCTAATAAACACCAAAAAAAGGCCTTTTCTGCTTCCGTTTTCAAAACACAAAGAATGCCCTGCAACTTTAAGGATTATATTTGTGTGCTTTGTGCCTCCCATTTCCCCTTCTAAGCTGATGTTTTAAATTTCTGGGGAGCGGTTTGAGCACTTTTCAAGTTTTTGGGTGTGTTGTGCTGGTCAGTGGGTGGGTGAGGAGCAGTGAGCCCCAACAATGGTGATTTATACGAGCAGATTGCGTTTGGATTTAGGTTCATATTCCGTCTTTGAATACGTCATGGTTTGAGGGCTTGACCTACTTCCACAGGTCGCTGAGGGCGGAACTGCATCAGGAACCAAGACCCTTGTCAAACGGGCCTCGATGGATGTGAAAAGGCCCCAAGTGAGATGAGGCAAGGATGCAGAATTCCTGTGCCTGGGGCTCTCAGTAGCTTGCTGATACCACGGTCCTTTCCTGTTTATTGTAGGGTCACCAACTGCTCGCATGTGCAACATGAACACACACACAGCGAGGCTGCAAACCCTATTTGCTTGCTTTCCACCCAACCGTAGCAGGCCCCCAAATACCAAGACACAAAACACACACAACGCGCCCCCCCAAAAAAAATTGACACTGAAACGAGAATAGAAATAAGAAATACCAAATTTACCCACCTTGTGCACGTCATTAAAGCTGTGAATACACAGTTTGAATATTTGCTTCCCAAGACGCACACGCATTCTGCTGCGCCATGCCCCCACCCTTTACGCTCACTTTTCGGAAATGCGGGCGCTCATTCTCTCTCTTTGTTGCAGGGAGCTAAGATAAGAACAGAGCCTCAGCCACCGTTAAATTCAATCACGCGATTCCAGGGCTGGATTTTCAGCCCCGTATCATGCTATTGAATTTAAGAGGCGAATGGAAAAATCACCGGAAAAACCCTGCACACATGAGCGGGGATGTCATGTGACCGCACTAACAGGCGTTAAACTCACGGTAGTCCCCGCGCCTCCCTGAACCTTGGCAAGCAACCTTAGTCACACTGTGGTGCTTCTGTTACTGGGCCTTACCCATCAGGCACTGGGAAAACGTACATGCAGCCATTAGGTAAGGTCGTAAGCTGGTTCGGAGTGAGTTGTCATCAATATGCTGCTGACACGCAGCTGTACCTTTCATTTTCATTGGACCCAGGGCCCGGCAGCCTCGGTGCTTTCCCAATGTTTGACGACTGTGGGGGACTGGATGTGGCAGAACCGACTGAAGCTGAATCCTGACAAGATGGATGTAATGTTGGTGTGGAGAGCGGCGTGTGGCGTAACGGAGCCCACTGGGTTTCACCCCAGCCTCCCGGCACCCCGTTACCCACTTATTACTGGCCTCTTAACCGCTGCCACCACCTCAGTGCTTATTAATCATACAGGTTCCTGCCTCATCCCACTGAGGAGAATGAGACCCTTTGTACTTATAACAGCCCAGCTCGCAAGCTGGAGTAAAAACAGTTCCCAAGTTCTGCCGCGTCGAGCGTACAGAGGCGTATTAGCTAACACACACAGACACACAGATCCTTTAGATCAAAAGAAAGAAAACTTTACTGATAACATAAACTCATCATCACAGGCTACAACCGTGTGAGGTAATTTGAATCCTTGAGCAAAGTAAATGATCAGAACTGTTTAGGCATGATAGCCCTTTTAGAAGCGTTTAGCCTAAACTGGTCCCTCAGATCTAACATTCATTTACTCACTGCTTGAAGTGCACCTTTGCTTTGCAGCAGAGGGGTCCAGTCTTTAAGTTTCAGTTGAGTCCATATAGGCCTGGAGCCATTCCCTCAGCTCCTCAGCACCAAGTCAGTGTCCAAAGCAAACAGAAGACAAAATGGAGAGAGACCTCGAGAGGTGTGGCCCTTCCTTTTAAAAGCCCCCTACCCCCTCAATGGTCATTGGTCCTTGGTAAGTCAGGTGGCTGTACCTTTCCCTGGGATTGCGAAATCCTGCCTAGCAGTACCTGGAAGCCAAGGTGTCAGTGAAGGTCAGCTGGAAGGTCAGGGAAGCTGCTACTGGTGGTAGGTTCTGCCACACGGCGGGTGTGACTTCCCCTGTCCGACACTGGTCCCCCAGGCGCAGAGTCTAGGGGTGCTCCTGAATTCCTGGCTCTGCTTGAATATCCAGGTGGAGACGGTGGCAAAGGGGGCCTTTCCGCAAGTTACATCTGGTTCGGCGGCTTCAGCCTTATGTCTCGGACTCCGACCTGCCCGCCATCATTCATGCTTTTGTTACCTCGAGACTGGACTACTGCAATGTGCTCTACGTGGGGCTACCCCTGGTGACGGTCTGGAGGCTGAAGCTGGTGCAGAATGCGGCGGCCCGGCTCCTTACGGGGTCGGGTCTCCAGGAGGACATTGCACCAGTACTTCGTTCTCTCCACTGGCTGCCTATTTTCTTCTGGGCTCAGTTCAAGGTGTTGGTTCTCACCTTTAAAGCCCTACATGGCCTCGGCCTGACCTGTGGGACCGCCTCACTCCCCGGGTCCTGGATCAACCCCTGCGGACAGCTGGGGGCGCCTTCTTGGAGGTCCCCTGAGTAAATCGTCGGGCCACTATGGAGAGAGCCTTCTCGGTGGCCGCACCTCGGCTGTGGAACTCCCTCCCGGAGGAGGCTCGTCTGGCCCCGGGCCTGCTGACTTTTTGTTGGGTTTGTAAAACCTGGCTGTTCCGCCAGGCATTTGGTGGAGGGGACGGATGAGGGAGGGATGGGATGGGGGGGGGGTGAGGGCTAGGGTGGGTGGGGGGGTTGTTTTATGTTTATATTTGTATGGCTTCACCGTAAATGTGGTTTTAGATTGGTATTGTATATGTTTTATATTTTTGTTTTAAAGTGTAAGTCTCCCCGAGCTGCGCTGCAGAAGGGACGGGGTATAAAATTGTACAATAAATAAATTAAATCAATAAAAGAACCCCAGCCACTAATCACGGCTGATGTCCTACAAGAAACAGTTGGTCAGCAGGCTGTTTCACGACGTTCCCGGCCTAGGCAAGGCTCTGTGGCAGAGAAAAACCTGGCAAAGCAGCTTTGTGACTGAGACTCCTCGTTCTGGCAGGTTTCCACACCTACACACTGAAGTGGGAGTTTCCTCTAAAGGCAGAAGCAGAAAAAGGTGACACAGAGGTGGGGTCCCTTGACTCAGCCACACCTTCGCATCTGCAGAGGGAACTAAAACAAATTATCCGCATTGCTTGCAGTTACGCTTAACCCTCAGAAGGCATGAAACAACGGGCCCTTCGGAGCTCATTGGTACCTGGATTATTTTAAGGGAAGGAAAAAACTGCATGCGTACTTTAACAGTGTGATCCCTGAGCTGTTTACAACCTGTGCAAACCCATAGCATCGATGCAAATGCGACTGATGTTAATGGGATTTATATTCGTGTTAAAGGCCCGGGCTGACATGAAACAGCTTAAGGACAGAACTGTAACCCTTGCTCCATTCCTAAACCTTTTGCTTGCGGGACACCATTTTGGAGACGTACATGCCATTATCATCATTATTATTTACACAAAGCCACTCCAATGGATGGCACACAAAGTGTCAAAACAGACGTGACAATGGCCCTCTGTGGCCCTCTTTGGACTGGCTGGACGTCACATGCCAAATGTTGGCCGGAATTGCCCTGGGCCATGTTGGCAGCTCCCTCAGGCTCTGACCTTGGAAAACCTCTGAGATCATAGGCCAGGCTAAAGCCCCCGCCTGGGCCAAAATGAGCCGCAGCGGGCGATCACGTTTGTTCCTGGTCCACCAACCCATCCCAGATGGGGTCCCTGTCATGGCAGGGGATGGGGTGCTGGGTACAACGCAGGGGTGGGGCCGGCTGTCTGTGCTTCTCCCCGCCCTCCCTGGTGCCTCAGCCGCGGACAACTTTGTTCGGTGGTTCAACCTGGCGCAGCCCACCGTGGTTTTTCTCCCCGGGTCAGGTCGGGCTGCCACCACACTGCCATCACTTCTGTTTTCACCCAACGTGCTTCCCAGCATTTAAAGTCCAATAAAACACCTTCAATTAAAATCCACATCAAATCCATTTATTTAATTATTTTATTTTAGTTATTTCATTGGATTTCTTGGCCACCCACTTCTGCTATGGCAGCTTGGGGTGGGTCACAACACATTAAAACCCAAATAGAAACATAAAAAATATAATGCACATACATAAAATATCAATAAATAAACACGGTACCGATAACAGTATAAAATGAACAATCAAAATAACCAGGCAGAGCTAAAAAACATACTACCTCCCTCCCCACACCCATCACCCGTCTCCCTCACCAAAAGCCTGGTAGAACAACCACGTCTTACACTGTCTTCGGAAAGAGGGGAAGTCCGGGGCTAGGTGGACCTCCATCGGGAGGAAGTTCCACAGCCTCAGTGCGGCCACCGAGAACGTCCTCCTCATCGGCACCACCCGAGATACCAAGGGGACTTCAAGAAGGGTGGCCCCAGCCGACCACAGGGGCCTGATCCAGGACCCCGAGAGTGAGGCAATTCTGCAGATAGTCGGGGTCCAGGCTGTTTAGAGCTTTATGGGTCAAACCCAACACCTTGAATTGGGCCCGGAAGAACGGAGCACCGGCGGCATGTGCCCTCGGCGACCTGTCCCCGTAACAATTTAAAAGGAGAAGGTTAAAGGGAGGAAAGAATACGTGAAGGGGAACCATTAGTGGGCTTCTCTAAAAGCACCTGCAGGACAAAAAAGTCTTCCGGTACTTTCTCACAGCGAGGAGGGAGGAACTGAGACGAACACTCAGAAGCAGCCACTTTCCACGCTGAGGGACCCACCGCAGAAAAGGCCCCGATTGCCCTGACTTAAGGCACGATGGTGGCATCCCCCCAAACAGCAGGGGGCATCTGAGCACAGACAGCCAACAGGATGAGGTTCCAGGAGATTGCCTCAAATATAGCCAGGGCCGATGCTATAAACTCAGTCAGCAAATACATGCAAAGTAAGTATGTGTCAGCGGCGCCCGGGCCCATGCCGGGACCCCCAAAGCACCCCCACGAAACCCAGCCCAGCCCAGCAGCTCACCAGAGCCAAGAGCCCTTCCCTCGACGGTGCAGGCGGCTAGGGGAGAGCCGCGCATCGAGTGCACGCCACCAGCAGAACGCCGGCGAGAAGACGTCCCTCCAATGCCCCCACAAGCACTGGAGGAAGGGCCTGGGTCTGTGGCCACGCCCCCGCCAAAGACCAGCCAGGCGGGGCCTGCTCCGGCCCCGCAGGAAACACCCTCACAGCTAGCGCCGCCGCCAGGGCTCCAGGTGCGGCAGATAACCACGCCCCCCACAAGCAATTATTCTGTGGGGATTCCCCCGCCCCCGCGGCGCCGCTCAGAGCGGCTGTGGGCACGCACGGGGGCGGGGCTTAGGGAATAAGAACCAGCGCCGCCTGAGAAGCGGCGCTGGTGATTGTAGAAACCGGCCCTTGACTGAGCGTGACCGAGAGTGAGCGTGACAGAGCCTTGAATGCTTGTAACCCCGACCATTGCCCGAGCGTGTGTATTCCTTCCTACGTGAACCTTGTGATTTCCTGAGTGCGTGCAGAGTGAGTACCCGAGAGAGAGCCCTTCCAGAAACTTGTGTGGTGCCCTTATCTTTGGCGGTGAGTGACCCGTGTCCGTTCTCCCTTCCCCCCTCCTGGGGCCCCGCACCCCCTGGGGTGGAACCCCTCACTCCCTGGTCCTTTTGTGTTATACTGCGTGTTGCCTGCGAGTGTGGGGCAGCCTTGGGTTCTTGGTCAGCAGCGCCTGATGATGATAGGGGCTCGTTCTCTTTAATTAGAGGTAAGAGCCCACACACTATCCTGACGGGCATCCTACCACCGGTCGCTCCCGTGCTGACCTCGATCCCCCAGGGCCGTTTGCGTGTACGTGTGCGTGGAACCCTTTCCCCTACCCCCGGTAACAGTATGTAAATATCAGTGGGATCACGACCCCATCACTGAAGGCACAAACAACCCCACTTGGGGGCTGGAACCTACAATTGGGTCACCTTTTCCCTATACAAATCACCCGCAGTCACTTGATCCAGACCTGTAGCTAAGGGGTGAGTGTTCAGAGGTTAAAAAGAACTGCTCGTGAGAACATCCCCTAAGTTTAGAAATAGTCACAAAGATTAAGAATGGGAGAAGTGCCAGAATCGGTCAGACTGCTACTGCTACTAGGTAACCTCAGCAGCTTACAGAGACAGGTGCCTGCCCAGGGGGCCTACAATCTAATATGAACAAGGGTGAGGGGGATAAGAGGGAGACACACACACATATTCACATTTTACAGACGGAGAATTGAGGCTGAAAGATTGTGAGTTGCCCAAGGCCGCCCAGTGAGTACATGGCTAGGGCGGGATTTGAACCCTGGCCAAAATGAACCCAGACCAATGGTCCATCTAGCCCAGCATCCTGTCTCCGACAGTGGACAACTTCAGTTGCTTCAGAGAAATCCGCAAGAGGTGATGCTGAAGGGCAGAGCTGAAAGAGGTGCCTGCAGAAATGCTTATACCTTAGATTGTAAGCCCACGGGGCAGGGACCTGTCTCCAAAAACCGGTGACTGTAAAATGCTGCCTACGTCTAGCCGCGCTATAGAAATGATTAGTAGAACCTACTGGAACGATGGGATTTGACCCATCTTGGGCATTCATCAGTAAGGGTGTGCAATTCATTTTTGTTTTTTTTAATTACTAAAACGAACAAAACCCCATTTGTTTTTGTAATTAAAAAATATGAAAGCAATAGGCAAGGGTAACGAAAATGGACAAAAATGAAGAAAAAAACCATCTGTTTTAGTATGCTTTTTAGACACAGCAAGGCAGACAAGGCTTGGCAGTGGAATCAGAAGGACTGGATTCTAGAAGGGAAGGTCAGGAAGGCTGGGCTCCAGTCAGCTCAAGGTACATTTGGGGTGCAGGGGGTGCAGAGCCAGTCCAAAGTTCATGGAGACACAAGGAGGAACACAGATGGGTAATAGGAAGAAACAACAGGGAGTGCAACAGATGAGCCACCTAGCTTCACTGGCTACTGTCTGGCCTTATATACAGGCCAGAAGCCAATCAGGAATCTGGGGGCGTGTAGCAAGGCCGAGGAAGGGGTGTGGCTTGACTAGCAAGATGGAAGGCCATCAACGCTTGTCCTGGACCCTGGCCAGAGTGCCTCAGTGGCATCGAGGCACCAACTACTGTGCTTAGACGCCAGCCTGGGTCCTCGCAGATACTAAAATGGGTAGACGGTAAATCCAAATAGGCTGGCAAAATGGAAAATTGTTTGGGTAATATGTGTAACAAGAAGGTCCCTGTTTTGGTAATCAGGTAATGATTAGGCAGTGGGCACCCAAAAAGGCTAAATTTGCTTATTACTTGAGGGTAAAAATTAGCTACTCGTTTGAGTTCTATGAAGTGATCCATTCTCTGCTACTCATTCCCAGCCCCCAAGAGTCAGAGGTCTGAGCCCCAGACCAAGTTATGGACCTACCCTCTAAGCATTTATCCAATCCTGGTTTTGAAACCAGTGATGCTACTGGTCTTTCCAATGTCTTCTGGCCACAAGTTCCACAGGTGCTTCATACACTGAGTGAAAACTCTAGAGTATCCCAAAGGTACCGATGCTTGCGACGGCGAATCAAACTCCTTTCCTCGTAACTAATGCTGTGTAACACCACATGACTGACTGCACACGCTGCGACATGATGCCCAAGCAGTTATTTAAAGAATCTCTCCGTAGGCCTTAAAGCCTTTTCTTTTCCGGTTCAAAAGTGGCAAAAATCCGATACGAAAGTAACAGGAGGAGCACAGTTATCGCATGAGAGATTAAGCCACTGTTGAAATGAATTTTGGATCATGCCCGCTGTGTGAAAAACATCTCAGTTGACTGGCTACAGGCTATGGCAAGCTCCAGAATGGTGTTTCATTAAGAATGCAGGCGAAACTGATACTTTGGAAACAACTCATCTTAGTACAAAAGCATTCATGTGTACCCAAGTCATATTAGTATGTTGGCCGAGAATATAGCTAGCTACCATAATGGTTGTCTGAGTCGGGCGTGGACTTAGGTTATTCTCACATTCATAGATATAAGAACATAAGAAGTGTCATACTGGGTCAGACCAATGATCTGTCAAGCCCAGCATCCTGTCTCCAACAGTGGTTAATCTCAGTCGCTTGGAAGAAGTACCCAACAGCTCGAAATGGAATGATCCATTCCCTGATGTTCACTCCCAGCTCCCAACAGTAAGAGGCTACATCCCCAAACCTACCTAGCTAATAGCCATTAATGGATCTAGCCTCAAAGAACTTATCCAATCCTTTTTTAAACCCGCCTATACTACTGGCCTCGACCACATCGTCTGGCAACAAATTCCACAAGTTAATTGTGCGTTGAGTGAAAAAACACTCTCTTTTATTTGTTTGAAATCTGCTGCCAGTTAGTTTTATGCACCATCCAGTTGAAATACAGAGAGAGTCTGGATTCAATAGGATAAACATTAAATCGCCCTTCTCCAAGCTGCAAGTAGTTCCCTACAGCAAGCCCATAGAGCTGAACTTAAACAAGAACTCACAAAAACAACAAGTAGACTTAGCGAAACTGCAGTACCTGACTCGAAACCGGTAATACCGGGTACTGTAACCACTACCCAAATTACTGCCCAATGGGTTGTGCTCTTTACTGAGATACCATTTCTGTTTCTGAATTTCCGGTTTTCTGTTTCCATTTTTTTGTACCAAGATAGGAAAATGGTCAGGAACATTTTTTAAAAATGACAAAAAAAGTGAAGCAGAAACCAGAAAATTGGCAAATAGGCAACAGTAATACTGAGTTAATTGGTAACAACAAATTAATTACTGCAGTATTTTGAGTAACAGGGGTTCCAGCTTGGTAACTGAGTACCAATCAGGCTCTTGACAAGCTACCTGGAATTCTGGGTATTACTCATGGGCAGCAAATTAGCTACCTGTTTCATCTCTCTCTGTAATCGAATCAAGCTTAGTTGGTGATGGGGGGCAAATTCTTAATGTAAGTGTAGCAGGATACAGCCGTGCGCTGTGTGAATTTTTGCAGACTCCAACTCCAAATTCCTCCACACTGACGAGGTTTTCTTCATTCCGTACCTTTTTATTAGCCATATCCCATTATCTCAACACCAGCAACAGGAGTCCCACCCTAGTTCCTTCCTGGCAAGCCCCTCCAGCCCATCCTGGTGAGATGCTCCCTCAGTTCCAGATGTCTCTGGCTTGACCACTCTGACCAGTCATGCTCAGGGCAGCCCTGCATGCAGCTGGGTCTGGACTAGATTTCCAACCTCAAGCTCAGAGGCAGGTTCTCCACCTCTCCCTGGTGGTCCTTCCTGTCTGTGTCCTGATTCAGTCTTTTATTCCCCCTGCCATCCGCCGATTTCTCCAAGCTACAGCTGACCAATCCCAGCCTCTCTTCAGAGGGTTAGCTGGCTAGGAGCAAGGCAGCTGAGCCTATTATTAACCCTTGCAGGGCCAGCTCTTCCTGCTACAGCAAGTCAAGGGGATTATTTAATTTTATTTATTTATTTATTTAGGCTTATAGTCTGCCCTATCCTGAAGGCTCTGGGCCGGTTACAAAACAACATAACCAAAATACACTATGTATTTTGCCACCCCTTTAAAGCCTAGCTCTACCCATCAAATGCCTGTTTAAATAGGAAGGTCTTCCATTGCTTCTGGAAGAGGTTCACGGTTAGGTGAATTTCTAATGGAAGGGCATTCCTGCAGTGTAGAAAGAGCAGCCCGCAAGAAAGCCTCACAGCAAGCCCCGACTGTACGCACTTGGTGCCATGATGGAATTTTATTTTTAGCTACAAAAGGGCCGTGTCTCCCCGCCAGGTGCACCTATTGTTTTGAAATGTGGGGTCCTTGCTTACCTTTGGGTAAGCAAGGATCCCACCATGTGCCTTCCAGAGATGGCCACGGGCTGGTGCATGCTCCTGTGGGCCCGGCTAGCTACAGCCCGCACCTGGGGGGCACTGCAGCTCCGATCTGTACCAGTGCAGGATGGAACATAGCTTTGCTGGGGCCCGACCAGTTCTGCAAGCCTCATGGATCAACCACACCTTGGAAACCACAGATTTCCCAATTTTG
This sequence comes from Sphenodon punctatus, assembly GCA_003113815.1. Lineage (NCBI taxonomy): Eukaryota > Metazoa > Chordata > Lepidosauria > Sphenodontia > Sphenodontidae > Sphenodon > Sphenodon punctatus. Next base: position 5,057,920 of record QEPC01009472.1, on the reverse strand, counting down.
TAGATGACTAGGATGAACCTTTCTTAATGTAAGTGGGGTTGAATAATGTGTATAATAATAATAATAATAATAATAATAATAATAAAAAATTTATTTGAATAATGTGTATAAAGGAGAGACGCATCTCGCTTCACCGAAGGCATCAGGAAGCCAGGAACAGTGCTGGTGTCCACCCTTTCTAAAGCACAGATGGAAACTTGCAACAACGTGGTTGGAGCAGAAAGTCTGAATTGCAGCCAGGACGGAGCCTGTGCTTTCTTCTACTCCTGCCTGTGCTTCTACAGGAGCCTGGCACAATAGCGTTCCAATCCAAATGTAAAAAGGAAGTCACAAGCTTCCTTCTACCTACTTGCTGGAGATCTCAGCCTGTCCAACTCCTGCTCACAGAAGCTGGTTGATGATTCACCTCCTAAGGAAGCAGAAAGTCACCAAAAATGCTTTCTGTGAGAGCTGTTGCATAGTCGGCAGATAAGGAAGAGCAATTGGCATCTGGTGGCAGAGAGCTCTGGGACATTGGCTCTTGATGAGAGAGAAACATCACTGAGAACATCAGGAACCAGCCAACGAAGCACCAGTCAATTGATGGTGCATTGAGTCTGCTGGCTCTGGACAGTAAGAGAGACTGCAGAACAAACTATAGCGACCCTTAGGACTTGTCACTTACTGCAACCTCTCTTTCTCTGTCCTGCTAGGATAGCAGCAGCTGTTCTTGGCCTCTTTGAAACTTTCAAGAGGGCTTCATTGCTGGTGCTCTTGCCTCATCAGCATGCAATTGCACATCTGATTGGCTGGTTGGGAGGAGGAAGATGAAGGCAGAACAGACCTTGCAATTCTGACCCTTACAGCTTCTAATGAGGTTGGACTATCCTGTAAGTTCCTTCTTTGCACCTTTCTGGCTGAGATACTAAACAGGATGTCAGAACTGGATGGACCACCAATGTAATCCAATATGGCAGTCTCCACGTTCCTAGGTTTTGTTTAGGAAGGATTTTAAATCTCCAACAACAACGCATTTCAAACAAATGGGCAGCTTGAGTGAGACACCCGATGGTCCCCACTGTGGACTGGGGATTGTTGTCCGTCTAGAGTAGAACTGAGAGGGAATCAAAGCGGTTTCAAATGATTTCTTTTATTGGATCAATCAACTGCTGTTGGTGGAAGCTTTTGGGCCACAGAGCAGAGGGCCCTTCCTCAGGCATAGCATAGCCAGAAAAAATGATATAAACTGATCAAATACAGGGCAGTATATAAAGACGTAGGAAAGGGTGGGGTTAGATAACACAAGGTGAGTAGTGGGGGGGGGGG
>QEPC01009472.1:5037332-5049688 GCA_003113815.1 Sphenodon punctatus | reverse complement strand
GGCTCCCTGCCCAAAACCTACCCAGCTAATAGGTAAGGACATGAAGAAGTCAAATGTTATGAATCCCAAAGGGGAGAATGAAGGTTGGAAATGCAACCGTAGCTCTCTCCCACCCCCCATGCTTAAAACACATGGTCTCTCTCTATATTGCTATGAGGTGTTAGTCAGGACGGACTTCTGCATGAATTCCTTTTCTGGCAGTCAGCCCTGTGGCTACCATGGAGCTGGGGGAAGGCATCCATCCAGATTCAGTGGTCAAGGTAGCTGGGTTGCCTGGAGAAATCAGGAGGACACACAGGGCGGGGCCATTTCATGATGCCCTAAAGGAGGCGTGGCCATGACAGAAAGGAGCAGGAGAGTTTCTTTGCCACGCCTTCTGGTATGGCTCCGCCCTCTTTGGATCACAGTCTCCCCTCTCCCCCCAAGAGTCACCAACGTGTTTCAGGGAGGTCACAACAACTACCCTCCATTACTAGCCCTTGAATATTTCTGAGCATGTTTCTCGTCCTTACGGCTGCAGAGAGACACTGAAAAAATTCAATCCAAATGTACTTCCACTTTTAATTTATATCCCGCACTCTCTTATCAACAGATAACTCGAGGAGGCTTACAACAAGCAAAATACAGTAATACATAATACATAATACAATAATACATCATAAATACAATAACAATCCCCAATTAACAACTCCCAACCCTAACCCTTACATAAATCATACAATATGCCCTCCATCCATCTAGCAGTCTCCCAACACCTACACACAGGTAGTGCTAGCCATCCTGCCAAACATCTTCCACCTCCACCCTACTGCCACCAGGGAGAAGCCCTCCTCTACTCCACCCCCTTGCTCTCACCAAGGGGGAGAGTCTCTTCCAGGGCGATAAATATATACCCCTCTTCCTCTGTTCAAACATCGTGCACAGTTCTCCTTCTTGCATCACCCCTGCCTCCGATCACCCCTGCTCGAGCTGAGCCAAGACCACCTGTTGTTCCTGCTACCTCTTCCATCGGCATCAACAGAGACCCCACCAGCTCGCCGCACTTCCCTCTGCTCCCATCCTCCAACCAAACTGGGCCGATCTGCTCGCTAATCCTGCTGTCCAACCCTACTCCAGCGGCCCTCCATTTGGTTACTTGTAGGGCAGAGGGAGGCCCTGGGCGCCACGGTCCAGCAAACGGTCCCAGCCAATGGCCGGAACCCTTTGGGTGTCGCCCACGGGCCCTTCCCTGGGAGTTCTTACCTGGTGAAGGGGCAGGAGAAGCAGAGTGACAACCAGCTCCTCCAGTCAGGACTGCCCCAATCCCCCCAGCACCAAACACAGCGTGCAGCTGCCACACAGGACCCCGCCCTGGGAGTTCTTACCTGGGGAAGGGGCGGGAGAAGCAGAGTGACAACCAGCTCCTCCAGTCAGGACTGCCCCAATCCCCCCAGCACCAAACACAGCGTGCAGCTGCCACACAGGACCCCGCCCTGGGAGTTCTTACCTGGGGAAGGGGCGGGAGAAGCAGAGTGACAACCAGCTCCTCCAGTCAGGACTGCCCCAAACCCCACAGCACCAAACACAGCGTAAACAGCCCCAGCCAATGGCCGGCACCGTTTGCAAACAGAGGCCGTGATGCTCGGCAAAATCGACAGCGAGTCAGAAATGACAACTCTGAGAGACATAGTCAACCCTGTGTGGCGGGTCCGTGCCCACGTCCTAATTTTGGGCCCTCTTAAGGGCACGGGTTAGAGAAGAGAAAGGATCATGAAAACCAAGACTGGAGTAACGGAAAGGGTTGGGTTTTTTTGGGTAAATCGTCAGGTAACTCATCAGGCAGGTGGAGTGGTGGGTCCCGTGGTGGTGCAAGGGGCTGGACTAGATGACCTTTGGTGTTCCTTCCAGTTCTGGGACTCTGTGCCAACTGGGTAAGGGTGCTGGCTAATGTTACCAGGTTGAGCCAGGTGCTGTAATTCTGTAGGTGCTGTAATAACAGGTATACTGTTATTATATTGTTATTATATCTGTATAATAACAGATAGACTCATTTTACAGGTACTTATATACCTACATACCCAGGGACATACTCATTATACAGGTACTTATTTCAGCTGTAGTTGTGAGTACGCTGCATGTTTGGGGGACTCTTTTGCCCTCTGCAGACTCCCCCCCCCCCCAAAACAATGTTCCTGGTTTCCGGCATGCAGGGTCTCCACTAATTCAGATCTTGTTCTCCTCCAATTCCTCTTGCATTGCACTGAGACACGCTCCCCACTTCTGCGCAGGTAAACGAAACCATTCATCACTGGAAAGCATAGAACTTGAATATTCAGGAGTTGGTTGTGTTTTTAAAGATGAGGCCAGTCCAGGTGATTTCCTAAGAGAGAATTTTATGTTGCTCTTGTGTTTACAGAAAGGCAGAATTTCCATATTGGGCATCTCCCCCCCTCCATGGTTCGGGTTACACATTAAACAATGTCATAATCATTTAGTCTCTAACAATCCCAGGTATGGAGGCTGGGTTCCCCAAGAGCTCAAGTTATGCTGCTGCACAGACGTCGGAAATACCCGATGGTGGTCAGGGGAACAAAGCCCTCTGCTTCTCTGCATAGCAGAACTGTGAGCAATGAAGCTACTGGTCCAGAGCTGGGTCCCATCGCTGGGGCTGATCCCATGCCCCAAGCACGCCGTGTGCAAACTGCATGCATGTCTATTGGAAGTACGTTGTGCTGCGTGGAACCCACATGGAGTCACTGTGTTCACCCACAGGGGTTGGACTGAGCCTAAGGTTTGTTTATATGCACATGTAATCAGGGGCACTAACCCCTTCACTGGCTGTACTCTCGCTTTTGAGGGGCTGCAGCGAGGTGAAAGAGGTGGTATTGTCCTTCTTAACAAGTGTGGTTAAAGCCGAGACAGGGGCTGCTAACTCAGTGAGTGTCTATACACGTAATGCTTGCCACTGCTCCAGCCACCCAACATGGGGACACGTGTTATTCTTGTTCAAGCAAACCCTGCAGCTAGCCAGGGCAGGAACACAGGTTTGTTGCCCAGAATAAAAATAAGGAACCCATCAAGAGACCCACGGTGCAGTCAGAACCATGGCAGGCAATGAATGTCTGTTCAATCCCACCCCGTGGGGTTTTGCCATGTCAATTTCACGGGGGTGGGGTGGAGCTTTGCCTTTCATCTAGGAGCTTTGCCGTCTCGATTTCACCAGTTGGGAGCTTTCCCTTGCAGCTGGGAGCTTTGCCGTGACAATTTCACCAGTGGAAAAAGTTGGCTGCCTTTCATCTAGGAGCTTTGCCGTCTCGATTTCACCACTTGGGAGCTTTCCCTTGCAGCTGGGAGCTTTGCCTTGACAATTTCACCAGCGGAAAAGGTATTCGATTCACCCTAGACACCAGATCCTCTAGGAGTCCGATGCAATGGCCTCCCCACATTTTGCTTGAGTGACCCCATTTTGAAACTAAACTATAATCTCCCTAACCCCAGAGAGCTGCAGTCTTTGTGTATCAAATAGCAATGGGGATTGTGACCCCCATGTTCAAACAGTATGACACCCCCCCTCAGGGTCCTGGGGGACACTCGGTTCACTGTAATGGGTGAAACCTTATTGTCCCTGGGCATTCGCAGTATTATCTACACACGGCCGGCCTTACCACATGGTGACCTGGTGCAGCCGCCCTGGGCCTTGCTCTTTCTGAGGGCCCTGCAGTGGCTTCTATTTTCACTAGGACGGGTTGTGGGGGTACCACTCCCTCTCAGTGGGGCTGGCCCCCTTCAGGACACCACAGAGTTTGCCCCCAAGGGTGGGGACCACCAGGGGGCCCACATTTCATCTTCGCTCTGGGCCTCTGCAAATCCTAAGGCTGGCCCTGTATCTATACTTACCTGGATTCTGTACTGGATCCTTCTGAACCCAGTTCCATGTTACAACGGGGCTCAGAACTGGCTAATGTGTTGGTGAAGGCCGAAGGGAAAAGCAGCTGTCAGATGCTGCCACCTACTGGCCATTCCCAGCTACCTTCCATTGCCATGAAACACAAACTCCTAGCCCGGGAAGCTATTTTTCCTTTCCGTTTCTACAATCTTCTCTACAGGTAACGAAATCGGTCGTACTGCTAATTTCCTTGACGTTCAGGCACAAATTCATGCTTCTGCCTTAGGGTTTTCTAATTATGTCCATCGCCACGGCAACTGGGAAGATGTCTTGACAACTCACCATTTCATGGCATTTTGTGATTTTAAGGTCTCGGTCTGTGAGACTTTCTTCAGCTTTCACTGTAAAAATGAAGGATGTTTTCATCTCCTCTTGAGAGCAGAGAAAACCGCAAAATTCTTACCACCATGCTTCCTAAAGCCTCCCAAAACTGAAAAAGAAATCTTTTTAAAAACCCCACATTTATTATTTTAAATCTCATGACTTCTAGCTCAATCTCCTGATTTTGGTGAGATAGCTGACTCACAATATTAGAAAATTGGGGCCTGGGAACCAGGGGTACTGAGCGTGGACATAATTATAGAGAGGAACATGGGGGACCCGCCCCTCATCAATTTCCTCCTACAGTCCCAGAGTTATGGGTATAGGTCTTATGTGGGCCAAGTGGGTCTAGCATCCCTCCAAACGTTTTTAGCCTGAAGTTACACCACTGACGGTGAGGTTTTCTACTTGGTTTTTTTGAGGCAAAGTATTGATTTAACGATGGTTATCGTTCCAGCAGCTGAAGAATTTGTTGAAAGGTTCTTGGGAAATGTTTGTTTGCCATTGCTTGCTTTTTTTTCTTTTTACAAAAATGTCCTAGTTTTAAAATGTACCAAACTTAGGGGAAAGCACAGCAAATCTTGTGGGGGAGAAAAATTTGCTAGGAACGGTGTAAGAACATAAGAAGTGCCATACTGGGTCAAACAAATGGTCCATCCAGCTCAGCCGCCTGTCTCTATGGAGACGTTACGTCCCCAAAACCTACTTGGCTAATAGCCATTAATGGACCTGTCCTCCAAGAACGTATCCAATCCCTTTTTAAAACTAGCGACACGACCGGCCGTGGCCACTTCCTGTGGCAGTAAGTTCCACACGTTATTTGTGTGCTGCGTGACAGGAGGAAAGGGGGTCTCTTTAGAATCAGTGAGATCTAAAGGAATGAAGACGAGATTGGAAGCCCAGAACCCTTGATCTTTTATCCCTTTTCCAGCTTTCGAGGGCGCTGGCAGAATTCCAGTCAGGGGAGGGGCAAAGCATTGGAGAGCTGCTTGACCACACCCCTTTCTAATGGTGCCCCCACCACCTTGCACCATGCCAGCCTCTCAAAGGATGTTCAAAGATGTATCCGGGCCTAGAGATGATCAGGTACCCACCAAACCAGGTATTTAATATACAGTTGCAGTACTCGACCTGAGCTGGTCACACCGGGCTACCCAATATACCAAAATATTAGTATTTGTCCTGATTTCCCAACTTCCGGTGCTGGCTTCTTTACCGATTTACCATTTTACTGATCGGGACTGATGGGTAAAATTTGACTCGAAATGGCAGGTCTTACCCACAGGTAGCAAATGAGCAACCTGTCCTGCTCAAATCAGGCCATTTCCACAGCTTCACTTAATGCTCGTCTTGACTGATCAGAGCAACCGGCCGGGCTGCACACGTCACGGGCCCAAAGTCTCTCTGATTGGAAAGGCTTCCTTGTCCTGAATTCCCGAGCTTGGTGAGCAAGATTCTTCTTTCAGCGAAGCTGGAGGACTCCAATAAAGGCAGGACAGGGCATGTTTTGCAAGGGCAGCGAGGTGCTCTGTGCTGGTTGAATTTGGCCTTGCCTTACAATGCTCTCGAGGCATGAATGGGCTCAGCAAGCAAGCACACCCTGCCGTGACTTTTTGCTGATTTATGATTGGAATGTCATTCATCGATCCAACTGAGAACACACACACAGACACAGACACACACACACTATTTACAAATTGCACCCCGCCCCCTCCAGGGACTCTGTGTGCCCGAATAAAACCGCAGTGATAAACATCTCAGGACTGAAGCCCATTTTGAGTGAGAAAAGCAGATCCCAAAGGCACAGCCTTGTGGGTACGCTGGGTCATTACCAGGTCACCAATGTTTGACTTCCAATGCTGTTCTTTTAAATACTGCAGGGCTTTTCCATTGCTTCCCCCACCCCCTGGGCATTAATGCTGAAATAAAATAGCTGGCATCCAATTGGCAAGGAGTCTTTGCATTTTTGGATACGACCCCAAATGTCCGAGTGACTATTGGCATCAAAAAGAATATTCAAATCTTATTTAAAACTCCTGTTTTTCCACACACACCCAAAATTGAATTAGGTAATTTTTCATTAGGCATTTTTGGTTATTCCATCAGATGTTTGGTACCGAAAATCTGAACAAAAATGATCAACAACCAGAAGAAATGAGGGCACAAATAGTGTTTCAAGCCTGTTTACCCAGCTGCAAAGCAAAGCTGGTGAATTCACGGAATAAGGGATTTGCAGCAAATCTTAGTTTCAGCGTCACCGTGGGTGTTTTTAAACGAGATGTTACTCCCCATGGGCCCACCCAGGAGCCATTCATTCGACCGCCGCCTGTCTGAACGCAGAGAGCACCTACTCATGGGCCACTCGCTGAGCAGTGCACTGGGGATTCCAAAATACCACTGTACACCCACCCCACCCCACGAGTTGCCTATGATGGTAGCTACACCCCTGGTACACACAGTGTGTTTTGAAACAAGCAAGGCTGGGGAGGGGGGGGGGGCAGTGGAGGTCAGCTGCTGCTCAGTGGCACCCACTCAGGTGGAGGGTGTCCCCCCATTCCAATCCTGTGCCCCCCCCCCATTATTGACAGTTACCAGTCACCTCTGTCTATCATGGGGTATGGGGAGGCTCCCTGGACTCTGATGGGGATGGGGGGGGGATGCCCTTTGCAAGCAGTCTGAGCACCACTAGGAAATTTTCAGAGTGGGTGGAGGACAGAACAGGGTCAGCATGCCGCCCCCAGCTTCTGCCCACTCTGAACATTTCCTATTGGCATTCAGGTTACTTGCAAAGGGCGCCCACCAGGAAGGAAGGTTTCAGAATGGAAGGGGGTGTTGGTAACACACCACCCACTCAGAAAACTTCCTTGCTGTGGGGTTGCTGGTACTCGGGGGGTGGAGGAGAACCTGCTGAGAGCTAAAGCAGCACCACTTTCATAGGTAAGCCCCTCACACAGAGGCCCCTCCCCCCATCCTGGTGGTCCTATATCCCTTTGACATGAACCCAGGCCCATTGCAGCCTTGCAACCACTCCCACGGAACCAGACTCCGAGCCCTGGGATTCTCCTCTAAATGCGTTCAACCAGCGTGTGTAAAAAACCCAACTAATCGAAAAGCTTTGCTGCTTGAATGTCAAGCCCAGCGATGCCAATGGAATTCTTGACGGCATCCTTGGCTAGCAAGAGGAGGAAGGGAAGACCTGCCAACAGTGCCCGAGCTGACAGAAATTAGCCTGGAGGCGAATCAGAGAAGCAAAACCTTCCCAGGCGAATCCCTGCTCCGGGCGATGAATCTGACAGAACTTCGCCAAGATCGCTGGCCTTCGTGGCTTTGTTTGGAGAACACCTCCAGGCCACGCCCGGCGGTCATGCTGTCAGCGTTCTCCAATTTTCCTTTATTTGGTGTCTCCCCCCCCCTTGGAATTTTCCTCAGGCATTGGCACCAAATGGGAACTAGCGTCTATAATCCGGGTGGGAAACCAAACCCAGCCTGTGGGGGCTAGATTTCATTTGGCCCCTTTTTCACTTCCTGGCCCCTGGATGCAGTTCCTACCCACAAGCAGGGCCAGCCTAATCCATGGGGAGACTTGGGGCAACCACCCCCGGGCCCCACTCTCTTCTCTACTCCCAGGGGCCCCGCAGTAGCCTTACCATGGACCTTACCCACTCCCTCCCAGTAGGGGCCCAAACACAACCACTTCTAGGGCCCTGAAGGGGCAGGGAGATGGGGAAGAGGCCACCAGGGGCCCCACATTTTTCTTGACCCTGGGTCCCACAAATTCTAAGGCCTGTCGCCTGCCCCCAAGCACTGAAAGGCTGAGTGCAGGGTAAAGGAGCAGAGATGAGGACATGCCTACTACGATAGGGGGCAGGTCCATGGCATGACCCATGAGAGCCCTCCCTTCCTTGAATGCACCCCCGCCCCCAACGTCTATGCAGCCCAGCTCAGAGCTTGTACAAATTCACCGCTGAGAGGGAAAAGGTCCCGCACCCCCGGTCTACAGTAAATAGAAACAAATTCTGCATTTGCGGCGAAGCGGTGCCTTCCATCCAGCCTGCTCTCTCTGCCTTCATTTCCAGATGCTAAGAGCAGACGTGCCTCATCCACCATCACCACTTCATTAATTCACTGCCGGATCCACCATGACTGACTTCTGTCCTGTCGTGGCTGCTGTTGTTTGTTTATTTGTTGCTGGTGGAATGGGGCATCTTTTCTCACCTCTATCAAAGAACAAAGAAATGAAAAGCCCAGGCTTGCGGGGGGGAGGGGGGAGCTCTGTGCCTGGGATCAAGATGAAAACCAGGAAAGGTAGGAGGGGTGCGAGTGCGTTTGTGAGAGAGGATTCTTTAGCGTGAACAAAGAGGCTGTCCTTGCTTCCATCTGGGATCCTCTGAGTGTCTTCAAAACAAAAACCTTAGAGCCAAAGTCAATGAGAATTTTGACTTTTTAATAGGCTGAGTTGTAGCTTGAACAATCAGTCCTGCCCATACAAACCTAGGTTTCCTCTCACACAGACATCCTTTTGTCCTCAGCTCAGCCCCAAAGCGAGTCAGTGGTTGACTACAAATGTTCATCATAAACACGTCCCAATTGATGCAAACAACGGGGTGGCATGACGTGTCAAACCTCTCCGTCAAATATTGGAGGGAATGGTCTCTGGCCTGATGGGCTTACAGTCAAGGATGGAGATGGGAGGGAAGACAGGGAAGGGAGAGACAGGGCTACATTCATTCATGAAGCTGAGAAGCTGCAGGCGCGCTCGTTACAGGGAGAAGGGGAGCCCGTGGAGGATAGGAGAGCACAGACAGAGCATCAGCAAGCAGTCTGTGTGGGGGAGGAATTAGGGAAAGCTTGATAGACTAATATCGGGGAAGTGGCTGACTGCACCCACTATGGGACCCTTTTGTGTCAGAGATCCCCAGAGGAGATTTAGGGTCCAACCAATGGGGTAACATGCGGTGTGGTTTTCACATATGTTAGCCAACACAGGTTAGCTCATCCATGTTGAAATGCCCATGCAGACAAGCCTGTTTAAACACTAGTTTAAAAAGAAAAATTTAAAACAGTGCTGGGGGCTTAATTCTGATTAACTCCATCGAGCGGACAAGGGCCTCCGACGTGCTTTAGAGAGACTCTCCTCCTTCCTTTCTTTCGCGACTCTTTTTTTCCTCCTGCAAGTCCACGGCCCCACAGGTGCATTAGTCAAGAATCCATTACTCTCTCTCTCTTTGTATATATATATATATATATCTATATATATTGTTTCAGAGCTAATCTACCTCGGGTAAGGTAACTGTGCAGCACAAGGCTGGCTACCAGCCCATCAGATAACAATACAGCTGTTACTCAAGAGAAGGAGAGAAAGGTGAGAATGAGAGCTGACTGTTAAGAAGCAGAAAAACATGTTTGAAAAGTGAGCGGGGGTGTGTGTGTTTGGGGGGGGGGAGATGTGGAAGGTGCTGTGTCCTGCAGCAATCCATACTAGAGGCGTTAGCTTGGAACAGAAGCTGTGCCCTTTCCTCTATACGTATTGTCACGGGCATAGGAAAAGAGTTGGCAGCGGGCACAGATATGCAGACTTAGCCTGTGCCACAAGCTTTTATTCTGGGTAGGCTGGCACCATTTTATCAGATCAGTGTATCTTTATATCAATAAAAACAATATTTTTTATTTATATATAGCACCCCCTCTGCCATTGCACTTGCAGCACTTTGCATAGAACTAATTAACATAACTTTTTACTTCTCGCAGCAACCCTGTGAGGTGGGTTAGGCTGAGAGAATGTTGTGACTGGCCCAAGCTCCCCCAGTGAGTTTCACCCTGAGGACTAACCTGCAGACGGTCTATTTGATCCCATTGAAGCCCTTTAAAACAGGACATACTGGACAGCCATCTCTCGAGGACGTTGCAGCTGTCGTCATCCTGCATCGAAGCCGGGGGTTGGACCAGATGACCCTCTAGAAGAGCTGAAGCGGGTAGCTAATTTGGCTCCAGGGGCAATACCTGCATTTCTGAGGGCCATGTCGGGTATTTGATGGGCTACCTGATCCCCAATTGGGTACATGGATAGCCCAAAATGGGTGATTTCCATTACCAATTCACCGATTACCAACCGAAAATTCAAGATGGAGAACCAAAAAATTGGGACAGAAACCCAAAATATCGGGGCTGGATGTCGATATTCTAGAACCAGAAGTCGATATTCTGGGACCAGAAGTTGATATTCTGGGACCGGAAGTCGATATTCTAGGACCGGAAGTAAATATTCTGGGACCAGAAGTCGATATTCTAGGACCGGAAGTCGATATTCTGGGACCAGAAGTCGATATTCTAGGACCGGAAGCCAATATTCTGGGACCGGACGTCGATATTCTGGGACCAGAAGTCGATATTCTGGGACCGGACGTCGGTATTCTAAGACCGGAAGTCAATATTCTGGTACTGGAAGCAACTAGCTGTCTTGGCAAACCTAAGTCCATAGGTACTTTGTCAGTTTCCGGTGATTCCACGCTTCCATCATTTTTTGTCATTTTTGTCCCTTTCTGGGACATTTCATCACCTTCTGGGACTTCTCATCATTCACGTCACTTTCCGGGACTTTTTAGTCATTTTCTGGGACTTTTTCGGCACTTTCTGGGAATTTTATGAGTTTTACGACATTTTTACAGCACTTTTATGGCCATTTCCCGCACTTCCTTGGTGCTTAGCCAGCATGTTTTCCTCTCCACAGCCCCGGGGCACACACAGGGTTTGGGACTGGCCTGTAGCTTCCCCATCCAACTTGCAAAAAATAACGACAAATGGCAAAAACAGCGGGAAAGCCAGTAAGTTTCCACGTTGTGCGAATCTCGGCAATTGTCCTGCTTCTGGCGGAAGCAGCACTCACTGAGAATTCTCATACCAGGCCTAGGTCATGTTTGGGGTCTTGATGGGAGTGAGGGGCCCACACCCTGCCCTGGTGAAATGAGGGTCATTATGGGGCTCCTGGAAGTAGATGAAAGAGCCAGGCTGGGGGCACTTGCCCCGGTCCACCCTGTGATAAGATAGACACTGAAACAACCTCTGCCACTTAGCTCTCGATGGTTTAGAGGAAGGTGCAAGAAGCACAGGAATGAGCTACATACATTACATGTGATGGTTCTTAACACGTGGGCGTACATTAGCCCGCATTTGCCTGCACGGCGGACTCCACATTCTCTGAGAACTTGTCGTGTGTGGGGCCATGTGACCAGTGGGGGCAAACACCTAATCAACGGGCAGGTGGACACCCACCCGGTGTGGGCTAATGTCTTGTTTATTAACATCCTTAGTCACATGGTCTATGACAATTCCTACAATTAGGGCCCTGAACCACAGACATTTAAGCAACATCTGTGGATTAGCTTGATAATTGTGCGGCAGTTTATTTTATTTTTTATTGTTTATATATCACTATATAAACACATAACAAGAGCAACTGGATAGATGCCTACACAACATAAAAGCAAGAGTCATACATGAAAAAATTCTGTTGAGCTCGTGGACTCAGACGTATCTTGTGACAAGGAGTTCCACAGATAATTGTGCCTTGTGTAAGAAGGCAGTTAGTTTCATCTGGTTCCATTGGTTATATGCATTCCCTTCCATTGCTCTTGGATGACCCATTGATCTTGAACTACAAGACCAGGTAAACAGGACCGTAATTGCTGGCCCAGAAGAATTTGTTTTAGATCCAGGCTGTATCAGTTGACACTGAAGCATAATGAAATCACTTTCTTAGACCACACCCATAGCCCCTCAGGAAAACTCTTCCTGGGGTAGCCTTGGTTGGTCTGTAAACCCAACCTGGGGGCATTTTAGCCTGGATAAAGTGTATTTTGTGTGAATATCTAGGCGGGAGCCTTTTCATCCCGGAGGCTACTTTGAAAATCAGTACAAGAATAACAAAATAATTCTATTCTTCACGAATACAGCTCCTCGTCTATATAGATTTTAGCCTAGTCAATTTAGAGCTAGAATGAATCATTAGCGGGACTCATTGATTGTTATCAGGGAAATACATTTATTAATTGCATAAACCAAGAAGGCAGTTAATAATTATGCATGCTTCCTGATCGTGGCATGGCAGCACTTA
>QEPC01009472.1:5004839-5029330 GCA_003113815.1 Sphenodon punctatus | reverse complement strand
CATCACATCAAAGCAGCCAAAGACCATTGCCAATCACAGCCCAACCTGCAGATGGTACGCGCTCCTGTCAGCTGCTATAAGATATATAGGCCCAGTTGGCCCCTGGGCCCAGTTGTGTCCATGATAGCTCTGGAGAGGAACATGGACGTCGGGGTGGGGGAACCTCAGGCTTGGGGACCAAATGTGGTTTGCGGCTCCTTTTTATTTGGCCTCGGGCCGCTCCTGGGCTCAAGAATTTGTCATTGTCTCTGTATTTGCGGTTGTAACAGGGCAGAGTCCCTGCAGGCAGAGGGCCCTTTAAGAAAGTAGCACCTACAGAGGTGCAGGTGCAGGGCAAAAACAGGGGACAGCGCTTAATGAGAAGCAGCTGAGGAAGGGCGGGGCAGAGCCAGCCCAGAGACTGAAAAGCTGAGCCGGAGGCAGAGAGAGCTGAGAGCGGAACAACTTGGAAGAAGACAGGAGTGGAGCTCTGCCTAGAGCAAGGCGTAGCGAAAAGAGACTTTGGGTAAGTCAGAGGGTGGAGGCTGGGCAGGAAGCTAACAAGGAGCTCTGCCTCCAGGACCAGGACTCGAGCCAGAGGCTGAATTTGGGAGCCAGACAGGGGTTGGTGTCTGACTGAAGGAACTGTAAAGGGTGAAGAATATATCTGTATGCCGACTGTAGACTGATTAAAGAAACTGGAGAGAGCATTCCCCAAGAGTTTGAGAATATTTGGCCCTAATCCTGAAAGGACTTACCAGGGAACTGCCACCCTGTTATGGTGGTTTTAGTATGTATTTATTTGTATCTTTACTGGTGTGCGCTGCATTTTCCCCATCCTCACCAATGCAGAAAACACAGTGAAGAAGGCGCCTTGCGTATAGCTTACTTTGGTGGAGAAGTGCAGTGAGACTCTGCCATTTTCACAGGCCTATAAAGAAAAGTGTCTGAGAGCAGTCCAGCTCCAAAGTGGAGATGTGCTGCAGTTTCTGGGGTCGAGTTCGAGACCTCAGATGTTACATTTTGGGGGGAATTTTGTGTTTGCTCGGAACCTGAACATACAACCCTAGTATTTGTTGTATTTCGAATATGGAAGCTGGAACGGGCCTTTGTGTTTATTTGTGTTTTACTGAAACCCTGTCTCTTATACACATCTAGATGTGTATAAGAGACAGGTGTAAGACCTGGCTATTCTGCCGGGCTTTTGGTGAGGGAGATGGGTTGGGAAGGGGGAGGGGGGAATTTTAACTCCACTGATGTTTATAATGTTTTATACTTTTGAATTTGATCATTTATATCTTATTTATTTTGTATGTATTATAAATATATTGTATTTCATGTTTTATTGTGTTGTGAGCCATCCTGAGCTGCTATTAGCAGGAGGGGGCAGGCTAAAAATACATCAAAATAAATAAATAAATAAATAAAAATAAAATTTCAGAGTTGAGATTCAGGGGTTTGAGAGTACAAGGAGAAGGAGTGCTGTGCGGTTGTCAGTCATATTGGGTCCCAAACAGGGCACTATGGCCCCTGATTTTACCAGGGCAGGATGTGGGCCCCCGGATCTCTCCCAAACACGCCCACCTCTAGGGCCCTGTGGTCATGTTGGACCATGGAGGAAGAGATGAGGCCACTAGGGCTCCTGCATTTTATTGTCACCCCAGGCCCCACAAATTCTATGGCCAGCTCTGACCTGGGCCGCCCAGCACGAAAGGAGTCAGAAAGGTAAGCAAGTTGTAGGGGGTTTGGAGGAGCCTAAACGTCTTTGCCACCAACTCTTACAAGGAGAATACTATAGCGCTATGAAATCAGACATTCCTCAAACATTCGACGCAGTGCAGCAGACACCGACTGTATATGAAAGCCGGCTGATAAGGTGGCTAACTTGCTGATAAAAACCCAGATAAACTCACTGAGGGCTTTTGTTCATTGAGGGGCAAAATCTGCCAATCTGTTATCGAAGTTGACGCCATTTAATTCAATGGGCCTGAGTGAGGAGCATACTGCTCTCTAGGAGTTAGAATGGGACGCTCTGGTGCGTTTACACTTATCTGCAGGATTGTCTCACCCCCGGGCCACGGACCGGCTCCTGCAGTCCACCGGACACACCTCCCTCAGAGTCCCCTGGGGCATCTCGGGTGGCTACAATGGGGAGGACGTTCTCGGTGGCCGCACCGCGGCTGTGGAACTCCCTCCCGCCAGAGGTCCGCCGGGCCCCAGGCTTCCCCTCTTTCCGAAGACAACGTAAAACGTGGCTGTTCCACCAGGCTTTCGGCGAGGGCAATGGGGGAGGGAAGGGAGGTTGGGAGGGGGGGAGGTTTTTTTCTTCCGCTTGGGGTTATCTATTGATTTTTAATTGTTGAATTTTATAGTGTTTAATCGTTATTATGAATTTGTATTTTTATATTGTTGTAAGCATGTTGTGAGCAGCTCCAAAGCAGGAGGGGCCAGCCAGGAAATCTAAAGATAAATAAATACATTTCACGCCCTGAACCATCAGCACAAGAGCGGTGGGGCACCAAAGCCTTATTTAAAAATTCACCAAAAAGCAGGGGATGAGGAAGCTCAGTCCTGGAGCCTAATGTGGCCTGAAGCAAGCTTCTTCATGGCCCTTTTCCAGTTCCTGGATCTGACCCCTGGATCCAGTTCCTGCCCCCCCCAAGCACTGAAAGATGGAGCTCAGGGCGAGGGAGCCAAGACGTAGCTATTTACAATTCAGCGGCGGGGAACCTATTCCCTCCTAGGTTAAAAATGAGTACAAGCTCTGAAGGTCGCTTAGAAGTTGAGAGCTGGATTGTTCAGGATGGGGAGGACTGAGATCCTAGATCTGTCCCTGCTCCTTGAGTGCACTCCCTCCTCTTTGCTCCCTTCCCCCTGAGCTTGTTCCTTCACTGCCTGAGGGAAAGGAGCTGTCATTGCCCAGTTCCTTTTGACTCCCCATTGACTGCAGTCCCACCTGGCCCTGGAGATCAAATAAACACATACGCAGAAGAACTCTTAGCAAGCACTCTATCATGTGTCTCTCTTGCTCCAGAATGACCTCCCTGGCATTCCGACCCGAGCCTGATCGATCGATCCAGCTTTCCCTCTTAAGCCTCTCTGTAGCAAGGCTTCCAAACCCAGCCTTATATACTCAGGGCTTCTGATCACCTGCTCAGATCCAACCAATCACATGCCCAGTTAACCCCAGGCGTCCCACCTGGCCTGCTCAAGGCCTTTTGTTGAACCTATGGAAAGCAATCAATCAGGGCCAGAGAACTCAAGGAGCAGAAGCAGTTGAGATGCCCCAGCTCATCCTGCTATGCTTCCCTTCTGTACAGGTGAGGAAAAGCTCACCCTTTCTAAGAATGGTTTAAACCAAAGCCCATGTGGTGTAACGGCTAAGTATGCAGTACTTGGACTAGACAGACCCTGGTTTGAGTCCTACTTTAAGCTGCTCTTATGTGTGTGGCATAAAATCACGTTGCGTGTAACTATCCCATGTGTGGAATTCAGACGCAACATTTAGCATGTTAAAGCCGGTCGTGCATTCTTTTAAAGCCGCAAATTAAATAGCTCGACATCGAGAATGCGCAGCCGACTTTAACACGCGAAGTGTTACGTCTAAAACGTTTAAACATAAAATAAATAAATAAATCCCACCCGTGGGCTATTTACACACGACGTGGTTTTATGTTGCGTGTGCGCCGCGCACGTCTAAAAGAAGCTAAAAGAGGCCAATATTGTGACCTTGGAGCAGTCGCAATATTATGTCCTTGCCTGTTTTAATTGTTGATTTTTTAATGACGGTTTTAAATATTTTAAATGTTGTTTTATGTGAAATTGGTTCGCCGCCCCGAGCTGTTTGCAGGAGGGGCGGGGTCTAAATGTATTCAATAAATAAAAATAAATAAAAATAAATTATTTCAGCCCAACCTACCTCACAGGGTTGCTGTGAGGATTAAAAGATGTGTTTATTAGTTGTATGCAAAGCGCTCTGAGTGCCATGGCAGGGGCACGCTATATAAAGATTATTATTATTAAAGACATAAACACCCTGAGACACACATCGTTTTATAGCCTGGTTGATGTCAACCGGGGGGTCGTTAACTTAAACCTTGAAAGAACAACTTCTGCTCACAATGGAGTCATTGCAACATCCTCAACCAGGTAGGAATCCGCAGAGGCATCACACAGTCAGTGGGTGAAAATAAATGTGACGCTGGTCTGCTTCTGGCCAGGGTTGCCAGGTGGCCCAGAATGAGTCCTCCAGAAGGTCCCGGGTGTTCAGCCCAGGCCAAGGGCCAACCAGGCTGGCCTACATGGACCATAGTGCTCCAGTGTCTCTATTTGCGTCCCCGTCCCCTGGGGGGCTGCCATGTCCGGCCACCAGGGTTGCCTGTGATTGGCCACCATGGCTGCCCATCATGGTGGAGGGCAGGGCGCTGGGGACATGCTCACATCGGTTCTGTTCCCCAGCCAGGGGGTTGGGCGGGGAAGGGCTCACCGGCCGGCCCTGTCAGACACGCGTTTGGTGTGTGCCCTGATCGGGCCATGAGGGTGTAAGTCGCCATCTTCCACACACACACCCCGAGTGGGGGAGTGGCTGTGATGGCTGCATGCTTATTTTCACCCAATGGCACTAAACCTGTCTACAGCCGCTGATCAAGCATACGTTCTACTGGTTGAGACGCTAGGTGAGACGCTCCCATATAGGATCACGCCATCTGCAGATGGGGGGGTCACCACGGCCACAGTCCCAAATCACATCCATGCTGGGGGGTGCGCACAACCTGCGGGTGTGTACATGTGCACGCGGGCTTGAGATTGGCCCCACTGTCAGTAGCTCTTTCACCTCTTTTGCGTGCTCTTTGATGCTGTCTGGGGTAGTGGATTTATTTTTAGGTTAGGCTGAAACAAATATCCAAGGTGAAGGTGAAGATCATATCCGACAATTTGAATCATATCCACCAAAATGGATACCCACCATGATTTGGGTCCATCAATCCAAGATATCTGTTTGGGGTTTTCATGTTGTGGTTTTGGTTATTTGAAAATTCCATTTCTTCATTTCAGCTATTTGCACACGTGCAGTCGCCGGGGGGGGGAAAGTAACCAAGCAAATAGCCGAATATTAGACTATTCAAACAACCAAATAACTACAAAGCTGCATCACCAAACAGTTGGAAACACAGATGTGGGACTATTTATTTTGGTTGTGGATATCATTTGGAGGACTATCCAAAAATGTAAATAACATTCATGGATACAAACCCGACTGTTCGTTACAGCACCGTGCTGGGTCACAAAACGGAGCCATGTAGGACAAAAGTTTACCACTGCACATAAGCAGCACTTTACAATCACAGATGCCTGGCCACAGGACTTACAGTCGAAGGCCGCTTTTAGACAATCACGCTGTGCGCTCGCGCAGGAGTTTCAAAAACTCCGCGAGGAGCGATGACACGTGACGCAACCGCGCACCTGATATGGCACCGCGCCGTCTTTTCAAGCCGCGAATGACCTCCCTCAATCAGGCTCCCGGTCAGTTCGCGGCTCGAAAAGAATGCACGGCGCCATATCGGGGGCGCGATGGCCGGCGGCGTCACGGGTCATCGCTCCTCGTGGGGTTTTTGATACCCTAAATGCGGCCTAAGATGGGCAAGGGTGAGGGGAACGCAAGAAGAGAGAGACATGTACCCATTTTACAGAAGGGGAACTGAGGCTAAGACTTACTCAAGGCCACCCAGTGAGTTCATGGGTAAGTCAGGATTTGAACCTTGGTTTCCCAAGACCAGCACCCTATCCATCCACTGCATCATACCGGCACAACTGTGAGCTGTTTCTCTAAGCCAAAGGTGGGGAATCTTTTCTGTCCCATGGGGCCACTTTGAAAATTAGCACAAGTTCCAAGGGCCGCATAGACATTGGGGTGTGTGTGCTTAAGGGGTGCTCTCAGGAAGAGGACAGTTCAGATCATGGATCCATCCCATGTTCTTGTGTGCGTGTCCCTCATCTCTGCTCGCTTACCCTGAGTTCAGTCTTTCAGTGCTTGGGAGTGGGAATGGATCCAGGGATGTGGGCCAGGCATTGGAAAGGGGCCAAATAAAAATGGACATTTAGCCCCCCAGGCCTGAGGTTCCCCGCCCCTGCCCTAGCTACTTTGATTCTTCTGTGAATTCTACTTGTGCGCATAAGAAGATTATGTTTTAAAACCCCACGGGGGAAAGTGCTGCGGGGGATCAGTCTCTCCACCGTGATCTCTTCGCTGCTTTCTAAGGGCTGTGTGAGGAATTGAATTTGATCGCCTGTATTTACTATTGAGGTTTTCCATAGCCCTACGGCAAACCGTAGGTCTCCTGGCTTTGCACAGGTGCGAGGGAGAGCAGCACATTTTGGGTGCCCCGCCCCCTCTGCTCTGGGTTATTGTTATGAAATTGATGGAATGATAACAGAGGGTGAACTGCATATTTATTTAGCGTTTCTTTCTGCCGAGTCAATATTTAATCATATTTTCCCCTGAATTCCATGCTCAAGTTAGACTTCAATTAGCCTCTTGACCCCGGATAAAGAGGAGTTCATTCCAAGTAAAACCTGGAGTCATGCATTCTCTAATTTCCCTAAACAAACTCACCTTTGGTAAATTTAAAACTCGACTAATCTGCAGCATCCTTAACCTTTTGGCCCAACTTTCAGAGGTGTTGAACATCCGTAGCTCATCTGGGAACTCCCAGTCTCTTATTTAGGGCTCTTAATTTGTGGGCCAAAATTTTAAAGAATTTTATTGCATAAATCCTTTTCCATTGAAGGGAATTGGAGATCTTACCTTCCAGGGGTCTAGATTCTCAGGAATTATGACAGCACAGCTGGCTTAAAAGAAGGATGGTCCGGTGCCTAGAGCAAAGGCCTGAAGACTTGGAAGAACAGAGTTCAGTTTACTTTTCTGCCACAAACTTCTTGCATGACCATGGTCAGGTCATTTAAGGGCCTTTTCAGACAAGACACTCGTCATCTCCACCCACTTGTGCGCATAAGAAGGATCTTAAAAGGATCAACTTCCAATGTGTCCCATACATGTTGCAGGGCTGCCGTGTTGCCCTGCAACATGTACAGTGGGTTAGAGGTGGGTGGGGAGTGTCTTGTCTGAAAACGCCCTTAGTCTCTCAACCACTGGAGTTTTGTCATTGGCTTCCATATGTTCTGGATTGTGCTGTTGTGCCCTGATTCCCCTCTGTGAAAGAGGGATTGCAACAATTTCCTACATCACCGAGGGATTATGAAGATAAATACTTTAAACTGTGAAAACAGCAGCCCTCATTTGTCCCAAGTCACGCCATCTATTGGATTGGCATGGTTGAGTAAGACCAGCTTCTGTGGACAGTGGGCATGTTGCAGCCAACAGCTTGTCCAACCCCCTTGGACTCATCCAACCATGGATCAGGTCGCTGGTCAAGTCAATTAGAAGCAGTCACCATCTAATGTGAGACCAAGCAGGAGTTGAACCCACAAACTATTAGGAAAGAGACAAGTGCTTGAACCATTTAGCCAGAGGGCCAGCACACCTCCTACTACAGCTGTTGAGAGAAGTGTACAAGAACTAGAGTTAGCCATTTTAACACCAATTGAACATCTCCAGTAAGAACCCAGCGGGTCGATAGGAATCTGTTTAACTTTCATAAAAGTTATTGCCAAAGAACCTGACATTATAATTCGCTTGTTTGCCTCTGATGTCAACAGACACCATGTAGCCTTTTAAAATGGGTATATCCATCAATTTATTCTTGTCCTTCAATGGAGTCCTACTCCGAACACAACCTTAAACATTAGGCCTCATGTCTTTGTGTTCCTGCGCAAGTAGATTTTTTGTTTTTTTGGTAGGTTCCCAAAATGCAGTGGGAATTGAAGGCTCTTGATGATGGAGATGGAGAGTATGACACCGAAGGAGGAAAAGATGTTTCAAAGCAGGGTTCTTTGGAAAATCATAACTGTGCCACAAGGAAGTGGGGCTGTAATCTTGCTTGGCAGGCGTGAGCGACAGAGAGAGGTTACACGCCGACTTGTATTTCACCTTGAAGAATTTAGGCCCATGCTTTTGCAAGGCAGATGTTGATTTGACATTAGCTCCTAGCGAAGGGGAGGTGTTGGGAGCTTTCATGGGAAATGATTGTTCGCGGGGAGGGAGAAAAGATGGCAGGAAACCAAGCTCAACATCTGTCACGTTAAACTGGTTTGATCTTGCGGCTTGAGCCCTCAGAGGTGACATGACAATTGCTTAAGCTCTGAATCAAGCCAAGGATACAACAGGTAGAAGAAGAAACAATCAGCGTAAATGTGGCCAATGAACGTAGTGAATTGCATCTAAGGTAGGCCATTCAGGGCTGGCCAGATTTGTGGTGCACTCAATCCACATCAGTCTCAGAGCTTCCTCTCCCGCTGGCACTGGGACCCCAGCTGCTGGATCCCAACGCCAGGGCATCTCAGCAACTGATCTCAGGAGTAGAGAGGAACATTCCCATGGAGGCAGAGCTTTCCCTGTCACGCTGGAGGAGTTCTCCTAGCCTGTCTCCTCCTCAGAGACACTCCCTGGTTTGCCGGTCCCACTTTCCTCCCCAAAGGTGACCTCTGAGAGGCTGGTCCCTCTCCTCACACTGTGAGGACGACTGGACACTAGCTTGTGATCTACCAGTCAATATAGTGATCTGTTTCTTCGCTGCCGCTGATGTAGTTAATAAACACTTAAAAGGATCAACTTCCAATGTGTCCCATAAGTAGACTCCAAAGCTTTGCCTGCATGCCCCCATTTTCAGATTTAAATGTTAATCCAGGACCTCAGAGAACAGTGATAGTGGCACAGTTTCATCCGCTTTAGCGCGGATTAACCCGAGTGCCACCATCATGAGGCAATGCGCTTGCCAGATGTTAGCACTGTTTGGCTCCCAACCGGGTTGGGACTAGCCTGGGCTGTCACTTGGGGAAATCCTCAAGTCACAGCCCAAGTTCAGCTCCACCTTGGTTGGGAGCCACTTGCCGGACCCGGAGTTAAACAGTCCATCCCGTCTGACAGCCTGCTGTCCTTACCACTGTCTGGAGTGGTGCGGGGAGCCAGGGACCAGAGGGCGGGGCTGTTCCACATGCGGGTGGATGCACATTTGTGCATCTTCCCGCCTCCTCCCCGACCTGGCCGCCGTAACATTTGTTCGGCAGCCAGGCCAAGTTCCGGCCGGAGTGACAGCTCCCGCCACCACCCAGAGCGGTTTGTGGTGGCAGCAGGAGCCATCACATCAAAGCAGCCAAAGACCATTGCCAATCACAGCCCAACCTGCAGATGGTACGCGCTCCTGTCAGCTGCTATAAGATATATAGGCCCAGTTGGCCCCTGGGCCCAGTTGTGTCCATGATAGCTCTGGAGAGGAACATGGACGTCGGGGTGGGGGAACCTCAGGCTTGGGGACCAAATGTGGTTTGCGGCTCCTTTTTATTTGGCCTCGGGCCGCTCCTGGGCTCAAGAATTTGTCATTGTCTCTGTATTTGCGGTTGTAACAGGGCAGAGTCCCTGCAGGCAGAGGGCCCTTTAAGAAAGTAGCACCTACAGAGGTGCAGGTGCAGGGCAAAAACAGGGGACAGCGCTTAATGAGAAGCAGCTGAGGAAGGGCGGGGCAGAGCCAGCCCAGAGACTGAAAAGCTGAGCCGGAGGCAGAGAGAGCTGAGAGCGGAACAACTTGGAAGAAGACAGGAGTGGAGCTCTGCCTAGAGCAAGGCGTAGCGAAAAGAGACTTTGGGTAAGTCAGAGGGTGGAGGCTGGGCAGGAAGCTAACAAGGAGCTCTGCCTCCAGGACCAGGACTCGAGCCAGAGGCTGAATTTGGGAGCCAGACAGGGGTTGGTGTCTGACTGAAGGAACTGTAAAGGGTGAAGAATATATCTGTATGCCGACTGTAGACTGATTAAAGAAACTGGAGAGAGCATTCCCCAAGAGTTTGAGAATATTTGGCCCTAATCCTGAAAGGACTTACCAGGGAACTGCCACCCTGTTATGGTGGTTTTAGTATGTATTTATTTGTATCTTTACTGGTGTGCGCTGCATTTTCCCCATCCTCACCAATGCAGAAAACACAGTGAAGAAGGCGCCTTGCGTATAGCTTACTTTGGTGGAGAAGTGCAGTGAGACTCTGCCATTTTCACAGGCCTATAAAGAAAAGTGTCTGAGAGCAGTCCAGCTCCAAAGTGGAGATGTGCTGCAGTTTCTGGGGTCGAGTTCGAGACCTCAGATGTTACATTTTGGGGGGAATTTTGTGTTTGCTCGGAACCTGAACATACAACCCTAGTATTTGTTGTATTTCGAATATGGAAGCTGGAACGGGCCTTTGTGTTTATTTGTGTTTTACTGAAACCCGAATGCACAGCCCTTTTCAGTGTCTGGATTTGGCCCCTAGAGCTAGTTCCTACCCCCAAGCACTGAAAGAGTGAGCTCAGAATAAGGAAGTAGCGACGAGGGCATGGATCCAAGGACGGGGACAGATCCATGGCACCGGTCTATGATCTGGATGCTCCTTTTCCCAAGCACACCCCTTAACCGCCCCTGCATCCAACTTCTATGTGGACCCTCGGAGCCCTGTACACATTTTCAAAGCGGCCCCTGGGAGGATAAAAAGTTCCCTGATCCCTGTGTTAGGTAGTCCTGCCGCAACAGCCTTGTCCGAGAGACTCGGGCTGAAAGGAGCAGCTAAATTGCTACTCGTGAGAAATTTTTGCCATACTGGGAATTGCAGATCAGTAAAGGAATCTGTGTACCAGCCAACGAGTGCCAAGGAACTACAAGAGAAAATGGAGCGTTGCATCAATATTGCAAGAAACGCAGTATTGCCTCTGGGGCTTTGAAATGGACAGCAAAGCGATAAACAGCAAAGCAGTCAATGAAACGTTGGTCAATTGAGAAATGAAAAGTCGGGTGAAATAGTTGGGAACTGAGAGTGTCTCGATTCAACTGAGACGGTATCAGGAAACGGGATTTCAAGAAGATTTCCCATTTTGGTGAAATCTCATTGCATCCCTGTTCTGGACCGAACGGCACCAAGGCCTGGTAGGTGTTTCTCCTCTTACCCTGCTCCAACACAATGCTTCAATACATGTTTAATGACATGAGGAGTTTCACCGGAGTCCGGCACTTCAACACCTGCTTAAATTTCTAAGTTAATTCCATTGGAACAACTCACAAGCCCACAGTTTGTGTTTTCCTAGACTGAATCCTTCCTCATCAGGCGTTCCGTGTAACTCAACACCCTCTTGTTCCAGTGAAGCGTCTAACCTAATTGTAACGGTCTTCTCTACTGAATTAATCCAGTGACTGGACGTGGGGTGAGGCCCAAAAGTTTCATTGTTCATGTTCCATTCTTGCCGAGGTTTGCATACACAAAACTCTCAGGGATTAGTTTATCCTCCTCTGAAGGAAGAAAATCCAGCCTTTCTCAGCCTTGCTGATTATGAATAAGATTTACTTCCTTATTTTTAGATAAATACCAGATGCCACAATTATTTTTGAATAAAACTCAACCTTAAATAAAGGGCCTGGGATAATCTCTGTGAAATCTTATGCAGATGGTTTTGTTTTGTTTTATTTCAGGGGCAAAGCTACCTCAGACAGGTGACATTTTAGGGGCAAAGCTACCACATCTATGGAGGCTTTGAAAAAGCAGCCTTCATCATGTAGGCAGCAAACTCCGCCCCCCCAGGAGAATGGACCAAGTTTTTTGTGGAGGGTTTACCTGCCGGGAATGAAACTGCATATAGGCAAGATCATGAGGAATAGATTTCAGTTTATTTGTTTGTTTGCTTGCTTGTTTATTGATTAACATGTTTACCCTTCCCTTCCCCGAAGGCTATGGGCTGCTTAGAAAAAACATAAAATATAATTTTAAAACGTTAAAATAATAACATTAAAAACATTTTTAAAATTTACTAAAAGAACCCAACTCACACCAACCCCCCCCGAACCTCCTAACTAGTCCCTATCCTCACTCACCCCAACATTCCCTACCCTCTAGTCTTCCTCTCTAAACCCTGCCACCCAGTCCCATCCACCCCTATCCCTGCCCGCCAAACGTCTGGACAAACAAGAAGGTCTTACATCTCCTCCGGAAAATGAGCAGGCTCAAGATGAGGCAGACCTCCACGGGGAGGCAGTTCCATAAGTGTGGGACAGCCACTGAGAATGTGCCCTTTGCTTGCCCTTGTGGGCAGTTGGTACCCTTTGGCCAACCTCAGAGGCCGCAATGGAACCCATGGGAAGAGGAAGTCCTTCAGATTGTGGTTTGACAAGGAACCGACTCCCTGGAGATACTTGTGATCCAATGAACACAGTTGTAGAGTGGAACGGACCTCACTGTGGTGGGCCTGGGGTCATGTCCCAATTATGGGCCCCCCTAAGAGCAAGGGAGCAGGTCTTCCAAAATGGAGGCCCTTGCAAAGCTGCTGGTCAGCTTCATCCTCCCCCCTGTAAAGGTTTTAGTTCTTCCCTGGAATGGCAGCAACCCAGCCAGGAAGGAGGTTTTAAGAGTCAGCAGGGTCAGCACTTCACCCCCACCCACTCTAACCGCTTTTACACATGTGTGCGACGCAGCGCCGTAAAATCATGTGCCACATCAAAACTCCCACAGGCAGGGTTTAGATGCAACGTCACATGCACGATTAGCCACTCGCCCATGCTTTAGCGCTGCAGACTAAATACCATTGTCATGTTACGTGTCTCTTTTTTATAAAAGGAAAGAGAGCTATGTTTCCCAGCAGACAAGATCTAACTGGATTGGGCCACTCTTTTCCAAGTTGTATAAAATGAGTTTACACTTTACTTTGATGCCAAGCTAGCAAAGCAAGTATTGTAAAATGGCAATATATTTATAAATAAATGAATGAAGCAAGAGACTCAGAATATTATTAAAAATAAGCATAGTTTACTTAAATTTAAATAGAAAATATCAGTAGCTTACATAGAATGGTATTGATAGCCAATCAAAGTTACTTGAACTAAAAAACATTTCTATTTTAAGAAAATAGCTTCTAAAAGCTTACCATATGCTCAATTCATTGGCTCAAAGATATCAAGAATAATACATTACATTCTTCCCAGTTCTTCCCTTTTCTGCCATGATGGTGAGAGAGAAACCCCAACATAGTGTAGGATTTCAATCTGAAAAAGCAAAGGTAGTGTCTCCCTTCTTAAAGCAAAGTTTGCCAGAAGATGTCAGTTAGCATGGAAATACACAGGATTCCAATTGGCTCTCTTAATTCTGAGCAAGTAAAGAGACTGAACAGAAAGTCAGATTTCCTTCAAAGTTTGAACAAAACCTCATATTTCCATCAAAATTAATTGTCAGATTATAGAGAGAACTGACCACAGCTTCAAGGTTTTTTAACCAATTAGTTGAAGCAGATGTGCCTGCTAGGAAAAACTAAAACTTTCACTTTGGAGATGTTCATGGCTGGTACGATTTGTCATTTAGACATATAGACTGATAAGGCCCTTGGTCTGGCCTCCAACTTTAGCCATTTTTTTCTGTTTCCTTGGATACGGTGAAAAGTTCACTGAGTTTAAAAAAGTTCATTGGAACACACGCTGAGGGGGGCCTCAGCCTGAACCAAGGTACATATAGAAACTGATTCTAAAAATCAATGCATTGGATACAAATTAATACAGTGAAACACAAGTTCAATACATTGAACCAGAAAATTAATATATTGAAACTCAAAATCAATACATTAGGAACACAGATGGCCAAAAAATATATGCTTATAATAGGAAATACATGACACCTCGATATCGAGATATTTAATCTGCGGTGTTACAGCATGCGCAGCGCCATGTGCCACGAAAAAAATCCCACGGGCAGGGTTTAGACGTGATGTTAAGCACATGAGTAGCCGCTCATGCATGCTTTAGCACCGCGGACTAAATACCTCAATATCGAAGGTGAGAGCGGAGTACAGGTCCCGCCCCCTCCTCTGCCCATTCTGGTAATTTCCTAGTAGCCCTCAGGCCACATGCAGAGGAGACCCCTAGAGTCTCGGGCCCAGGCTCAACTGAGCCCCCTCTCTCCATGGTAGCTAGTACCCCCCCCGGAGACCTTAAGGGCCATCTGGCCCAGCCTGCTGCACCAAGGCCAGAGCTCTGGGTTAGGAACCAGGAGGCCTGGAATTACAGCTCTGGAATCACTGACTCAACCTAGAACCTCGCCAAAGGTTGTTTTTTTTTTAAAAAATCTATATACTTCGGTTTCTCCAAGGACATTTTAAGAAAGCAGTTCCCAGATTTTTCGTTTGTGCTCTCCCCATTTTGAGATTTAATAATAATGTCATCGCCCCACACAGCACCAAAGACATGCAAAGTCCATCCGATATCAACCAGGATCATGACTCCCATCCACAGATGGGGTGACCCTCCCCCCACTTAACAGAAGTGCCACTCTGGGTCAGATCAGTGGTTCATCTAGCCCAGGGTCCTGTTTCTGACAGTGGCTTCAGAGAAATACCCAACAGGTCAAATGGGTGATTCATTCCATGCTATTCACTCCCAGGCCCTGAAAGTCAGAAGTCTCCCTTCAACAACAAGATTAATAGCCATTTATGGACCTATTCTCTAAGAACATGTCCAATCCTTATTTGAAACTCGTTATGCTATTGATCTTCACCACATCCTCTGGCAGTGAGTTCCACAGTTCATTGTACACTGGGTAAAAACAGATGTGATCTTGGCCTGCTTTGGCCTGGGATCCATGGGGTCTTGGTGGCTAGTCCAGGCTGTGACCTCAGCAAATCTCTGAGATCACAGCCTGGGATACGTTCCTCCGGACTGGGCCAAAGCAGGCCACAGAAGACTAACCCATCTGTTGTGGTGCGCCGTACCTGCCCTGGCAGCTGCTGCGGCTATGCCTCATTGGCGGCCATGGCTGCTCATCATGGCGGGGCGTGGGGTGCTGGGAGCATCGGGGTTGGCCACCTGCCTGTTTGTTCTGTTCCCAGCCCTACCCCAGCTGTGCGAGTGGCAGGACAGCTCCCTGGCTGTGAGCACTCGGATGGTGTCACCCACGATCTTCTGCTCAGGGGCAGCCCAGGAAGTGGTACCACCCGCCACAAGTCTGTTTTTACTCACTGAGGTGAAGACTGATGTTGTTTGTTTTAAACCTGCTCCCAATTTAATTCATAGTGTCCCCTAGTTCTAGTATTTTGAGAAGGGACCAGTATCAAAAACAGCTCCATATTTACTTGCTCTGCACCTCTCATGATTTTGTAAACTTCTGCCATATCCCCCTTAGTCTTCTCTAAGCTGAAGAGTCCTACTCTACTGAGCCTCTCTCCATAGCGAAGCCTTTGATCAACCTTGTTGCCCTTCTATGCATTTTTGCAATTTCTACAAGGGTTGTGTGTGTGGCCCAGCATTTGTTTGTATATATTGTTGACTATTCCTGTTTCTGAATTTGTAGGTTTGCCCATGTTCACTCCATTTCCTCCAGTGCCACCAGCGAGGGAAATGTAGCAAATAAAGGTCCCTGTGTATGGGTTATTTTGGTGTGGAAGGGGCGGGCAGTGAGGCTCTACCAGTTTGACAGGCCTAGAAGGAACTGAAAATGTAGCTAAAATGGCTGCCAAGTCTGGGACCAATTTTAAAGTGAAATAGATCATTGGTTTGTGGAGGGGGAAATGAGGCTGCCAAGGACTCACTGTGATAGGGAAGCAGTTAGCACAGGCACAAAAGGCCAAGAAGGTGCTGGCACAATGGTACAAATGGATGCACATAGTGGCTGTAGGATCATGCCATGCCAGCACTATGATGGTGCAGGTGCAGAAAGGGCTGGAGGATGGCACCTGATAGGAGGCAGCTGGGACAAGCCCAGCAGGCTTTTTAAAAGCTGCTGCAATTTCTCTGAGGGGCTTGGAGTTCCTGAAGGGGCTCTGGCACAAACTGGAAAACTAGGCAGTGGAGGAAGGAGAGTTACTGCCTGAGGAAGCTTCCGGGTAGGGGTGAACCCCAGAGTGGCTGCTGTACTGGGGACAAGACAGCGGAAAACCAGGTACGACCTTACATGTCGCAGCCCAGAGGGACCTATTCTTACAAAGAAGCTTAAGGACAATAGCCAGCTGCAAAGCCTTAGCAGAACTGTGTGTAGACTCTGAAGGCTTGGGCTGGCTGTAAGGGGAGGTGGAGGTCAGATACCAAACCTAGGAGTAAGCCTGGTGGAGTGCACTGTAATCTAAGGTGTTTATGTAGAGGGCCTGTGAACTAATTCCCAGAAGGGCTTTCCAGTGACCCCTGCAGAGTGTGGAGGGTGTGGCCTGCCTACACTCACTATTTCTCTCTGTCTGGGCTGGGCTCTGCGGGACTGGTCCTGGCAGGAGACAGCAGTTCTGAGACAGCGGCAGGCCCCTACAAGTGCAGTGGGCTAACTGCTGTCTGCTTGGAGAGTCTGTAAACTTGAGAGTCCAAGAGAAGCCCAGCTCCAAGCTGGATATATGCTGCAGTTTGGGGATCAGATGCTATGTTTTATGGACAATTTGGGGTTCACGCGAAACCCGAATACATAGCCCTAGTATTCATGTTTTGGATACGGAAGCCAAAAGAACTTGTGGGTTATGATTAAACAAAAATAAACTCAAACACACAGCCCTAGCTTTTTCTATGTCCTTTTTGAGATGGAGAGATGACACATGGTATTCACTTGCTCCGCGATTTTGTGATTTTTCTATTGTATCCCCCTCTATGCTGAAAAGCCCCTTGGGGCCCCAGGCACAGTATGGGAACCTTGGTTTTAAGACCTGCCAATGAAAGACTCTCTAGAAACACTGAGTATTATTACAGTAGGAGAGTGAGTTATTACATTATTGCAATGGAGTACAGCGATAGCTAAACTCCCAATAATTTGGGAATATTTATTCCCAAATCACCTTGAATCCTTCAACGGGTGCTTTTAGACAGACAGGCTTCCCTGGTGCTGACCGCACCAGCTTGCTTCAGCCCCGGCTGCCCTGTCCATCTACCCCACCAGATGTGCAGGTGCAGGTGGAGCAGATGTGCAGGTGGAGCAGCCCGTGCCAGTACCACTCCAGAACATCCTGGAGCGGCGACGGCAGAGTGGGCAGACGCATCTGTGGCACAATGCGGACCCACACGGCTTCTCCACTTCTGGACGGCCATTGCTCCAGGCAACACCATAGTGTTGTGGATGCTCTAGCCCACAACTCTATGGTGTGTGTGGGGGGGGTGCCATATGGGTGAACTGTGGCCCAGGAAACCCACCAGGTCCTTCTGATCCTGACCCAGGCTGGGCTGGGAGTGGGAGAATGTGGGGGCGCAACCCCAGAGTAGCTCCGGGGGGTGAGTAGCCCCACGTCCATCTGAAAACACCCTAAGGAACAGAATAGATTCCTCTGGATCTTACCATTCCCTGTGCTGAGTCATTTTCAACATCTCCCTGTGCCCATTTTATTTCTTGTATCTGCCTTTGCTTCAGGTTCACAGCCCCACCTAGTGACTGATCCTAAGCAAGGGCATAGTTAGGAACTTGGAATGGACCGTGCTGCAAAAGTATTCCCTTTCAGCTGCAGGGGACACTGCCTCACCAGGGAACATGGGCCCCGAACCCTCTTACAGCTACACCCTTGGGGGGGCAGGATAGGAGTTGGGGGAGGAGGTGTTTAAGGGATGTGCTCATGATGAGGGAAGGAAGAGGCAGGTCCAGATTATGAAACTATATCAGAAGTAGACAAACTGGGACTCCAGAGCCCACATGCAGCTCTTTGGCCCAGTTGTGGTAAATGGAGGCAGCTCTCAGGATTAGGAAACATTGCCCACCCCGATCGAGATCCCATGGATCCAACTCCTATCCTTGGCTGCTTTTACACGGACGCTAAATCCAAAATAACATCTCTCAACCCGGGTTTAAATGTCCGTGTAAAAACCTGCTCCTCATTTAAAATACCCAGGTTAAGGTTGAACCCAGGTTTATTTCATCGTCATTTTCAAGGATTTATTTAACTCGGGCTCAAATAAGCCTAGGCTAACGCCCATGTAAACTGTAAATCCGAACTGAGCAGAGAGATTAGTAGATAGAGCAAACATCCTCTCTACCCAGGAATGGCTCCATGGCCGTCAGAGCTTTCTTGGGATCCAGCCAGGAAATCCGCATTTTGATTTCTCTTCCCCCAATCCTGGTGCATAAGAACAATCATTTATTAAGTCGTAACCAAAGGTCAAAACTTGAAGGACAAACAAAAACAAGAGCATATAGCATCCATTCATAGGAACCACATAAGCCATTATAAAAATAAGATCCATTCATGATAAGCATACCAAGATAGATTTACTCATTTAAAAATATGAAAGTATGAAGTAAATATAACATAACAGAATGCAGCACAAAAAAGAAGTAAAAACTGAAATAAAACAAAATGAAATAGTGGAGAATCACCATCGATAGAGTCCATTCCTACATTTCCAGAACATCTTGGTTCCTTTTAATCAAAGCAAAAGCCATTTTAGCAAAATTTCTAATAGTATCATCATCTTTGGATGTAGCTGGAAAAATTAATAATTGTTGAGACGACCAGTGAGTCTTATTCTGCATCACGGCAATCAAAAATTTCTGGCGATACACTTCGATATGCGCACAATGGAATAATAAAGAGTAGATCTTCAATTTTGAACAAGATTACAGCTGCATAATCAAAGGGCATATGGAAGCCCTTTCTGTCTCCCAGACAACACCCTGGAGGGGATAAGATCAAATCTAAGAAGGGTTAATGCTCTTCTTGGAACAGAGTTGTCCAGAACTGACAAATAAGGTTCCAAACTGGGAGCTTTTTTAAAGAGGTGGATATAGAGAAGCAGATTTTAAGTTGGCAATATTTCTCACATCCGCTAAAATAGCCAGATCTGCCAGTTGTTTATAGATCACGGATTTTACCTTAGAATTGGACGTGTGCACTAATGCCTCCACAGTTTGCCCAGTCATTCTCAGAAGATTCTTGTACCACTGAGACATAAGAGTGGAAGAAGATGTAAATACAGTAAGGCAGAGGTGAGGATGAGGAAGCCTGTCACGAGTTTGAGGGTCCAACACCCCCACTTTCCTGAGTTGGGTGACTCAATTTCCCTCACTTGCAGCCCACCTGAACCAGTTCTCTTTCTGGCTGGTCCAGTTCTGCAAAGGGGTAATCCTTTTGCCACCTAAACTCCCAGGGAGCCTCCCATTTACACACTCTCTCTCTGGGTTCGCAAGAGCTTGAAAGTTGCTCCCTTGTGTTCCCAGTGTTAGACCACAAACACTTCTTAATAAAGATATGAAAGTTTATTGATTACATAAGCCAATATAGTTTGATACAGAGTGGCTAATTAAATGAAAAGTAATATGACACATTCCTATTCTATACTGGGTGGATTCCTATATAAATCTTACCATATAGAAAGTCCATAAGCTTAAAGTTTCTCAGTCAGTGATGTAAAAGACTGGGCACTGATCTCTTAGCTGGTAGAAAGCAAAGTTCTTCTCTCTCAATCCATAGTTCCAGAAGTCTTGCTTGCTGGCATACAAGATGCAGATGAGGGGCTCCAAGAGATAGCAGAAGAAGTTCTTTCTTTGTCTTCTCTGTTGGCTTAAATAGCATTTCGGAGTCCTTTGCTTCTCCTTCCTGCCTTGGGGAAGCTGGAGAGGTCACGCCTGTCCGCACGTAGGCAAAGCCAGCAGGTAGGCACACGGGCAAACTTAATTTGCACCTGAATGGGTTTCTGTCTGGTGTCTCTTCTGAAAACACATCCTTTATCTCTCTCCATTTCCTGGAGGGATTTCCCAACCCTCTGTTTACACTACATAATTACATGAAGTAAGGCCACTTTTAGACGAGCGCGGTGCGCTCGCGCTTGTTTTCAAAAATCCCGTGAGACGGGATTAGACGAGATGCCGCCACGAGTCACACGCGCGGGAGGGGGATGCGCATTCTTTTCCGGCCGTGATTTGACCACCTCGCTCTCCAACCTGGTCAAATCATGGCCAGAAAAGAAGGCGCATCCCCCTCCCGCGTGCGTGACTCACGGCAGCGTCTCGTCTAATCCCGTCTCGCGGGATTTTTGAAAACAAGCGCGAGCGCACTGCGTTCGTCTAAAAGCGGCCTGAGTTTCGAGTTCTCAACTTTCACACTACATGAATCGAATTTGCAGTTCTCAGTTTTAACATTACATACATGTTTAACCTTTAGCTTTACATATTTGCTAGACCTAGAGTCCAATATCTCTCCTGTGTGGTCTTATGTTCCTTTGTGACAAAGCCTGTCTTCAGACATGCTCCTCACCCTCAGTCAATAAGAAACGTAGGCCAAATCGAGTTTTACTGCAACTGGCAAAATACCAGTTTCAAGTCTTACAAGACTAGTTGGAGTATTCTTTGGTACAGATAGCATAGGAAGTGGTCTTGAAAAAAACCCAGTTTGTCCTTAAGGAAAACTCCCCAAATTTCAGCACAATATAAGCTTGCAGGCTGGCCTTCAAATCTAAACGCCTCAAAGAGGGAGTTATAACCTTCCCCCTATCCGTCCTCCAGAATTTAACCAGCTTCCCAAAAGATTGGGCCATTTTTAATTTAATAAATTCTGCATACTGAAAAAGTCAATCCTAACGATAGGTCTGTACCTGATCAAGTCTGGTATTATCAAGGAGCCAATTATATTTACGAGGACTCTTTGCCACAACAAGAACTTTAGTTTTTTGATAATTGATTTTTAAGTGGTTGTTCTTGCAAAAAACACACACAAACCGAGAACTTCCAGGAGTCTCTTCATCCCCAGTCAAGCATTTGACACAAGAGTCATATCATCAGTGTAGAGCAAAATCAAAAGACGCCTGCTCTCCACTGCGACGGGATAAAACAGATCGCCTGCAAGTTCCGTGACAATTCCATTAATGAAGAAATTAAAGAGAAACGGGGCCAAGACACATCCTTGTTTCACCCACTGGTGGCTGGTATATTATCAGATAGGTGGCCTTTCGATGTAAGCCGGATTCTCAGCATAGTATTTGAGTAAAGATGGTGTACAAGAGAAATCAATCTCCTGTCCATATTAAGTTTGTTCCAAGAAGTTTGTTCCATAAAAGGTTCCTATCTACAAGATCGAGAACCCCCTTCTTATCCTAACATATTTGTCTATCAAATGCAAAAGAGTGAAGCAATGATCCAGAGTGGAACAACCCACTCAGAATCAGGCCTGTTCCTCTGGAAAATAACTAGCTACTTCCGCCCAGGCCTCCAATTTGCTCAAAAGAAAACGTGCATATAATTTAGCTATTACACCAATCAGACTGATTGGCCTGTAATTAGACGGGAGCTCCCTATCACCTTTTTGAAAGATTGGTATAATTATACTGATATTCCATCCAGCTGGGACTGAACCGCTGTAATTTATGGCATCAAACAGTCTACAGATAATAGGAAGCCACCAACCAATTTAATTCAATATGATAGCACATGGGATTCGGTCACCGCACCGGGGCCTTACCCGAATGAATCTGTTCTAAGAGTGACCTTGTTTCAGCAGGATTCACTGGCGGTCACTGAGGGAGATCCTTAAGACTTATCGAACTCAGAATTGGTGTATCAGGCATTTGATTGAAAATCTCAGAAAATATGTTTGCCAAACAGCTGTAGCTATATTTGGATGCATCACAGAAGGACACATTCCGCTATTGACTAATTGCCAGAACTTAGACTGGTTTCGAGTTAGGAACTCATTCGATAAATCAGACCGTAAAGATTGCTGATAAAAAACTTTTTTTATGTCTGAGCAGATTTCTGTAAGCTTTCTTTTGCTCAGCATAACAGAGAATAGCACTCCTAGCTTTGGTAATTCTGATCACTCTAGCAGCTCTACGGACGACTTTCTTCAAAAGAAGACATTCCTGATCATACCAAGGATTTTTAGAAAGGAAACGTCTATTTTTATTTTATCTTTATTCAATGCTCCGATTAGCTTACATTTAAGAAGATCAGTCAAATAGGTGAATCCATCTACTATTTTGGCTGAATCCTTAGGATAAGGTGCTATTAAAGCATTCTTATACAAGCGTAGTTCCTCAGAAGCTAACAATTCACTGCTAAGACTAGCTGTTTTCGAATTCCATTTCACACATTAAGATCTATATCTGCTAAATTTAAATTAGCATCTCTGTATTTAATTTGTTCAGATAATGGAGAAAAAAGGGAAATAATTGGATGATGATCACTATAACCTACCATAAGAACTTCAAAACCACCAAAATGTTTGAAATACTTACCAGAGACACACACAAAAAGTCTATTACACTAAGTCCCAGCATCACCACTTGAATCAGTGGGGAATCGACCATTATGAAATTTCCATCGGCCCTTAAACAGAAACTGCAAAAACTGGAGCCCTTGAGCATTTAGAACCAAGTCTCTTGAGGATCTAGGAGGGAAGAGGAAATCCTCCTCGTCATCCAAACCCCTAGGTCCAGCCTGTTCTGAGGTTCCGTTGCCTAGTCTGGCATTAAAACCACCCACAAGGACCATTGGAGTCCTGGGATACAGCTTTTCTGGCGCCTCAACCAGTTCCTCAAGCTGGAGCCAGAATGGGATCCGATCCACTATATTATCAGATGGAGAAATATATATATATATAAATAATATATTAATTAATAAGAATAATTCCATCAGCATTGTCCCAGGAGAACCTAACCGCTAGAGTATTCCTGGGGGTATTCTCAATCTTATTGCCTGCCAGAGCCAGAGTCATTTTAGACAATATCAATAGGCCGCCTGAAAAGCGACCATACTTTCCTAATTTACTAGCTGGATCAGTCCAAATTTGAAAACCTGGGAGCGAAAGACAATTGAGATCCAATAGCCAGGTCTCTTGCAAACCTAAGGCATCATAATACAAACAAATTAACCACTTCAGCAGATAGAAGTGCTCTCTGCACAGCAATGTTCCAGGAGAACAAAGACAATTTAAAATCATCAACCCCACCTTCCTGCTGAGGGATGATGCCAACTATTGTTAGAGTGTACGTCTACCAATGGAAGATTTTCCTCACCAATAAAAACATCCTCAGTTAGTCCCCCATCATCCAGCAAATTTGAGGGAGAAACTGAACTACCTCCCCACCAACCCTAAGTCCTGTTTCAGTGGAAGATCAGAGTTCCTCTGAATCAGAGGAGAGAGGGAGATACTTAGAAGCAGATGGAAGTTTATTTAAGTCATGACAGGATTGATACTTGGGGGCAGAAATCTCATAATTAAGTGTTTTACATTTAAGCTTCCCCTGAATTTAACTAAATTTCCTTTTAATTAAATCCTGATCAATGGGGGGCAATGCACTAGGCCTTAACGATATCTCCTTCATCCTGATCAGTGTTACTTTTAGCCAAACAGAACAATACCAACTTTTGATGGATATTATTCCTGAGGGAATTAGTTAGATCCCCAGCACCAGGAGATAAACGGAAGGACCTCCATATGTTCACCCTCAGGAGGTGATTTATTAGAAACTGCAGCAACACCATTGGTTTCTAAGACTATGAGGTTCTGGAGAAACCCCAGGAGTAGCTTTACCATCTACCTGGGGATCTGATGGAAATTCCCCACCATCTCAGATGCTTCTGCATCTGAAATAATTTATGAAATATCACCTCAGATTTGAAATAAACTTTAAGACAAATTTAAGTAAACCTCTGGGATAAAACAAAAAATCCTAGAAATATCTCCAGCTTCAACATTAAGGCCTAACAAAAAGGATAAATTCCTAGCTGTAATCAAGTTATTACTCCAGCTAGGAATGACTCCATTTGGAAGAGGGCGTGCTTTAATCCAAATGGCCTTATTATGAAAAACCATATGTTTGAGATATTCTTACTTCTGATTGTCAATAACTCATTTCTGCTTATCCTCTTAGAACCTAAATTATCATTTTTCATACGATCCAGAGTCTCCACTGGGGGAATAGAAGCAGATATAGTCTCCTTATTATTTTTATCCAAATCCAAGAAATTAAGTTTAGACATCACATCAGAAATTTGAGATCTGACCTGAGTCAATGAATCCCTCATTTCAGAGATACTTGTAAAAAGCAAGGCGACAGTCTCGCTAATTAAAAAACATTGTGC
Organism: Sphenodon punctatus; assembly: GCA_003113815.1. Taxonomy (NCBI): domain Eukaryota; kingdom Metazoa; phylum Chordata; class Lepidosauria; order Sphenodontia; family Sphenodontidae; genus Sphenodon; species Sphenodon punctatus. Next base: position 5,005,219 of record QEPC01009472.1, on the reverse strand, counting down.
TCTTAGCACATCCCCCAGAGCAAGATCTTGTTCACCTGATTGGAGTGCAGAAGTTTCATCGCGAACCATCCCAAGAGTAGGGATACTAAAGCTATTGTCCTCTGTAGCATTAATCCCAATGTTATTACTACACCTATTTGGAGTCTGCAAAGGATCTTCACAGTCTTCCACTTCCTCCAAGATAGAAAAGCTATTGGATAAGGAAATAGAATCTGAATGCACACCCGAATTAGGTGTGTCGTTAATAAATTCATAGATCTCTGCCTGCTTTAAACGAGGGTGCTCCATGACATTGGGTGATTTCAGACGTTACGAGATCACGCTGAACCACACTGAACCACGCTCAACCCCCCCGCGGGGCCAAAGGGCCCGGAACGTCT
>QEPC01009472.1:4976094-4990671 GCA_003113815.1 Sphenodon punctatus | reverse complement strand
AATATTTGTGAGTATTTCTGAGTTTCCAAGGATCAAATTGGTATTTTACCGAGTATTTTTCCAAGTACTGAGTTCCCTTGTATAGGGGCAGGAAAACCCACTATAAGGAGGTATATGCCCCTGGCTCCCCTCCTTGCCCATTCCCCTTTCCCCCCTTCCCTGCCCCTTCTCCCTTTCCCCCTTCTCCTTGGTTACTCGGTAAAACCAAGTCGAGTACCAGAATACTTGGTAAAAACTGAGTTATTCCGAATACCAAGTTTCAATCAAACTACCCACTTACAACAATTCACCAACAAGAGACAGAGCCTAGAATAAAAATCTCCCACAAGCAGAGATCATGAGTGACCAGAGTGCTCCTATGCTGGAAATGTCAATGCTTGGATACTGGATTTCCATCTCATGGAAAAATTTGTTGTTTTGAGATTTAGCATAAGAAGTCAAAATATCAAAATTTCTGTGGAAACACTGGAAAACAAATCTGGAAAGATTTCATTTCAGGGGGGCTGCAGTGTATAGCTACCCCAATGGGATCAACCCTCATGCAAGGCTTGCCAAGGCTCACCAAGTACAGAATTACGGCACCAACCAGAGGTCACACTGGAGTCAGACCATGATGCCAAGGGCTTAGCACTAAAAGGTGCAGGTGATGAGCTGCATTTGTGCCCATGAGCCTGGAGTAGCCTCGCTCATTTGGAATGTGTACATAGGCAAATGGGTGATTAGCACCCACTGAAGACTTGCTGAGGAATGAGTGATTCGCATCCATTGAACACTCGAGCTGTAGTGCGGGGCTAGAAAAGGGGGGACCAGGCTACCAGAATTTGGGGGAGGAGCAGATAAGGTTGTGTTTGTAAGGACAGGAAGGGAGGGGACCCCAGGAAGAAGGAGAAGCCCATTCCAATCTACCTACGTACCTGCACGTGGCTCTACAAATTCCCATTTGCTCCTGGAAGATGACTGGCTAAAATCTGCCAGACCAAGCCTGAAGAGCTATGGGTCTTTCCTACAGCTGCAAAGAAGTCTGTCTGAGCTTCCCTTTCTCCACTTTCCTGCCCTCCGTCCCCTTCTCCATTATTTGCACCACTGCCAATAATTCTGTAATGCAGAATAAACTGGTGGGTACCTACTTCATCTGAGATCATTCAGGGAAGATGTGCCAGCTGACCATGGGAGGGCAGTGTTGCACTTCTGAAGAAAGGTATTAAAACAACAGGCCTGTAAAAGGGCAGGAGGCCTTTTTACCCAGGAGCCCCACGACCTCTTGGGCAGCTCAAGTGCTGCTCTCACCCAAAGACGCTCGTGAGGCCCGCACTGCTGCTTTAATGGTCCTGTGTCTTATTATTCCTGAGTCTTAGCAGCTGAATCATGGCTCCTCCTAAGCAGCCAGGACAGCAGGGCACCCTCCGTGCCAGTCAATCATGAAGCAGGAGAGGTTTGCGTGCACACATCTGTCTGTGTCTTGTTGCTCTTGTCCTGATGAGGATTTTGGCACGTGGTTCTTTGGATTGGGAACTTTGCTCATCCCTGCCCTACAGCCTCGGTTTTCAGGCGGGGGGCGGGCCCCCTCAAGAGAGGCAAGGAAGGGGTTCTGGGGAGGGAGGCATTTGAAGGATCAAGAGGTTTGGACAAGTTTCTGGAAGATCGGTCAATTAGCAGCTGTTAGCCAGACAGAATCTAGGAACATGACGGAAGCTGGGGGGAAACAACAGGGAATGGATCCCCCATTGTGACCTGTTGGGTGTTTCTCCCAAGCCACCGTGATTGGCCACTGTCGGAGACAGGATGCTGGGCTAGATGGACCATTGGTCTGACCCAGTATGGCACTTCTTATGTTCTTAATGACACAGAGTTTGTGGTTGTGTCAGGAACAACAGCACATTGCAACCATGGCAGACTGTCTGAACATCTTCATCAGCACAACCAGGAGGAAGCCAACACAAGAATTATTCTACATGCCATCGATGCCAGCAAGAATTCCCCTTCAGGACAGTTGGACGTATATTCACCTGACACCGATGTCCTCTTGTTGCTGGTGCATTGGTACCCACAGCTCTGCCCAAACACCTGGTTTATTACAGGTAAGGGCTGCTCAAAGCCCATTATTCCAGTTCAGCCCCTATATTGGGCCCTGGGTGAGGAAAGAAAGAGTCGCGGTCCTTCTTGGCTTTCATGCGTTCACTGGTGCTGGCACAACCCGCAGATTTTCTGCCATAAGCTAAGGTACCTGCTTCAAAATATTTCTGACCTCCGAGCTACAGATTCTTTGTGCGTTTCAGACTTTGGGCCATGAAGTAGGCCTCCCTTGTGATGAAACAGCTGAGGCTCTGGAGAGAGTTTTCATGCAGACTCTATAGCTATAACACACCGCACAGAAAGACTTTGGAACTCCGTCGGCACCTCTTTACGCAGAAGCATGCTAAAGGGGAGAAAATACCTCCAACTAATGGAAGTCTATGACCACACCTATCAAGAGCCCATTAATGTGACGGGTCCATGCTGATGATCCACAACCACATTTTTCCATCCCCAACTGCGTATGGTTGGAGGATGAGTAGGGCAGTTAGGCACCAGTGTGGTGCCTTGATTCCCCCAGCACCGCAAAACATCCTACTCCTGACCAAATGCTCATGCAAGAAGGGATGTGGCCCTGGAAGATGTAGTTGTCTGAATGCAGGTCTACCATGTGTGGGTGCAGTGAACAGTGCCGCAGCCACAATGTGGCAGAATATGTAAGCGTGTCGGATGCACTAAGGATTGATGAGCCTGATGAAGACAATGACTGTTAACTCTTACTAAGACAAATGCTGATAAAATGCGCTTATACTGCAGAATTTGTGAGTTGTTAAACCATTGTATGTTCTATTTGTCCAGGAAACGTGTATGTTAAACAGTTTAAAATAATTTTACAGTTAAAAATACTACTAAATGTCAACATTTCCCTAGGTAACACGACTGGGTGTTTTTTTTGTTTTGTTTTTAAAACCAGGAAGAATGATTGTGTATTACAGCATTTCGATGCAAACATTGCACCACCATAGCAACTTGTGGATTTAATCTTTTTATAGCTTTGTATGGAATGTCATCCTGCATTTCTATCAAAAACCTATTTTAAAAAATCTGGAGTAGGCCCCACTTGACTTCCTTATACAGAAATGTATATATGTTTTGCATACGTAGCAATTCTATATAAATAATATAAATAATAAGATTATAATAAATAATATACCTAATAACATTCTCATTCTCGTTACTCAGTGTTCTGAATACGGGCTTTTTGACAAGTTCCGATAGGGTGTTTCCAATAAAATGTACATCAGTGTTTGGGGATCGAATAACTGTCTTGTGTATGAAATTTCATGCCAATCAGAGCATTAGTTGCAGAGAGATGAACCAAAAAAACCCAATTTCCCCCAGTTCCAGTTTTGGCTTTCTGGTCAAAAACTAATCAGTTCTTCCTTGTGCTACAAGAGTCCTACGTACCAAATTTGGTACAAATCTGTCAACTCGTTCTGGAGTTATCATGGCCAAACCACACACACATACACACGCACCGCATCAGTGATTTCTGTTTTCTTTAAAAATATATATATATAAATGCCAAACCCATTTATCCTCTTACATTTCATGCGCACGGAATTGTATAACAGCCCCCAGGGCTGGCCCTACCGCAGGGCAGCTCGGGGCTGTTGCCCCGGGCCCTGCTCCTGGGGGGGGGGACGCACTCGGGGTCCCCAGCTCCCGGCCTGACAGTGGCTAGGAGCTGGGGACCCTGAGCGCAGGGCCAATGGCTGACTCCGACTGACAGGCAGCGGAGGGGGCCAGCAGGAGTGAGGGAGAGGCAGAGGCCCCGCCTCTCCCACACTCCGTGCCCCCCACTCTCCACTGCCTGCACAGTCTCAGCCAGGGGAAATGAGGGAGAGAGAGGCAGAGGCCCCACCTCTCCCTCATTTCCCCTGGCCGAAAGACTGACAGGCAGGGGGCAGCACCCATGGAGTGAGGGAGAGGCGGGACCTCTGCTTCTCCCAGTGAGAAGAAGGCAGAGGCCCCGCCTCTCCCTCACGCTTCTGGTCCCCTCCGCCAGGGGAAATGAGGGAGAGGTGGGGCCTCAGCCTCTCTCTCCCTCATTTCCCCTGGCCAAGACTGTGACAGGCAGCAGAGAGGGAGGGGGCAGCAGAACTTCCGGTGGCGGCGGGAAGCGCAACAGCAGATTTAATCTGCTGCCGTGGTGCCCACCCCACCTGAAGCTCCGAGCCTGGTGCAGGACCCAGACCGGAGGTGGTGGCGGAGGCAATGGCGGTGGCAGCAGCACCAGCGGTGACAGCAGATCAGGCTTGGGGATGGCCACTCAGGCTGCTGAGTGCCCCTCCACCCATCCCCAAGTCCAGGCCCAGGTACCGCATCGCCCCCAGGCTGGAGAGCACCCCTTCAGCCGGGGAGCACCGCTAGACCTGCCGGCAGAAGATAGGGCCCTTGCATTTGTTCCCCGCCCAGGGCCCCGCTTACGCTAAGGCCGGCCCTGCAGCCCCCACTATCAGCTCTGCTCCCTTACCCTGAGGTCAATCTGTTAGTGTTTGGGGGTAGGAATTGGATCCATGGGCCAGATCCAAGAGCTGGAAAGTGACCAAATAAAAATTAGCTGCAAGCTGCCTTTGGCCCCCGGGGCTGACGTTTCCCACCCCTGGCTTCAGCAGAGCATCTAGACCTCACGGTGACTCTCCGTCGTGGAGAGAACAGACCGATTCAGAGGCAGAGCTACTCCAGGGGTGCGCCTCCGCCCTCTTCCAGCTCCACTTTAGATGGATTGGCGGCTTCCCGCCCGCGCAGCACCCCTCCCCCAGCACTGCCTCCCCCCCCCCACACACACACACACACCATAGATGTGTGACCATTCACCCATGGTGCTGACCTGGGCAACATCCAGCCAGGCATGGAACTGCACCATGGGTCCACCCAACAGGCAAACACAAGCCCCACTTTGGGCTGTCACCCTGAATTTGGCCAGTCTGCTCCGCACGGTGTGAGTGCCAGCGGCAGGGCTGCTGCCTGCTGCAATCTGAACATCTGGGGTCCGCCCTTTACACGGACAGGTCAACCCGGGGATGAAGCAGGCTGGCGGACGCAGAGATGAAGCTGCTGTCCATCTACAAGCACTCAATGTCCTCTCTCCATGACAATCTCTTGGTCTTTCTGGTAGGTGCTAAAAAGCCTTACACAGAATTGAGAATTCTTCAAATAAAGCATTTCAGGTTCAGCTGAGTTCATTACTGGCACAGAAACTTGTGGGCGGGGGGAACTTTTGAAATTCTAGTGAACGTTACAGCGGCGGGGGAACTAGGAAACATGTCCCAACAAGGTGGTAAAAGAAACTATCGGGACTTATCTAACATCAAATAGAGTGAGGCAGCTGCAGCAGTCAGTGGCGTGAGCTGAAAGTTCAAATGATGCAGGAAGGTGCTACTTTCTAAAAATGACTGAAAATAAAAATGCAGCAAGAAGGAAGGGTTTTCATTACCGTCCGTGTGGCTGGGCTTCTTGCTAGAAGCAGCCATTCTGGGGAGAAAATAACTTTGTGGCTTGCGTGACCTAGAACCACGATGAACCAAGACCTAAAATCAGAGGTGGGAAGCTGGCTTCCATCTTGCCCCAATGCTGGATTAATAGCAAAGTCTACTATTTCATTTTAAAAGTGAATACATGAGCAGTGGTGATTTAAAATGTAATATCACCCATCTCTAGCACTTTGGATGAAGTCTTCTTCCTGATGCCTCAGTTCAGGCATCCACAAATGGAGATATCCAAAATGATTAGTCACCGTTGACCATAAAGGAAGTTTTTTCATTGACTCCTTTGGGGTCAGGATTTCTCCATGTATAACCAAGATTTTTAAAGGTGACTTAGGACACAATACACAAACGGTTGTCTCTGGAGAAGTCTCAAGAAAATAGGAGGGCAGGGGACTGCAAGCTCCCTCCTGCTCCCCCCATGGGCTTCGATGGGACTGCTCCAGAATAAGTGGTTTGTGCATCACGGCCTAAGTGATTCTGGATAGGGCTGAAACGAGATTTCGCCCAGTTGAGCAAACTCGACGAAATCCTGCTTCTCGGTTCATCTTGGGACAAACTGAGAACCTCCGGATACTCGCAATTTCTCACTGAATACTCGGGGAGAATTTTTTTTTAAAAATAATTAAAAAATCACCGCACAAGTGCAAAATGGTCACCGGGCCATTTTGCGCACATGCAATCCACTGCCCTTAACCAAAATGGCAGCAATAGCATCGCCACCATTATAATTAAGGGTGTTGGCCAGTTTGAGCCTAAATTGACCAGTGGCCATTTTATGCACGTGCAGTGGGGTGGGGGGGGTTGTTTTTTTAATTTCTGCCAAGAATTCATCCCGGGCTCAGGCAATTATACTGGGAAACCAACCCCAGTGCACGAACTCAAGAGAATTCTCGCGAGAAAAAAAAAATGGCTTAATTCTGGATGCCTCAAGTTTTGGGTGCTCAAACCAAGACACCTTAACAAAGCCTGATTTTCAGAAAGTGGGTGCTTTGCAATTCCTGAAAAGCAGGCCTAAGCTGTTTGGTTTTTTAAAACAATAGAATGGAATTGAAGGGTGGGAAGGGGACTCGAGGCCCACCAATATCATGTCTTTTTATATGGATGATTGTATTGTTGTTTTGATGGAATTTTCTCTCTAATTGAATTTTATACTACACTTATATTGTTTATTGTATGTTGGAAGCCACCCCCGGATGCCAGAGGGGAGAGGGGCAGGGTATTAATTGGAATAAAATTAATAAATTCAATACTGCTAGGGATGATCAGCATTTACTGTTCTTGTTTTATGGGTTATAAATCCATCTGTTATGGGGGCGGGGGGAAATCGACGGTCGCTGGAGCCGTTCTGTACACGTGCGGCCCTTTCCCAAAATCGACTGGCAGCATTGGCACCATTCTGGGAAAGAGCAGCCAGTTTGTCCACACAGGGCACAGCACATCCCTGGTGGCAGTTTTGCACATGAAAAACGATTTTTCAAATAAATAAATAAATAAAATGATGTTTGATTAAAATAAACACACACACACACACGAAAATGAAGTAATCCTATGTCGTTTGCTCATTGATTTGCTTTTAGTGTTAGTTACTAAAATGAATGAGGCTCCATTCATATTAATAACTAATCAAACAAAACGAATTGCACACAGAGCGACCCTGTGCTCTAAGGGAGGGGGTCCTCTACCTACAGCATCACCAACAGATGCATGCTTGGCAAGTCGTTGAAAACATCCAATAAAGGAGTTTCCACCCCCTTTCTCTTTAAGATGGCTTACGTGAGGCGTTTGGAAACGAAAGCAAAGCACTCACAATTATTATCATTCCTGGAAATCTTCATGTGAAATAATCCTTCGGCACTTCACATAGTAAACACGCCTTGAGACTCTCCAGTATCGGATCCTAGCGTTCCCTGCCATCCTCAGTTACACCCACCCGCCCAACTTCAGAAAAGACGACCAGTGCAAACCAACAGGCCACGTATGCAGCCCGCCGGCTCAATGCCTGGCCAGGTGGCGGGTGCACATTTGCGCCGCAAGCTGCTTGGCACAACGGGGCACCCCTGGCGATATGCCCCCCCCCGAGCCCACAGACCCCACACTCCGGGGGATGGAGCAGGCATGACTCCTGCTCTGTTCCCTGGGCTGCAGAGTGTGTGGGCTCGAGGTGGTGATGGTGGGGTTGTATCGGCAGGGGTGCCCGGTTGTGCCAAGCGGCTTGCTGCACAGGGAGCACACATGTGCAAAGGTGCGCCGGCATACATTAACTGTACCCGGCGTCGGCGCAGTTTAATATGGGATGTTGGATTGCACCCAAAGAGTATATTCTTATTTAGTGGACAGAGTGCGTTGCTGGCTCCCTCTAGTTCAGTTCGGTCTGCTTGGGGTCGCTGCTAGGTATCAGCCCAAGGGGATTCTAGTTCAGTCCTTACAGCTGGCAACACACCCATGGACATGGGTTATACTTACATAAACTACCTGCAAGTCTACAAATCTGCAAAAGCAGTCAAGCCGGGGTGTCCGACTATCCCTGAGAAGCATAGGAGGGACTCGGAGGGTCTGGAAAAGCTGTCCTACTGGGGCCTGTCACCACCCCCACCCAGGGCTAGATTAGGTTTGTTGGGAGGGCTGCATATTACACTCTACTGGGCTCCATAGAGGAAAGGGAACGGAATCGCCATGGAACTGTCTACTTCACAGAGGCGCCCCTGGCAAACGTTGGCAAAACTTAAGCCCTATTGGGGTAGAGGGAGGCTGCTTTTATACGAGGCGCTGAAAAGCACCTCCTGAGTCCCGCGTTGAAAGAAAAGCCGCGCGGGGACGACAACGGGGAGCACGTCACTTCCGGCAGCGCGGGGAGCATGTAAACACTCCCCCACGCGGCTTTTCTCTAAACACGGGACTCTTTTCAGCGCCTCGTATAAAAGCGGCCCGAGCTGCTGTCATGTCATAAGAAGCAGGAGAACATAAGACGGGCTGTGTTGGGTCAGATCAATGGTCCATTGACATACCTCTCCACTGTCCTGGAATTTCCGGGATGCCCCTGATTTAACACCTCTTCTGTTGTCTCTCCCGCAGTCACGGAAAACTGCTGCAGAGGCCCGAATGAGGAAGGGAGGGGTGAAAGACAGCAATTTGAAAGTCACCAAGTGAGACATGCCCCCTTTGCTGCCAAAATGGCGGCGACGGGCATTTGTTGCGCCCCTTCCCCTGGGAAGACGCAGGGGGAGGGCCACATCAGGGAGGCTTGTTAGAAAGCCTCCCTGTGGGAGAATTGGCTGCTGTGGCAACATTCCTGTAGGCAGCGCTGCGAGGGACAGGGAGCCACGCCCCTTGTAGGAGGGGCAAACTCCTGGGCACGGGGGGAAAGCGCACCATTGCAAGGGAGGAGGCCGAAGAGTCAGCCCCACCCACCTCTCCTCTAGCACTGTTGTTTAAATGGTTGCCGTTAGGGGACCGAGGAGGAATTTTGGTATCTAGCCTTGCATTTGAACCAGGGTCACTTGTTTCGTCTCCTCAGCAGTGCAGAGTAGGCACATAAGGAGGCAAGACTGGCTACAGGGTAATTAGTAGGGAATTAAGATTGGCACGGGGGGTGGGGGGGAGATAATTCGGCTCACTGAATTTCAGATCAATAGGGCAATTTGGCTGGAACATGGAACGAGGTGATGCGAATTTGAAAGTTAATTTGAACTGTGTTATTGATTGAAATGTTGGTAATACGTTGTCGCACTCTGCAGGGGTCCAGTATGCTACGGTAGGTTAAATGGGAAGGAAATGGTAGAAGAAGAGTCATCTTTAAGAGATGGAGTGGTGAGACCCGGTGTAATGCAGGGCCCAGCATGCACCGGGGTCATGCTCCCTGGGAGGGGTGTACTTGCAGGGTTAGTAGGGACATGCGCTGTCTTCATATCCTGCAGGCATGTCCTCCTTACTCATCCCCAGAGTTGGGTCTGCCCCTGTTCGGCCATTGCTCGGGCGCTGTGGAAAGAGGGGGCGTTTGATGTTGAGGTACAGCCACTGGAAGGCACATCCAGGACATTTGCTAGAGTTAATAAGCTATATATATTAGTAGTTAGCAAACTGGACCCAGAATTGCTTGGTGCAATTACCCATCCAATTAGAAGGTTGATTACTGAATTAAAGGGTGTGGCCTGTTTACAACCCAATCAGGGTCTCTGTGTTTTATTTCGGGGTGCGACGACAACGAATCAAATCCTCCAGCCTGCAAGAGCCAGGTTTCCACAGGCAACCTCAAAACAGCCCCTCCCAAACCGTAGTGAAGGGACTCTCTATTGTCCTCAGTGACACCTCAGTCGGTCCTTAATTGTTGTTAATGAATCGAATGACTAACCTCCTTGTAGTCTTTGAAATTTTTTGTTTGGCGTGAAGCTATAGTTCCTTCCTAATCATTTATTCTGAAAACATCCACAGGTCAAGGCTTGGAATCTGGATGCTGTGATTTCTTTCATTAAGTTTCCTTTTTTTAAACAGTAACAAAACATTTCAGACCAGACCTCTCTGTTGGGCTGTTGCCCAACGTGTGCTCATGAGAAAATCCACACAGAAATTCATGTGTCAGAGAGGACACAGGAGGAGAAATAGCTGGTGTGGGGGGAAAGCAGAAGGAGGGCATATTAACCATAAAGTTTACTTGGCATGGGGAGAGCGGGGAGTGGAGGCCAAGCAGCTGGGGGAAGTTCTGGGAAAGAGACTGTGCATAAAGACTGGCAGGACAAGGGTTTTAAGTCTGAATTATGAGAGAGGTTGTGGTATGGATTGCAAATCCCTTGACTTTTTAAGATTGCTTTTTTGGTGCTTTGTTCATTCATTGGTTTGTTTTTTTTTGTTCGTTCACACATTCATTCAAATTTCTACCCTGCTCTTCCCCTAAGGCTCAGGGCAGCCTACATAATAAAAACACACACATCGTAGAAATACACAACAACTCCATTAAAAAACACACCCTCACCCCTAAACGGTCCTGCCGCAACCCCTATCCTTGCCAAATGCTTTGCTAAAGAGAGAGGCTTTGCGCCGCCTCCAGAAAATGCTCAGGCTCGGACGGACCCTCCGGGGGAAAGGGAGTTCCATAACATCAGGGCAGCAACCAAGGATGCCTCGTTGCAGGTCCTTGTCATCCATTGGCTGGTGGTATCCAGTTCCACAAGAGAACGCTTCCAAATGACTGCAGAGGTCGAGCATAGAACGAAAGGTGGTTTCCTAGATTGGGGGGGGGGGAGAGGAAGCCATTTTTCCCCTGTCTCTTATTTAGACAACGGACTACTTTAAATTAGCATAATATATACCATGCAAATTGTATGCAAAGTGTGTCCTGCGCATTTTGAGAGTTGCTGTCCTAGTGTCCCTCATTTCAGAGTTCATGGAGAGAGAGGCATGTCCATCCAGCCCAGCATCCTGTCTCTGATAGTGGCCCGCCTTGGTCACTTTGAAGAAGTACCCAACAGATCATGATGATGTGATCCATTCCCTGCCGTTCGTGCCCACCTCCTGGACACATCACATCAGAGGGAAAGGGAGGGTCGTCACACTCAGATGACTGAAAATTCGGGATCATTGCAACAGTTTTGAAGGAGGGGGAAAGTTGAAAGGGAGATAGACCAGATGATACACAGTCCAAGCCTGAGCATTTTCCAGGGGCAATGTAGACCTATTTATTTGCCCATGCATTTAGCAGGAGGAGGATAGGGTCTGGGATGTTGTTTCTAAATGGGATCTTTCTATACAGCTTGAGTTTTAGGGGTGTGCAGCAGCCACATCATTTATTTTTTTTCATTTTAGTTTTTGTTTCCAAAAACCTGCTCATTTTGGGAGGTTTTCATAAAGGACCCTACCATTTTTGTTTATTTTTTTATTTTATTTTATTAAAAATTAAAATTAAAATTAAAAAAATCACACCAGAGCCATTCTGCGCATGTGCAGCCCTTTCCCCAAATGGCTCTGGCAGTGTAGACACCATTTTGGAAATGGCCCCGGTGGCCCATGTGACGCCTTCGCATTTTAATTTTAATTTTTTTATTTTAAAAAAATAAAATAAAACATAAAAATGAAAATGAATGAAATCAAATAAATGTTGTTTGCTTATCCATTTGTTTTCATTCCCTTTGTGATAACAATGAATGGGGCTCCATTTGTTTTCATAATTAATAAAACACTAGGAAGCTGCACCCCCCCGGGTTTTCATTAATTAATCAGTGTTTTTCTCTATATGTTTAGTTACCCGCCCAGAGTCATTGGGTATTTTCAGACGTTACGAGATCACAGTCAACCACGGTCAATTCCCGGTGGTGGCTGTGATTCTGGAACGTCTGTTGGGGGGAACGGATGTTCCCCCCCAGATGTTACCACGGCGTGGAATTACATTCACCACGCGAGCGGCCGAAGCAGCAGGGCCGGAGGCCATCGCGTGTTGAATGCAATTCCACACCGGAGTGAACCCCGGCGTCACGTCTGGTCGGGCGCCATGGCCCGGGATCACCGGCGGGATCCCGGGCCGTGGCGGCCTCATTGGCCCCGCCGCCCGCCTGTCTCCCCAGAGAGCGGGCGGCGGGGTGCGTGGAGGGGGCGGGGCCATGCGGCCGCACGTTGCGCCGCGCGGCCCCGCCCCCTCCCAGATTCCCCGCCGGGATCCCCCCGGCACGTCTGATACGGCGTGACGGGGTCATCCCGGTGGGGAATGGATAGGGTGTTTTCGGTACAGGGCCAATGGGCCCCGTAACATCTGAACACCCATTGTCAGGAAAGGGTGATCTATAAATGGCAAGAAAGAAAGAAAACAAATGAAATAGAACCAGTCACGTTTTTGGCGGAGTGTCTCTTAGGAATAAACAAAGGATGTGGATGTGATGGCTTGGGTCCAAGTGAGTTTGGCCCTGTTGAGTTTCACCTTTTTGCAAGACAAATGATCACAGGCCGTAGGCTCAGGTGGACTGTGATTCACTAAAGTGGACATCCCTTTCACTGGACAGGGAAGATCCATTTGCCCCCGTTTCACCAGGCCAAGGTACAGAGGCCCCATTCCTTCCCAGTAGGACCCCAAAGACAACCACCTGGAGGTGCCTCTGAGGGGGTGGGAGGAGCAGATTCAAAGTGGAGGAATGGGGCTACCAGGCCCGCCCTGCCCCCCAATTTGTCTTCACCCTGGGCCCTGTAAATTCAAAGACCAACCCCATTGCTGGCATACAGGAAGCCAGAAAAGCCAGGCCAGTTTGCACAAGTGGAAGAGCTGGCTCTTGGTTGATCGAGTTACCGTTCAAACTTGTTTCTGGCGGGAGGAGTTTCTCTTCCCAGGAGCTTCCAGCGGGAAATGGGCACAGCCTGTCCCGAAAGGTGCAGAGTGAATGACTGGCAGTGGGTGTCTTTCAGAGAGCAGGAGCCAGCAGCAGAACGTGCCACGTGAGTCATTCCTTCTGACAAGTCCTTTCACAGAGCTTTATTCCATTGTGGGTTTGGGAGAGTCAGTGCGGGGGTGAGCTGGTGTCTAGAAATAATCTCCAAAGGGGAGAGTATGTATTCTCTCACCCAAAAGCAAGTAGGGTGGCCACCTAGACAATTTTTTACGGCATACTTATGAAAAAATACATGTTGCAGGGCCTGCATTGGCTGCCAATGCAGGCCCTGCAACATGTATTTTTTAATAAGTGTGCCTTATAAATGTGCACAGGTGGTAACCCCAGGTGCATGGAGCCCGTGGAATGTCTTTAGGAACTGGCCCTCTAGTCTTTGTGCCAGGGGTAGGGAACGCTTTCTCTCAGGCTCGCTTTGAAAATTACAAGCTTCAAAGGCCACACAGAAGTCTGGGGCAGAGGGGTTCAAGGAAGGTGCTCAGGAAGAGGAGGGAATCAAGACCCCCCAAATTATTTTGGTCGGAATTCCAAGAAGAATCTCAGCAAGCCATTCCGATTTCATGAAACCATTCAGTGAAATCAGAACGGCCTTTCCAAGCCAGCCCTGGAGCCAGGGACCAGATCTAGGAACTGGAGGAAAGGGACCAAATAAAAAGTAGCCGCAGGATGCATTTGGCCCCTGGGCCGGAAGCTCCCCATCCCTCTTCTATGCTATAGAGCAGAATATAGGGAAGGGGCGGAAGAGCCATTTCTCTTTGAAAGTTAATGCAAGCTGAGGGGCCACATAGGAGCTTGGGAAAGGGCATTTAATGGGGTTGTTCTGGATGGGGAAAGGAAGGGAAGGTCCAATCATGGATCTGTCTGTGCGTCATTGATCCATCTTTGATCTTCAAGTCCATATTGTCATCTCTGCTGCCTCACCCCCGAACAAGCGTGCTCCTTCAGTGTCTGAACTTAGGAACTGGCTTCATAAAGCAGATCCAGGAATTAGAAAGGATCTCAATTAAAACCAGGTTGCCCCATGGACCAAGGTTTCTCCTAGGGATGGGCAAACACATCGCGGTTCAGGTTCGGCCGTTCGGTTCGGTCGCCGCGTTCGGGTTCAGTTGTGTTCAGTTTGGTTCGGCCATTTGGAAAAAGGCTCTCTGTGTGAGGAATGATGGCCTCAGACCCATGACGGTGGGTCTTGGGGCTAGAGTGGCAGCTTCTAGATACATATTGGCCACAGCCCTCCCTGCCAGTAACGTAGGCCCCAGAACCCTGATGGTGGGTCCTCAGGCTGGAGTGGCTGTTTCTTTTTTTATATCTATCTATATCTTCACTAAATCTAACTGCTATTAACTATTCTAAAACCTATTGAACTAAATGGAATATCCTAATAATTAACTACAAAGACCTTGTCCTACAAACACACTGTATCTCTATCTATCTCTATAACTAAACTAACTACTATGTATATCTATCTAGTAACTATCTATCTAATAACCATCTATCTATCTATAAACAATATTACACAGGGGAAAACACAAAAACACAGGGATGGGTACAAAACTGAAATGAAAATCAATCTAATAATAATCCTACTCTAAATAAATCCAAAACTTAAAACAGGGGAAGGGAATCAGGGATGGAATAAGAGGGAGAGGGAAAGG
>QEPC01009472.1:4920402-4966661 GCA_003113815.1 Sphenodon punctatus | reverse complement strand
GACCATATCTCCCCCGGCCTGTCACGACCCCAATAGCCGTGCCAGCCTCCCCAGTTGCCCCCCCAGCCCCCAGCCCCTGGCCATCTTGTCTAGGCTGCGAGGGAGATCCCATCCCTAACCTCCCCCATCCCCGCTCCCTAGGACTCCCTCCCTCAGCAGGGGTCCCCCCACCCTATCCCTCAGGCAGTGCCCCCCTGTCTCACTGGGCAGCAAAATCTGCTTCCACCCATCACCCCACCTCCCTTCCCTCTACACACTCCCCCCTACCTTATCTCCCCTCCCGCCCCATCCTGGTTCTCCATCTCTCACCACCCAACCCCTAGGGTCACCCCCCTTCTTCTCAACAAGGGAAGTGATCCCATTCCCTTTGCCCCTCCCCCTCAAAATAAACATCCCCCATCCCCCCCCCCAGACACCTTTACAGCACAAACAGTAGCATCTCCTACCCCTGATATATTTAAAACAGAGTTCTCCTCTACACAGAACCCTAACATTCAGGGGAAATACTGAATTAAAAGGAGGCACCCTTCCCACACCCACTTATAAAAACCAACACACACCCCAAACTCAATAAAAATACAATACAACCAACAGCATAATTGGCTCAGGCTCCTCAGGTCTCCTTAAGGGCCTCCTTTGGTTCGTGGACCGTAGGCGCGTGGCCTACGGTGCGCGCCTTTGGCGGCGCTGGGTCTCTGGCAGCTTTTCAACCTTCCCGCTGATGACACTCCAAGCGGGGAGGGACTCCTGGCCCCACCCTCCTGCTTGTGGAATGGGAGGAGGGCTATCAGGTAGTTCAAGGGGGCCAGGCAAACAAGCCCCACAGTCCCAAGGTAGTCAAGGGAAGGGGGGGAAGGGGGTACAACAAGCTCCAGGGGAGCCTGTTTGCTGCTGCTGCTTCTGGGTTTGGTGATGCCAGTTCTCTGGCAGCTTTTCAACCTTCCCGCTGATGACACTCCAAGCGGGGAGGGACTCCTGATTTAAAGGGGAGGGGTGGCAAGATAGCACGCAGAGAGGGAGCACCAGAAGCAGAAGCACCCTGTGCACTGCAGGGCCTGCAACATGCAGAATGAAGCAAGCAGCAGCAGTGCAGCGGCACAAGATGGGTCAGGGGGGGCTGTGTGAGAACAGGGAGGATGTGTGGGGGCAGGCAGTCTGGGGGTGCTGGGAGGCTGGATGGGGAGGTGTGGTGGGGGGAGGGAAGAAGGGAAATGGGTGGGAAATGGGAGAGGATGGTGATGGGGGGGGGAGTCCATTTTTTTGCACCTGTCCTGGGTCCATTCCAAGCTAGCTATACCCTTGTGATCAGAAGATCTCTTGTATCTAATTGCACCAATTTCTGTTGTTGGGAGTACGCAAACGTTTGAGTTATACAGAACCCTTCTTCAGGCATTGAAAAGTCAGGATGACAGACCTTGCGATGTAGACTAAGGGTGTCTTTAGCTATAACGTCAACAGGTGTCTGAATGTGCGTTTTGACCTTGACATGAACACCGGTTTGGCCCCGTGTTCACCATGTGGTGCTGCTTAGACAAACAGCCCATCCTGTGTTTTGCTCACCACCCAATCTCAGCATGCAAGCACTGCCGCCTTGTTTCCCATGTTGTACCTGCTTACACGCCACACAATATCATTAGACACAATATGGGCATTTTTACACACACGTTAAAGTTCCAGATTTTTTAATCTTCTGGGTTTACAAGTCCACAAGTAAGTTCCGGATTCATTTTTCACACACACACGGCCCTGAGGCAGTTCCTGGATGCATTCTTCACGCAAACACTGCTCTGAGGCAGCCTAAAGTAGCCGCAGCTGTAGACGTGACAGGCTGCCACGGAAACCAAGTGGCCACAGCTGCCTGGAGCAAAGCAGTTTACCAGGAGAACCTTTTACACACAAACGTTCTGGGAGAAGTTCTACGCAGAAGTTCAAAGATCCGGATGTTTAAGATCTGGGTGAGTGATTTAGACACACAGAAAGTTCAGGATGTAACGGCAAACATCCAGAAGAAATGTGTGTCTAAAAACACCCAATGTTGGCCACATGTTCCGCCAAACACGCAAATTGTCCTTGTGATGCAATGGTGTTCACATCGCATGTTCAACGGGTGGCCAAAATGGTGTTGGAATTGTTATGGTGCCACCGCTTACTAGGGATGAGACTATTGGCAAATTATCGGTTACCAGTTTTATTGGTATCGGATTAATCCGATATCAGATTTATCGGTATTGGCATATCGTTTTTTTAACATTGCTGATTTTTTGGATCTTTAACATTGCGGCCATTTTTAAAATGTAGACTAAGGCCATTTTTTAAATGGCCACAATGTTAAAGATCCGAAAAATCGGCAATGTTAAAAAACCCATATACCAATACCGATATTATTGGTATTATCTGATTAATCCAATATTGCCAATCATTGGCATTATCAGATTCATCCGATACCAATAGTCCCATCCCTANGACCATATCTCCCCCGGCCTGTCACGACCCCAATAGCCGTGCCAGCCTCCCCAGTTGCCCCCCCAGCCCCCAGCCCCTGGCCATCTTGTCTAGGCTGCGAGGGAGATCCCATCCCTAACCTCCCCCATCCCCGCTCCCTAGGACTCCCTCCCTCAGCAGGGGTCCCCCCACCCTATCCCTCAGGCAGTGCCCCCCTGTCTCACTGGGCAGCAAAATCTGCTTCCACCCATCACCCCACCTCCCTTCCCTCTACACACTCCCCCCTACCTTATCTCCCCTCCCGCCCCATCCTGGTTCTCCATCTCTCACCACCCAACCCCTAGGGTCACCCCCCTTCTTCTCAACAAGGGAAGTGATCCCATTCCCTTTGCCCCTCCCCCTCAAAATAAACATCCCCCATCCCCCCCCCCAGACACCTTTACAGCACAAACAGTAGCATCTCCTACCCCTGATATATTTAAAACAGAGTTCTCCTCTACACAGAACCCTAACATTCAGGGGAAATACTGAATTAAAAGGAGGCACCCTTCCCACACCCACTTATAAAAACCAACACACACCCCAAACTCAATAAAAATACAATACAACCAACAGCATAATTGGCTCAGGCTCCTCAGGTCTCCTTAAGGGCCTCCTTTGGTTCGTGGACCGTAGGCGCGTGGCCTACGGTGCGCGCCTTTGGCGGCGCTGGGTCTCTGGCAGCTTTTCAACCTTCCCGCTGATGACACTCCAAGCGGGGAGGGACTCCTGGCCCCACCCTCCTGCTTGTGGAATGGGAGGAGGGCTATCAGGTAGTTCAAGGGGGCCAGGCAAACAAGCCCCACAGTCCCAAGGTAGTCAAGGGAAGGGGGGGAAGGGGGTACAACAAGCTCCAGGGGAGCCTGTTTGCTGCTGCTGCTTCTGGGTTTGGTGATGCCAGTTCTCTGGCAGCTTTTCAACCTTCCCGCTGATGACACTCCAAGCGGGGAGGGACTCCTGATTTAAAGGGGAGGGGTGGCAAGATAGCACGCAGAGAGGGAGCACCAGAAGCAGAAGCACCCTGTGCACTGCAGGGCCTGCAACATGCAGAATGAAGCAAGCAGCAGCAGTGCAGCGGCACAAGATGGGTCAGGGGGGGCTGTGTGAGAACAGGGAGGATGTGTGGGGGCAGGCAGTCTGGGGGTGCTGGGAGGCTGGATGGGGAGGTGTGGTGGGGGGAGGGAAGAAGGGAAATGGGTGGGAAATGGGAGAGGATGGTGATGGGGGGGGGAGTCCATTTTTTTGCACCTGTCCTGGGTCCATTCCAAGCTAGCTATACCCTTGTGATCAGAAGATCTCTTGTATCTAATTGCACCAATTTCTGTTGTTGGGAGTACGCAAACGTTTGAGTTATACAGAACCCTTCTTCAGGCATTGAAAAGTCAGGATGACAGACCTTGCGATGTAGACTAAGGGTGTCTTTAGCTATAACGTCAACAGGTGTCTGAATGTGCGTTTTGACCTTGACATGAACACCGGTTTGGCCCCGTGTTCACCATGTGGTGCTGCTTAGACAAACAGCCCATCCTGTGTTTTGCTCACCACCCAATCTCAGCATGCAAGCACTGCCGCCTTGTTTCCCATGTTGTACCTGCTTACACGCCACACAATATCATTAGACACAATATGGGCATTTTTACACACACGTTAAAGTTCCAGATTTTTTAATCTTCTGGGTTTACAAGTCCACAAGTAAGTTCCGGATTCATTTTTCACACACACACGGCCCTGAGGCAGTTCCTGGATGCATTCTTCACGCAAACACTGCTCTGAGGCAGCCTAAAGTAGCCGCAGCTGTAGACGTGACAGGCTGCCATGGAAACCAAGTGACCACAGCTGCCTGGAGCAAAGCAGTTTACCAGGAGAACCTTTTACACACAAACGTTCTGGGAGAAGTTCTACGCAGAAGTTCAAAGATCCGGATGTTTAAGATCTGGGTGAGTGATTTAGACACACAGAAAGTTCAGGATGTAACGGCAAACATCCAGAAGAAATGTGTGTCTAAAAACACCCAATGTTGGCCACATGTTCCGCCAAACACGCAAATTGTCCTTGTGATGCAATGGTGTTCACATCGCATGTTCAACGGGTGGCCAAAATGGTGTTGGAATTGTTATGGTGCCACCGCTTACTAGGGATGAGACTATTGGCAAATTATCGGTTACCAGTTTTATTGGTATCGGATTAATCCGATATCAGATTTATCGGTATTGGCATATCGTTTTTTTAACATTGCTGATTTTTTGGATCTTTAACATTGCGGCCATTTTTAAAATGTAGACTAAGGCCATTTTTTAAATGGCCACAATGTTAAAGATCCGAAAAATCGGCAATGTTAAAAAATCCATATACCAATACCGATATTATTGGTATTATCTGATTAATCCAATATTGCCAATCATTGGCATTATCAGATTCATCCGATACCAATAGTCCCATCCCTACTGCTTACACGCAATGGCCAAACACGTGCTTAGGGGTTTTGACATCTGATCTTTGTTATGTGTAAAGATGCCATAGGTTGCTCAGCGTTCTTCTAACTTTTTGGTGCCTGGGGAAGGGGTCCGTCAGGGGCAACTCAGAAGCTTGCATAATCTACCCCATAGAAGTCGGTTCAGTAAAAGAGATCACATGAACTAGTTTGTCTCAAGGCAAAAAAAGAGAGGCATGCATAGTTTACGAAGCCGCAAGCTAGGAGAACCCTGGTTTGGTAGGTACGCACAAGGGGAGGTTTCGGGGCAGGGGGTGGTGTTAAAGCATAGTTTCGCATTGGAAACCTCATATCTTGTCATTTGGCCCTGTTCCCCCCACTCCTCTCCAGTAAAACAAGTTTGTCTTGGTACAACATCATCCTTTAGTCCAGGAACAGGGAACCTCAGGCCATGGCGCCAAATGTGGCCTGCGGCTAGTTTTTATTTGTTCCCTTTTCTGTTCCTGGATCTGGCCCCTAGCTCCAGTTGCTACCCCCAAAGACTGAGCTCAGGGGCAGGGAGCAGAGATGAGGACATGCAGCCATGCAGAGCTGGCCTTGCCACAGGACAACCTGGCCCTGCTCTTTCTGGGGGCCCTACAGTAGCTATTTTTGCCACCAGGACATAGTGCAGGGACGGAGCCAGCCAGTCATACGTCGCTCCCTGCCCAACCTCGGGGAACCGCTTGATTCCGTCCCCCGACCTGACCAGGCTATGGGTTGCGTGGGCGGCCATTCCACCCCCAGACATGCTGCACCTGGTGCACTAGCTGCACATCCATTAACACCCTTTATCTTCCTCCTGGGACCCGCAGATTCTAAGACTGGCCATGCACACAAGAAAAGGAGACTGAGCCATGATCTGGACCCTCCTTTTCCTGAGTGCACCCCGAAAACGCTCCGGCCCCCGACTTCTATGCAGCCCTGAGAGCTTGAACTAATTTTCAAAGAAGTCCCCAGGAAGGAAAAGGTTCCCCAGCCCCGTTTTAGTCGATTCCCTAAAATTATTGTTTATTATTATTATTATTATTAGCAAGCATTTATGCCTCCCGCATTGAGTCCTGTTCTCGGGACCCTCGCCGCCTGTTCTCTACCTTTGACTCCCTCCTCAAGCCTCCCTGTCCTCCCCCTCCTTCTTCCCTTTCTGCTCAGGATCTTGCCTCCTTCTTCACCTCCAAGATAGACAAGATCCGCCTCGACATCGCTTCCCACTCCTCTCTTCCCACTCCCACCCCTCTCCCTCCTCCCCCTCCTTCTCTCATGTCCTCCTTCTCCCCTGCCTCCCTTAAGGAAATCTCCTCTCTGCTCTCCTCCTCCAACCCTTCCACTTGCCCCCTTGATCCCATTCCTTCCCGCCTCCTCACCTCCATTACTCCCACTGTCGCCCCTTCCTTCCTGCACATCATCAACCTCTCCCTCTCTACTGGCTCTTTCCCTTCTGCCTTCAAACATGCCACAGTCTCTCCTATTCTCAAAAAGTCCACTCTTGACCCCTCTGACCCTTCTAGCTATCGTCCTGTCTCACTCCTTCCTTTTGCTTCCAAGCTGCTTGAACGTGTTGTCTACTCCCGCTGCCTTGACTTCCTATCCTCCAACTCCTCCCTTGACCCCCTCCAATCTGGCTTCCGCCCCCTTCATTCTACTGAAACTGCTCTCGCTAAGATCACCAACGATCTTCTGGTGGCTAAATCTAAACGTCTCTATTCCATTCTTGTCCTCCTTGATCTCTCTGCTGCCTTCGATACTGTTGACCACTCACTCTTGCTGGATTCCCTTCACTCCCTTGGCTTTTGTGGCTCTGTCCATAACTGGTTCTCCTCCTACCTCTCTGACCGCTCCTTTAATGTGTCTCTCTCCAACTCCGCCTCCTCCTCCTTCCCCCTCTCAGTTGGTGTTCCTCAAGGCTCTGTTCTTGGCCCTCTCCTCTTCTCGATCTATACCTCATCCTTAGGCAAACTCATTGCCTCCCATGGCTTCCAATACCACCTCTATGCTGATGACACTCAACTCTATCTCTCTACTCCCTCTCTCTCTCCCTCTGTTCAAGCTCGTCTCATCAACTGTCTCTCTGACATCTCTACCTGGATGTCTCAACGTCAACTCAAACTCAACATGGCTAAAACTGAACTCCTTATCTTCCCCCCTCATCCTTCCTCTCCTTCCTCACTGTCAATAACTATTGATGGAGTCACCATCCTGCCTGTCCCCCAAGCCCGTAGCCTAGGCTTCATCTTTGACTCAGCCCTTTCTTTTAAACCCTACATTGACTCTGTTGCTAAATCCTGTCGCTTCTCCCTCCATAACATTGCTAAGATTCGCCCTTTTCTCTCTGTCTCGTCTGCCAAAACTCTTGTTCATGCTCTGGTCATCTCTCGCCTCGATTACTGTAACCTCCTTCTCACTGGCCTTCCCCGGTCTCACCTTTCTCCCCTCATCTCTGTCCAAAACTCTGCTGCCAGGGTCATCTACCTCGCCAGTCGCTTCGACCATGTGCAGCCCCTCCTCTCTTCGCTTCACTGGCTTCCCCTTCCTGAACGAATCCTGCACAAGCTCCTAGTCTTCACCTATAAAGCTCTTCACAACCTTGCTCCCCCCTACCTCTCTGCACTTATCGCCCTCCATACTCCAGCCCGTGCACTTCGCTCCTCCTCTGTCCCTTCTCTCACCCTTCCACGCCTTCCCTGCTCCCCTAAGCGCCTTCGTCCCTTCTCACTTGCTGCCCCCCATGCCTGGAACTCCCTCCCTGTCCACATCCGCCTTGCCCCCTCCCTTCATACCTTCAAATCTCTCCTTAAAACTCACCTCTTTCGCTCTGCTCTGTCTGACTCTTTATCCTGCTGAGCCACTATTCCTATACCTACGATCGGTTTACCCTTATCCTTGCAACATGGACCTGCCTGCTGTCATTCTCATCGTAACCAAGCCAAGTACGTGCACTTGAGACCTCGCATCTTCATGAATGTTAGACCCCTTGTCTCTCCCTCTGTTCCCCTTCCTAAGTCTCTCCCCCAGCTCCTGTCTCTCAGATTGTAAGCCCTAGGGGCAGGGACCGTGTTTATTTTATTACTTTGTAAAGTGCCAGGTACACTGCTGGTGCTATATAAATGCTTGTTAATAATAATAATAATAAAATAATAATATATATAGCGCAAGCAATGTACCTGGTGCTTTACAAAGTAATTGAATAGATACGGTCCCTGCCCTAGGGCTTACAATCTGAGAGACTGGGGGGGGAGGAAACAGAGGGAGAGACAAGGAGTGTAAAATTCACGAAGATGCGAGGTCTCAGGTGCACGCGCTTGGCTTGGTTACATCAAGAAAGTTTTTCTTTTCTGCTGCCTTTTTAAAAATTCAGCCCTTGCTTAGTTCTCCTTTTCATTGTCAGAAAGCAAACAAGTGGCTTCTCGCATTGTGTTTTTTACCCACCCACCCGTAGTCAGTCTAGCAGCAGAGTACTTCTTGGGAAATCTCACTTATCTTTCAGCTGCTGCTGCCGTGACTTATTAGGAATGAGGGTGTGGCATAGCCACAGACAGTGACGTCTGACAAAACAATTCCTTGGCTTATAAAGAAGCTCGGGAGGGAAACTTCTGTGAAACTCCCAAAAGCAGTTTCCAGTGGGAAACTGGGACAGAGAGATTTTCTTTCTGTGACTCCTACAACTTCGCTGTACAAATCCAGCTCCTGACCTGGGGAACTAACTAACACTTGGATACGAATGTGAAACCAAGATTGACGTTTTCCTTCCTTAAGCAGCGTGGGTGTGTTTCCCACATGCCTGGTGGAAATGCTGCAGACGGTCAGGATAAGTCCCTCACTGCTGGCCAGTCCAAACATCCACCAAAGTGAAATTTATGGCTGTAGCAGGAGCCAAGGATCTCCCTTGCCTGGGGAAACTGCCAGTCCCCAAAGCTTTTGCCAACAGAGCCCGTCCTCACCTGTCTCCGGATTAACAGAGTTCAGCATTGTAGATCCCAAGACCTGTCCCACATCTCCTGACAGACCTCAGGATGTGATTGCTCTCACTGGTAAGATCGATAGTTTATTCATATACTTTAACCCAGGGGTGAGTATTGGTATTAGTAAATTCGTATGAGCTCTGAGGGTCACATGGAGTTTGGGGGTAGGAGCTTAAAGGGTGCATTCGGGAAGAGAAGGGTCCAGTTCATGGAGCTGTGCCTAGGATCTGTATATCCTGTCCTTGTGTGCATGCCCTCATCTCTGCTCACTTCCCCTGAATTCAGAACTGTGGGGATGGGAACTGGATCCTGGGGTCACTTCCAGGTGGTGGAAAGGGGCTGGGTAAAAACTAACTGTGGGCTGTATTTGGCCCCCAGGCCTTAGGTCCCCGACCCATGCTTTAACCACTTTGATGCCATGATACTGAATTTCTTCACAAATCAACAGGTTGTAAGCGTTCAGAAGAGCAGTTGAGAACATTTGAAATAGGTGCAGTAGAAATGTCGATTCTTATAGTGATCATTTTTTATTATCATCATTTCTTATTATTATTAGCAAGCATTTATATAGCACCAGCAATGTACCTGGTGCTTTACAAAGTAATGGAATAGACACTGTCCCTGCCCTAGGGTTTACAATCTGAGAGACAGAGAGGGGGGGGGAGATGAAGGAAGGGGAACAGAGGGAGAGACAAGGGGTGTAACATTCACAAGGATGTGAGGTCCCAGGTTGGCTGGTCCGTGTGCTGAGGATACGAGTACACAGACTGTACTGGATGGAGGGATTTTTAAGAGGTTTTGTGTTGGTTTACGCTTAAAGACAAAATGATTTAGCAACTGACGGAAGGTGTAACAGGGGGGTCTTCCCAGGGCCACATGGGGGTGCTGGGATGTCTTTATGGAATTAGCTCACCCCTCTGTCATGCCTATTCAGCCCGAGCCTCAGCTAAATCCCCCTCTGAGGAAGGGGGTACCCACCTGTAGGATCCAACACAGTCTCGCTCAGAAGGTATCAGTCCACAGTCCTTTATTTGCACAGTCCGGTGAACACAATCCCTGGGGCTGCTGGCTCAGTCGCCTCCACCCTGCAGGCCCAGGTCAGTCTCTCACAGGCTCAGGCTCAGGAGCAACACAACATCAACCCCCAAAGTCTATCCAGCCAGGCCTCAAAGCCCCAGGCTCTGGCCAAGCCTTCCCCAGGCACGAGGCTCCCTCCTGGGCACAGCCTCTCCCCGTACCTGGTTCTCCTTAGTACCCCGGAGAGCATAGAGTGGGGGAGATGTGGTCCCTTCAACACCCAGGCAAAGATTGCCTTCCTCACTGCCTTGCTTCCTCTTTTGTATCCAGAGTGGGTGTGGCCCACAGCACAGCACTACTGCCCTTAAAGGGCCAGTGTCCTGCACCACTCTGTCACAGGGTCTCTCAGCCTGTTTCATCCCAGCTGATCCCCAGCTATGGGGCTGGCTCCGCCACACCCTTATGCATGTTCAGCCCTTTGGCTGGTCCACGCAGCCCCCTTCTTAAAGGGGCAGAAGCCTCACAGGACTGCTCCCTACTACAGAGGGCTACTGCATCATTTTATTGGTTCTTTGGACATCCGTAACCTTTTACTAGGTGCTTGGTTTCCAAATTGCACGTTTGGGTCAACTTGCAATAGTGACATATAGGATTTTTTGGAATAATTTTACAGAGAGATTGTCACCCTTGGGGTGCCTATCTCGGAGCCAAACAGTAGGTTGGGGGATGCGAACGCCCCAGGAACCCAGCGGAACAGACATCTTTAGGCTACTAGTCTTTTGTTGCCCTGCAGCCACACACACATCTCTATAGTTGGGCTCGGTACAAAACAGGCCCTCGTGCCTTGGGCACTCAGGCCCTCAGCCTATTAAATGTCCTTCCCCTTCTCGGGGCTACCAGGTTGGACATGCCTGTTCCGTGTTCCCTACTTACTCTGCCCAAGTGTCCCAGCCGCTAATCAGGCTGTTTTCAGAGTCCAAGTCCTCTTGTATCCTTACAGGCCTCAGGGTCGGATAATCCTGGTCCCTGCAGTCCCTCCAGTCCCTCAGACCTGGACTGGTCTGACCTCTGAAGTGGAGAGTCTTCTTCTCACCCTCCTCAGCTTGCCAAGCGTAGCCATCCTGGGTGCCCTCACGGCTCCGATGTTCACTGGACTGTTTTCTTCTACACCTCCACTCCTGGATCTGGGCAGAGTCTGGTGCTGCTCCTCACAGTCCAGGATCTGGTGTTCACCCCACACCGGCAGGCGCCACTGGGCGGCCTTCAAAGTGCATGCCCCACCTCTGGGAGCCTAGGACCCCAGCTCCTTTTCGGCCTCCGCCTAGCCACCCCCTCCAGCCTGTCGGTGGTGGGTTTGATTTTCCTGGGCCGCCGCAGGACCCCCAATTTACTGACAAATGGCCTCTGTAACAGCATGGCTCCAACTGGTCAGTTTCACTTGTAACTCCGGCAGCTGCCAGGTCACTTTCCATGCAGCTCCGTCTATTTCCCCAGAGTGGCTCCTCGCTGCTCCAGGGAGGGGAGGGGAAAGCACCACCGCTGGCGGCTGCAGCAGGGGCGCAGACTCCACCCTGCTACAGGGATCATCCAACGTTACTTTTTTACTTAACCGATCCCCTCATGAACAGATTTATGATACAATCGCATTACTAGCAGCTCTGGATTTCTAGAGTAGCTTTTTCCCGGTTGACCTGGAGATTTAGCTTTAGCATCTGTAGCTCTATGGAAAGTAGGAAGTAGAGCAAAGGGAAGTGGTAGGGGCAATTTTTACTTCCGGGTAAGACCCATGTTTTTCAGGCATCCCAGTGGGCACCCAACAGGTTACCTGCCCCCCCACCCCACCCCACTGGGTGCCTGGATGCCCCCCACTCCAAAAAAAGTCCTAGAAGTGGACTTTCTGGGATGTCCTGGGAAGCCAATCCTGGCTCCTGCCTACACCCACACGCACTCCCCAGGTTGACTCACCTAGGATGGGAATTGTGGCATGCCACACGCCCATTGATTTTCCAGCCAGAAGCCCGGGCTTGGTGCACCAGGAGAGGCTTCCTGGCTTCCCCCTTCCCATTCAGAAAAGACAAGCGGGAAGAACCCAGATCAGCTGAGGCGCATCGGGGAGGAGCAGCCAGGCAGGTGAGTCAAACCAAGGAGCATATAGGGTTGGGTAGCCCATTGGGTGACATTCAGGCACCCATCAGGGGCCGAACATGGTCGGGTCGAGTTGGGCACCCCAGGTTCTATGGGGTGCCCATTTTTGCACGTCTCTGGTTGCACCTCTAGGCAGAATGATGATCTGACATATGTTGTAAGATTTGGGGTGCAATTCTCAGCTGTTAAAGTCAGTGGGAGCTGAGCCATTGAATTCAATGAATGGAGGATTTTGGCCTTGGCGATGGTTGACAACAGGGAAAGTAAGAGGCTCTGGGTGGAAACTTTTGCAGACTTGGAATGGGACAGTGTGTGGCAGCAGAGGGCCATACATTCAAGGCAGTGAATTGGACAGCCCAAAGACACAGGCCCCAAGTTTGATGAAGGGGTTTGAATCCTCAAGGGCAGCTAAGAGGAAGATCACAATCTCCTGGTATATTACAAGCTAGTCTCCAATACATCACAGTGCGAGGAGAGTGACTAGCCTCTCAAAGATCACCTCTGGGGAGGGGAACAGGATCAGTGCCCTAGAGGAGAACGAGTATCCTCAAATATATATATACCAGTCAAATTCACAGTACTCAACTCTAACTGCCATCGACAGGTACTAATCTGTACCTGATTAGTGCCTGACAGGTTACCTGAAGTCTGAATTTACAGACTTCTGGTCCCAGAATACCAACTTCCGGTACCAATTTTTCAACGTACCATCTCAATTTTCGGTATTTTCTCATGCTGATTTACTGATTGGTAAATGGTAAATCGGTACATCAGTAATCAGGGTGTAGCTTGACTTCGGTTTTCTCTCAATTCTCACCAAGAATCACGGTTCTCGAGTCATTTTTAGCGCTAATGGATAATCGAGAAAACCACCAGTTCTCGACACTTCCTTGGTCAAGAATTTTTCTTGATATACTGTTTACCGTTTACAGTGTTTTATCATGTACCACATACCAATTTACCATGTGCCGCTTACCATGTACTGCATTCATCCCAGTAATGCACATGTACAAAATGGCTACCCTTTTCCAAATGCTGCCACCATCTTGGAAGAAGGCTGCACATGTGTAGGACAGCTGCAGCAGCCATTTTGCGAATGCACGTTACCAGGACGAACGTGGTACATGGTAAGTGGTACACAGTAAATTGGTATACAGTACATGGTAAATCATGGTAAAATGTAAACGTTGCCGAGATTCTCGCCAAGATCTCAAACCATTACTGAGAACGTGCCGAGATCTTGGTAATGGTTCTTGAGATTCTCGCTTAAGCCCTAAAAAATTATTTCCCGGGTAATTTGATACCCGATCGGTATTTGATACTCAGGTAGCCCTCAGGGTACCTAGCGCAGTACTCAAAACTGTGGGTATTACTCACGGGTAATACATCAGGTGCCTGTTTCAGCTCTAGAAGACAGGCTAGGAGAGCTCACCCAGTGTGGTAGGGAAGGCTCTCTCTAAAGGTGAGAATGTCTCTCTGCTCCTGAGGCCAGTTGCTGAGGTGCCCTAGAGCTGGGAGCCAGTAGGAGCGGTCCCATCCTGGAAAGCCAGAGCCAGCAAGAGGATTCTGGTAGATTGGCTGAGGTTGGTGCCTGAATCAAGTAGATCAGGGGCACCATGAGTCTATCCCCCGTCTCAAGGGCGTGTGTGATCACAGCCCCGTGATGAGTGATGAGAAGAGTCTAGATTAGGGACCAGATTAGTTCTATCAAACTCCGTAGAGACTGACGACTATGTTGAACATCTCTCATTCCAAGATGCTTGCCTCGTTTTACTCTAGGGGCAGCCGGGGAACCTTGCCCCATCCTGCGCCCCTACAGGTCAGATCTGTCCCAGCCTGAAGCTGTGCAAGCCGTATTTTCCCAAGGGGTAGGAGGGCATGGTCATCTTGGGAGCATGCCAGACTGGAGTCCCATCTCCCACTGAGTGCTCTGCAATGGGGATGTCATTCTGTTGGGAACATTGTGGAAGCAGAGTCCCAGCCCGGAGCATCTTTTGGTGAGGTGAGGCCACATAGGGAGAATTCTTCAGAGGTGCACCCCCAGCCTGGACAGCTCTCCCCAGCACCCAGAGGCCTCCCCCTTCCTTGCCATCTGTCTGTGGGCCACTGGGAAATGGACAGCAGGTTGCATTGAATGTAGGCTTGAGGGGAGACTCCGCAGGCTGGATGAAGGGTGCTGTGGGCTGGAAGTAAACCAAAGGCTGGAGTAGAGGTGAAAGTCTGTTTCTGACTGAATTCTGTTTCCATGAGATCCGGTCAGTTTGATTGGAAATCGGAACCATCGCTCGTTCTGATTTTCTTTCATCCGACCGATCAAAAAACGTTGTGTTCATTTTGCACATGTGTAAAATGGCTCTTGGCTGTTCTGTGTATGCGCAAAGTGGCAGGAGGCCTGTGCAAAATGGCAGCGCCATGATGGTTGCCAAAATGGCGGCACCAACCTAATTGTACGCTGAGTGAAAAAATACTTTCTTTCGTCTGTTTTTACTCTGCCACCTGTGAGTTTCATGGAGTGTCCCCTAGTTTTAGTACTAGTTGAGACGGTAAATAACCGTTCCCTGTTTACAAGTTCCACGCCACTCATGTTTAATAAAGATGATGGATCCCCAAGCTCTGGCTTCCCAAAAAGAGATGAGGTTGTGAGTTCCTCCTTTCTAATCTTGTTTACAAGAAGTAGGGCTGTGCAGGGAATTAATTATTTGTATTTGTATCTTTATCTGTGGCTCGCTACATTTTCCTCATTATTGCCAATGTGGAAAATACCGTGAACATGGGTCCCTGAGTATGGGTTATTTTGGCACAGAAGTGCAGGGAGGCTCTGCCAATTTGAAAGATCTATAAGGAAAGTAAAATGCAGTCAAGACTGCTGTTAAGTCTGCTACCAGTTTTAAAAGGAGAACATTAGTTTGGTGGAGGTTAATACAGCTAGTTTGGTGAGGAGGTTGTTAGTTTTGAGATGGTGGAATGGGGCATGGGTCAGGCTCAGGGGATCGCTGGCTTGAGGGAGAGTGAGGCATGTGGACTGGCTTGGGAGAGGGGAGAATGGAACATGGGGCTGGCGCATATGTGGAGTTGCTGGCTTGGGGATGAGGGAATGGGGCATGGGTCCAGCTTGGGGAGTCTCACTGACTGGGTGGGTGGTCACTGGCTTGGGAGGGAATGGGGCCTGAGACTAGGCTCAGGGGAGGTTGCTGGCTTGGGCAGCATTTGGGGGCTGGGACATGGGTCTGGCTCAAGAAGGGGGCACTGGCTTGGGGAGGGGGGGAATGAGGCATGGCTCTTTCTGGCTTGTGGGGGTGGTTTCTGGCTCAAAGGGGAGTAATTGGCTTGTGGAAAGTGGCATTGCTAGGTGGGAATGGGAATGGGAATAGGACTGGCTTTGGGGAGAGGTCACTGGCTTAGGGAGGCGGGAATGAAGCTGCCAATGACTCACCATTTCTCCCTGACTGGGCCTGGCTGGAGGAGGGCCAGTTTTGAGACAGCAGCAGCCCCTACCGGCCCATTGGGAAGGGCTCGCTACAAGCTCCCCAAGCAGACGGCGATGCTTAGAGTCAGAGCAACCCAGCTCCAAGCTGGATATGTGCTGTACTTCTCAGGGTCCAGTTTGAGACCTCAGATATTATGTTTCTCAGGAAATGTTGAGTTCGTTCAAAACCCAGATACAGAGACCTAGTATTCTTGTTTGAATATGGAAGCCCCAAAAGGGCTTTTTGGGGGGGGTTCCTTTGTGTTTTATCAAAACCCGAAAGCACCGTCCTAACAAGCAGACTTACTCCAGAAAAGACGACACCTACACTCTACTCTCTTTGATGCCACATAATGCCTTGTAGCATCGTTATACATTTTTAAAAGCCCCCTCTTTTGATTTCCTCAGACTCTGCAGCCGCTATCACCCCTCCGAAGCAGTATCTGGGTGTCCGAGTAAAACTGCCAGTGCGCGAGCTGCTGAAGAAGATACGACTTTCCAAAGGGATGGATGCCAGTGACACCACGGTAAGAACGTCCGGGAGAAGCAGTTCCCACCCTTTTTGTCCCTGTGACCCCGCTTTGAGACTTAAATATAATCCCATGCAAGCAGACGGCAACAAGGACATGCAAAGTATGAGAAATGTCATTCGGGGAGGGTTATTATGACCCCATCCACAGATGGCACGACCCACAGTTTGGGAGTGTCTGTACTTGGGTTTGGAGACGTCAGTGCCCAGATGAGAGGATGAGGGGCTGCGGAAGCTGTTACTTGTTCTTCTATGTGGATTAGAGGGGGTGCAGACGGCACATCACCCCATTTTCATTTACAAAAACGCCTTCGTTTTCACGAATTTTCATAAACAACCCATTTGGGGTTTTTGGGGGGGGGAGTTAGACTTTTGGGGGTTAGATTTTGATGAAAAATAACTTTGGGGGGGTTAGATTTTGATGACCGTTCTGTCCATGCATTCCCTTTTCCAAAATGGCACTGATGCTACTGGCGCCATTTTGGAAAAGGGCCGTGCATGCTCAGAACGGGCCTGGTGGTCATTTCGCGCACACCAGTGTGCTTTTTTTAAAAAAAAAATCTATTATTTTTAATCAATTAAACAAAAAAATAAAAATGAAAATGAATGACATTTTCTTATTTGTTTGTTTTCATTTCCTTAGTTATGAAAATGAATGGGGCTTCATTCATTTTCCTAACTCATTAAAACAACACAAATTGCACACCCCGTAATGTGGATACCAGCCTCTTATTACTTCCAGCCAATGGAGTTACTCCTTGGCGTGAATTTGTAGAATTGAGATGAATTCTGTGGGGGATGCAGCCGGTCTGATCCAGGGCCGACGGAACCCAGACTGAATGCAATCCAATCCCTGTTCTTCTGGAGATCCAGATCGGCTTCTCCTTCCACCATCTGCATGTACAATAAATGGGTTTGATTATTATTACCCATGTAAAAGATGGAAGCTCCAGTCCTAAACAAAGTTCTAACCCGAAGACTTACTCCAGAAACGGCTACACTCTGCTCTCTTTGATGCCACATAACACCTTGTAGCATTATCGCATCTTAGTACATTTTAAAGCCTCTTATTTTGATTTCCTCAGACTCTGCATTCAGCCCCGTTACCCCTTCGAAGCAGTCTCTGAGTGCCTGGGTAAAACTGTCAGTGTATGAACTTACTCCAGAAGGAAGTTCTGTTTTCAGGAGTCAGGGCAGCAAATTGCCCCCTTCTTGCACAGTGTGCAATGCACACGCACAATACTTTGGGTGTCTTTTATTGTGCATGCGGAAGATGGGGAATTGGTGAAGAGGAAAGCCAGATTCTCCTCATGCTTTGGAGGGGTGAGGGTGCAGATGTACAGAGACCTACTGCCTTGTTAGAAACTTGGCGGACGGTCACACATTGCGTAGTTGTCCATGAACAGAAAGCACAATCTGTTTCAGCCCTTGCTGGCAGAGAGCAGCTGTTTGTTGTTAAAGTTCCTCGTTATGGACCCTGATGTAAAATGTTACAAGAGCATCAGCATTCCTTCTAGGAACTTCCTCATCCAGAAGACACACAAGACCTGTGGGTTGTGTGATAATCCTTCATCTGAAATGATGTGCTTGTGTCACATGCATTTTTGTACAAGGTGCAGTTAACCTGTGAAACTCATTGCCAAGGGGCTGTTGTGAGGGCCTGTAGCATCATTGAGTTCAGAAAAGGACTGGATACGTTCTTCGAGGATAGGTCCATAAGTGGCTATGAATCGAGTTATCAGGGGTTGAGACCCAGGGCTAGCTTTACCACAGGGCGGCATGGGGCAACTGCCCTAGACCTGCTCTTTTGGGGGCCACACAGTGGCCCCCAATTTCACCAGGCCAGGGGCCCCACTCTCTCTCTCCCAGAAGGACTCCAAATATGACCATCTCTGCAGTTCCATAGTGTGTGCCCCCAATGGGGGTGAGGCCATGGTAGGGTGGCCAGATATGCACATTTTAGAGGGCACTAATGAAAAAATATAGGTTTCAGGGCTCCACTGGTTCCCGTGCAGCCATGAAACCTATATTTTTCATTAGTGCCCGCTAAAAGTTGCATATCTGGCCACCCTAGGCCATGAGGAAGTGATGGGTCCACCAGGACCCCACATTTTATCTTCACCCCAGGCCCCGTAAATTCTAAAGCCAGTTCTGATGGTCTCATCCGACCTTGCCAGGAGTTGGGAGTGGACGGCAGGGCATGGATTGCTCCATTCATGGCCTGTTTGCGCTGTTCTCTGATGCTGCTACTGTTGGAGACAGGATGCTGGGCTGGGTGGCCCATTGGTTTGACCCAGTATGGCACTGACTATGTTCTTATGCTTTTGAAACAGTTATGTTTTTCTAAGAAGTGCTAACATCCCAAATTTATATTCATATTTCTATTTTCTTAGGAAACGTCAGTAAAGGCAGCAACCAAAGAATCTTCAGGAAGAACAGGTGGGGTTCCCAACTCTCTGTACCCCTGCTTTGAGAATGCAATTGTCCTTCCCACCAGCGATGCCCTCTCGTACACCATCAGAAATGAGCCACATGACACCTCCACGGGCTCCCCATTAAGAATATAGAGCCAACTTACAGGAAGATAGCTGGTGCAAGCCGAGGTAGCAGCACTGAGTTTAATAACGCTATGCTGGAGCCAGGTCTGCGGAATTCAAAGTTGTATTCTTTATTTTTGAACCCTCCATTAAAATTGGCTCCATCCACTTTTTCCTCTTTCGGCTTCCCCCATTCATGTATCAACAACTTTCTTATTCACCTTCCAAACACCTTCCCATTATTATTATTATTATTATTAACAAACATTTTTATAGCGCCAGCAGTGTACCTGGCACTTTACAAAGTAATAAAATAGACAGGGTCCCTGCCCCTAGGGCTTACAATCTGAGAGACAGGAGCTGGGGGAGAGACTTAGGAAGGGGAACAGAGGGAGAGACAAGGGGTCTAACATTCATGAAGATGCGAGGTCTCAAGTGCACGTACTTGGCTTGGTTACGATGAGAATGACAGCAGGCAGGTCCATGTTGCAAGGATAAGGGTAAACAGATCGTAGGTATAGGAATAGTGACTCAGCAGGATAAAGAGTCAGACAGAGCAGAGCGAAAGAGGTGAGTTTTAAGGAGAGATTTGAAGGTATGAAGGGAGGGGGCAAGGCGGATGTGGACAGGGAGGGAGTTCCAGGCATGGGGGGCAGCAAGTGAGAAGGGACGAAGGCGCTTAGGGGAGCAGGGAAGGCGTGGAAGGGCGAGAGAGGGGACAGAGGAGGAGTGAAGTGTTTAAAAGTACAAGACCATTAGGTACAAGACCGTCTCCTCTGCACCTTCTTGAGTAATCTTCCTGTATCTCTCTGGCAGGGCTGGTTCAGAATAGTCTTTCCGTTTCTGCAGAACAGTTCTGTGGCAACAGGAAAGGCCAACGAAATTCCTCTGGGAATTCTGATCGTAAAGGTTTTTGATCGGAATTCCGATATAACCATTTTGCAAATGCACAAACTGGCTAACTTTGTTCTGATCGTTTCAATCGGAATTCTGAATGGAATTTCATCCGTTCTGATCTCCAGTCGGGATGCTCAAACTGCCCAATTTTGATGGAATTGGAACATGAGCAGAAATTCCTCTTCACTCCTTCTCTGGTTTGCCTATTCCCCATTTTAAAATATCAT
Source organism: Sphenodon punctatus (assembly GCA_003113815.1). Lineage (NCBI taxonomy): Eukaryota > Metazoa > Chordata > Lepidosauria > Sphenodontia > Sphenodontidae > Sphenodon > Sphenodon punctatus. The sequence continues at coordinate 4,946,933 of QEPC01009472.1, read as the reverse complement.
CTGAAAACTTTCTTTCTTTCTTTCCATCCAGTTTACCTACCTACCCCACTTTTAATTTTTTTTAAACTTGGTATGTGTTCTTTAACTGTAACGTCTTCTGAATGCAGTTTGTAGGGGAAATGCTATATAAATTAACTTTGCATTGTATATGGGTATTTTTAGAAGTGACGCTACCATGCTTAGATCCAATCCAGGGTGCTAGCCACCCCCACCTCCGCCCCGGGGTAGGACAGTAACCAGAACAGACATGACAGTGCACCTTACCACACTTTGCCCCAAACCGTGGCAGAGCTTGCCACCAGTTGTTCCCTGCGATTTTCCGAGATCACAACCGGTGGTAACTGCTGCCACGGTTTGGGGCAAAGCGTGGTGAACATCTAGCAGCTGCTGAACAGAAGTGATGGTGGTTGTGGCCCCGGGGGGTGGGGAGGGTGTTAATTGTGGTAAAGTGTGACTAAGCGCCTGTCTGAAAATACCCTGTCTATAGGAAGTTATTTATATTTCCCTGTAGGTTATCCAAGGCCTCTTGTACAGGAATATTTTTTCTACAAAGTAGTTAACTGCAGTGGTACCTACCGCACAGTTATCTACCAATCACCAGTATACACAAAGGGTATTTTTAGATGGACACGGAGGCAGCCTGGCCCTGGAGCTGCTCCAAGGATGCATACTGCCCAGGTGCTGTCCCACCTGGTGCTACTTTAGATGGACCCAGCGGGTTCCCCTGGCTACGATCTGCCCACGCAGCACCCCCACCCACACACCATAGAGTGTGATCGCCCACCACTCTAGGCTGGTGACTGCAACTCTATGGTGTTGCTGGGGCAACAGCTGGCTGGGTGTGGAGCTGCAACGCGGGTCCACCGAGCAGACGGACAGCAGCTCCTCTCCAGGCCAGTGCCCTGGGTTTGGCCGGCCCACTCCATTGGCAGTGCTGGCGGGCCGCCTTCAGACAGACCGGCCAACCTGGGGGTGAAGCAAGCTGGATCAGCCACAACCAGAGCTGCGGTCCGTTTGTTTACACCCAAAGAGCAGTGATGCATTTCCCATGGGATAGTATGGAGAATGCTCCTTTGCTATTGGGGCATCCTGGGATACAGCGTTAAACAGGAGTAAACAAGTGGAAGTCAGAAGGAATGCAAAGCTCACTCCATGAAGGGGTGTAGACGTAAACAACAATTACAATTATGCAGTTAATTTGGAGTCAACGTTATAACTTCAGTGGGAACCAACTGTTGATGACTCCACAGTGGCCTGAAAACTACAGCGTACATGAAGTGTTTCCGCAAACAATCTGTTTCAGCCCTGATTGGCGCTATTTTGCAGACGTGCAAACAAACAAAATTCCGGTCAGTCTGACGAATGAAAATTGGAACGATCATTCATTTTCATTTTCGTTCATTCAGACCAAACCAAGTGGATCCACTTGAAAATGGAATCTGGTCAGAAACAGAATTTCACCTCTAAGACATTCCTACTCACGCCAACATATGTGCATGCACGCAGACATGGATACACACACAGACACTCCCAAATACTCATATCACTCACACGCACACACACACACACTTATAGAAAAAAGCATGGTCTGCACTTGGAAATTCTCCAGTGGATGTAATAACGTTTACATGATTCCATCAGTGGTTGTGATGGTGGCAATCGTGCTGGTCTAGACACAGGTTGGAGAATAGCTCTGGACTTCGTAACCTGAAGAGATTGCTCCACTCCAGAACCTTCACTCTGTGGGAATTAATCCCTGGGTTGTAGCTTTGGTTCTGAGTGTTCACATTCAGCAGGAGTAAATTCCAAACACACGGTATTTGACCTTAGCGGTTTGGAAACCTTCTCTAATCCCAAGGTAACTAGAAAATGTACCCCAGAGTAACCAAAGAGTCCTGCGCACTCCCAGTTTCCCTGGAGGCAAACAGTATCCTGATTCTCAATGCATAAAAGCCCTTGGCCATTTTTACATACTTTCTCTCCTCTGTTGTTCAGTCTAAGGAGACGCACTGTATTTGAGAAGAACGTTTGCTTCTCCACCCCACATCGCTGAATTTAGATTTTCTTTTGCCCTCCTACAGAGAAAAGAAGAGCTCACCCTTACACAGGGAAATGGCTCAGACAGGTACGTATAATGTCTTCTGATTTGTGCTGCTAGATTTCCCAAAGTAGAAATGCATGGCAGGACAGGGCACCATGTCCTCACTCACACCTGAATTCCTTACCTCCTCTTCTTTTGGCTGTTTCAGAACAGTCAAAGCCCTGAGCAAGAACTGAAAGTCATGGAGGACCTAGACATCCTGGTTGAAATTCTGGAGGAAGATTTGAACAAGAGCCAGTCCAAGCTAGAGTCCTTGAGCCCACGACCAGCGAGTTGCTCACGTGACTCCTCTGCAGAATTCCAGTTCGATGGGTGGGAAGGTGAAGGCAGCCCCCAGACATCTGACAGCCTGCTGCTGGGAAGAAACCAGGATGGTCCAAAACTGCAGCCATGTTGCTCCTTCCCCCGATGCAGCCCACTGCTGCATGCACAGGCTGAGAATTTTTATTTATCTGCTTGCAAAACGGCGCAGCACCTGGATTCCCCGCTCCTGAGCACAAGCGTGGAAGAGAGCTACTGGCAGACACAGGACGCGTCGACCGATTCCCAGAGAGATTCCCAAGACCTTTCCACACAGGAAAGAGAAAGACCCTACTGCCATAACCTACCGGGATCTGCTCCAGAAGAGGGTTTGGGAGCTGACAGAACCGTCTGGGATTATGCAGCCCATGTGACATCAACCCCAGGCTCTTTCTCATGGCAAGACCACTCAGTCTTGTCCTTCTTCCAGTTCCAAGTCCACCGCGAGGAGACTCTCCTGAGGAATATCCCATTGGACAAATTGCTGGCCCCAGATGACTATGGAAACAGGTTGGTGATCTTCTAATGGAGATATTTATTTATTTAGATTTCTCTACCACCCTTCTCTCAAAAGATTCAAGGTGGTATACAATATATTAAAAATCCCTCCCTGCAAATGATTACAATGGGTGAAAACAGACATGACGCTAACCACCCTTTGACCACACTGGGTGGTTATTTATGCATGTTTCAGGGCTGCATAGGGCACCAATACAGCCCTGCAACATGCATAAATAACCACCAAGGGTGACTAAAGGGTGGTTAACGTCATGTCTGTTTTCACCCAATGTAAACCCTCTCCAAAAATACCCCCTAAAAATATATAGAAATCTCTTTAAACCCTCCGTCCCAACCTCTGTTCCCCAATAGCCATTTCGCTTTAACCCAATTTAAAAAATCAATGGGAAAAAATGATCTCCCCCATAAGACAAATACATAATTACCTCCTCCCTCCCGCAAATTCTACCCCATATCCCACATTCCCACCCTCTTCCTTCTGCCCTAACCCACTTGTCCCATATCCCTCACAAAAAAAACTCCATTTAAAATAAGAATACATCCCAATCCCACCCTCCCCCCAACTCCAGCTCTCCAGACATAAATGGCAGCCAAATGGCAGAAACCTTTGGCAGCTGCCTGCTTCCAGAGGAGGCCTTTCTGGAAGCCAGAAACGGCTACACTCTGCTCTCTTTGATGCCACATAACACCTTGTAGTATTATCGCATCTTAGTACATTTTAAAGCCTCGTATTTTGATTTCCTCAGACTCTGCATTCAGCCCCGTTAGCCCTCCGAAGCAGTCTCTGAGTGCCTGGGTAAAACTGCCAGTGCATGAACTTACTCCAGAAGTAAGTTCTGTTTTCAGGAGTCAGGGCAGCAAATTGCCCCCATCTTGCACAGTGTGCAATGCACACGCAGGGAATATATGCTCCTTCCTCTTATAGCTTAGCTCCCATGTGGACCACTTGTATAGTGCTGAAACGAATAGTCGATTTTTCAATTTGCTAATATTATTCGCACTTTTGGATAGCCCTCTGAATAGCTGAACAACGGCCACACACCCCAAAATCATGCATCTGCTGATTCCCAACATTTAGTATATGTGCTGCCGAAGCGAGGACAATCTGCTGATTCAGAATTCGACAGTTTGGTGACTTGATTTACTTTGCGCTTTTGGTTATTCACTTCAGGTATTTTGATTATGTTGCTGTTTGGTTACTTCATTTCAGCCATTGCACAGGTGCCGTAGCATGAATAGTGCCAACATGACATAACCGAGATACCAGACATTGATATGAGTGAATAGCCGCAGAACCGAGACAAACTTACCAACATAACCAAAGTACAACAAGTCGCCAACAAAATGGGGATGGACAGCAGTTATCTGCTTTGCCAGATTTGATTCCAAGAGAGTCAGTTCAACGGATTTATTCATACCTCCCAACAGCCAAAGAGGGACAAGACTTGCCTGCCCCTTGGCCAATAAGCTCCACCACTCCATGCACTTACACGCACACTTACCTCTTCCAACATCCCAAGAGCATAAAAAGAGACAGAAACCCTCCTGCTTCTTATTCCACTTAGTTCCTTGTCATTCCATCATTTTCCCATTAGCCTCCCAAGTGTTTTTTTCTGGGAGGCAGCCAGGAAAGAGGTAACTGAGAATACCGGCCTTTTCCCTCTGTCGCCTGAAAGAGGAACTTTGACCCCTGAAGGAGGGACAGTGGGATTCAGCACCCAAGGAGGGACTGTCCCTCCTAAATAGGGATCGTTGGGCGGTATGTTTATTCATTTTCACAGATTCGTCAGCTGTAACCTTTACTGCAGGCAGGGTAAATCACTACAGTACCATTGGTGTCTATTATCCTGGTTTTATGCTGGGCAAACTTTAGAAAGAAAGATTTTATTTATTTATTCATTTACAAAACATTTCTATCCCGCACCCTCCTGCAACTCGGGGCGGCAAACAACATAAAAACACAACAATAAAATCATCATAATAAAATCATTATAACTACAGTTACAACTACAATATATAAAATCAACACATAACATAGCAACTGGCAATAAAACCCCTCCCTATCCTACCCACCCCCCTCCCCGAAGGCCCGGTGGAACAACCAGGTCTTACAACATCTGCGGAAGGAGGGGAGGTCAGGGGACAGACGGCCGGGCCTCTAACGGGAGAGAATCCCACAGCCGAGGTGCGGCCACCGAGACCGCCTTCCCCGCCGTCATCACACGGGGGACTTCGAGTTGGGCGCCAAAGATGGCAACTTTGTCTGTCTTCACAAGGATACGGCATCAGCAGCATAGCTTAGGGGTGAATTCTGATTTCCACCCGGTGCTGATTTCCATTGGAACCAGGCGTTTCATTAGGTCTGATCGTTTGGTCCGGTTTCCAATCAGACTAAACAAGATCATTTTAAACCAACAAAAAGGCCATTTGCACATGGCACAAACAACCCAAAGGCCATTTGTTTGCGTGCGCAATGGCGCTGCTCATACCCAAAATGGCAGCGGCGCCAGTGACACCATTTCGGATAGGAGCAGTCCTATTTTTCACATGCGCAAATAGCCTTTTAAATTTTTTTATTTCAACTGGGATTCCGATCGGAATCTTTTCCAGTTCGAATTCCGGTTGATGAAATAACGAGCAACTGTTCTGTTTTTGCAAAAATGTTGGTGAAAACAGATCCGTTGTTCTGAACGAGTCGTAATGTAGCTACCCTTCTGTTTGGGGTAATGAATTCTGAAATCAAGGTAAATCCCACCTGCAGGAAAGTCCAAAGATTGGGGTTTGAATGCAAGCAGAAGAAAATCTGATCTAGGTCACCTCTGTCCTGAAATAGTAATTGTTATGATGGTCACTTATACTCAATGTCACCACCACCAAGAAGGAGAGATTTGCAATAATCAACTACCTAACGTTGCTCCCCAGGCTTCAGGCACTCCAGAGATAATAATACTTTTTATGACCCAGCAATAAAATTGGGTGGGGAGATTGTATTCATGCAGACGTTCTTTGTGTACACTACCAAATCGAAGGCAATCAAGTCTGATTATCTCACTTCACTGGAAAAAAGAATGTTTAAAGAGTAAATATTTTACTGACCGGGGTGGGTGGGGGGTGAGAGGGGGGGTGCCAACCCTCTTGAGCTCTTTCCTGAGATCAACCAGAATTGAAAATGCTGGTATTAGATGGAAAAAAGGCCCAGAAATGTTTCTTGCCATCCCTATAGTCTACTTCTGTAGACGCACAGTTATATTTTAAAGTCCTTTTATTGGTTTTTCAAAAGCGCAGTCGCCGGCGTCCAATCAGGATGTAATTTCACAAGATTCCAACATTACCCCATTGAATGTGGGCCAACAGCCTCTTTGAATACAACAATAAAAGGCAACGTTTGCCGTCCAGGTTTAACAATAAACCTTAACAGTGCAACTCCAGCATGGCTTCTCTGCAAAAATGCCAAAACTACTATCCCCAAGAAATGAAATTATTCTATTCCGTTAAATCTACACTTTCTAGTCGATTAAATCTTCTGGTCCTACGGGACTTGAAAGGTGGTGCTTTCGGATACAGTCTTTAATTCTGCCGCAGAATGGGTAAAAGCCATAGAAAGTACTAGGCTGGGCATGAGGGACAATTTGGTTTGCAAGTTCTCCAGGTTTTCCCTGGGTTCCCCAACATGGCCCCACCCCTGCACAGCATCATGATGTCATGATGCCCCATAAAAGGTGGAGTTACATGATAAAGGGGTGGGACAACCCATTTGTCCTGGCCCCGTTCCCTCCAGGTGAATGCCTGGAGGGAGAAAGTAACCCTAGGTACAATGCTTAGGAAAACTAAAGACAGGACACCAAAAGTGGCAAAACTCTGTTTGCACAGTAATCCTGTCATGGGACTGGGGACTCTGTACCCCACTCCAGGCTGTCGTGACTCAGTTTCCCTGGCTCGCAGCTCTCACTGGATCAGCTCTCTCTCTAGAACTGATTGAGCCTGCAACGAACGAGTGAACCTTCTTGTCACCTTTTCAGCCACAGAGTTTCCCAGCACAGACTCTTTCTCTCTAGGTTCATCTGTGTTTGTAAACACAGAATTAATCCCAAACTGTGTCTCGCCAGTGTTAGGATTAGCAATTCCACTGGACCCTACTGAGTTCAGTAAAAAGAAGTTTAATGAATAAATCATGAATAAGCATGCCGTGCAAGATTATACTCGAGAGTGCAGATATGAAAATAACATAACCAATAATGCATTCCTATCTGTACTTGGATTCTCCTGACTTAGACTTACCCTAATCCAGGTCCAAGAGTATTTCAGTTCATGTCACAGGCAGCGATGGAAAGCTTGGCCGGGTACCAGTCTTTCGAGTTTCCCAAAGGCCTTACTTCATAGTTCCTTTATTCATTTTATTTATTTATTTAATCAATTTTTATCCCGCCCCTCCTGAACACAGCTCGGGGTGACTAACAATTTCAAAAATATAAAAGTACAATTAAAAAAGTATTTTAAAACACTCATAAAATCATACAATTAAACACGGCTAGGGTGACACTAAACAATTAATACAATAAATTAGGGTGGAGGGAGATAAAACAAAAACTAACCCCCCCTTCCCCCCTCCCCCAAGGCCTGGGCAAACAGCCAGGTCTTACAATTTCACCGGAATGTTAAAAGGCTTGGGGCCAGGCGAGCTTCCTCCGGGAGGGAATTCCAAAGACGCAGCCCAGCCACTGAGAATGTCCTCTCCATTGTGGCCCCCCGCTTAACATGGGCACCATAACAAGGGCACAGCCCTAAGCTCCCCCACTACCGGACCACCCGCCTCAAGGCCAGAGCCGAAGATCAGGTCGAGGGTATGCCCCCCTCCACGTGGGTCGGGCAGGTGACCACCTGGGACAAATCCATGGTTGCCATGGAGGCCATGAATTCTTGCTCCACTCCTACAAGACTGGCATCGGCATGAACGTTGAAGTCCCCCAGGACCAAGGTCCTGGAGGGGCCCAATGCCACCTCCAAGGCCAGCTCTGCTAGAGTGGTAAGGGATGCTGCCGGACAGGAAGGGGCCCGGTACACCAGCAGCACCCCTAGCTTGCCCCCCGCCAAATCAAACACCACATGAAGGGCCTCAATACCTACAATCGCCTGAACTGGATATCTCCTAACAGGCCAGTCCTCTCTAAAAATAATCGCTACACCACCTCCCCGGCCATCCGTGTGGGGCTGGTGCTGCACGGCATACTCGGCTGGAATGAGATCTGCTAAAGTTGGTCCGGCCAACTCATCCAGCCAGGTCTCCATAATACATGCGAGGTCCACGGCCCCATCCGAGATCAGATCCCAGATAATTGGGGCCTTGTTGACAATGGACCTCGCATTTAGCAGCAACAGCCCCCCACGCGTGGACCTTGGACCTGACTCCTCCCTCCACCCCAGCGGAGGGATGGCACGCCCCACCTCCCGCAGGTACCTAGGTACCCTAGGGGTGCGAGCCGTCCAACCCCATGGACCATACCGTCCATGCCCAAGAACCACCCCTATAGCCGCATCTCCCCCACCCCCCGTCCACCGAATCCTGGCCCCCCAAACCTGGCTGCTCACCCTGCGGCCTCCCACCCCCCTCACCACCCCCCAGATTCATCCCCCAATCCCCCCAGCCATCTTGCTGCCACCAGGGGCCGGAACAAAACATACCCCCCCATCCCCCTGCTAGGCTTCCCTCTCTCACAGGGGTTGGGCACACCCCACCACCACCAATAACCCTCCCCACACACCCCCTGCTGCCACCAGGGTTTGGCGTTGGGACACTTTCACCAACTCCCCCTACCTTCTAACCAACCCTCCTACACCCCTCCCTCCACACCCTTACTCCCTAGCCCTGAACAAAAAGAACCCCTTCCTGCCACAAAACTCCCCTGTGGCCCCGAAGTGCCCCGAAGTGCCGCGCCCTTCGACCACAGCCCTTCTCTGACTGGTAAGATAGGATGATTCAGATGAAGCTCAACAAGCTGATCTCAACCAACCGAGAGAGTTAGCTAGATAGCTTCTTTCTTTGTCTTGTCTCCTCTCTTAAGTACCTTTCCAGGGTCCTTTGTTTGATTTTCCCGCCCGGTGACTCTGTGCTTTCAGTCACGTCCACAGGAAGAGATCCATTTGCAACTCAATGGTCTATGTGTCTGCAGAGGTGTTTAGGCCTTTTCTGAATACACACTCGGCATGACTTTGCATTTCTCCATTGCATGCAGTGAGTTTCCAGTTCTCAGCTTTCACATTACATACATGTTTAACCTTTACCTTTACATATGTGTTAGGTCTGTAGTCTACATGTAGCCCAGTATCTTCTTGTGAAAAATCCTGTCATCTGTACAGAGTTCTTACACAAGCAAGAGTCCAGGCAGAATTATGTTTGGGAGGGAGAGGTGGCAGGAGAGCCACTTTGCTCCACAGCTTTGACCATGCCCCTTTCCCAAGCATCATGATGATGTCACGACACTCAGAAGAGGTGGAGCCTGGTAGAAGCGGGGGGGGGGGTGCATGTGCATTTGCACCCTCTTCTACCCCTGACCCAGTAAGAAAATATCTATCCATATCAAATTCTGACGTCGGTTGGTTGGTTGGTCAGTTGGTCTGGCCTAAGGCTTTTTTATTTTGAGTCGTAGAGGGTCCGTTGAGGTCTTAATTGAAGGATAGTCAAACCCTTTCGTATCTGAAGGTTTCAGGGTCATGATCGATGGCCAGGGCCGAAGTTACGTCCACCCAACGTCAGCCCATAGGTAAAGCAAAGAGAACAGCAGTTGCTGCTGTACAGCTGTTGCTGATTGATGTCACAATCGGCTGTTTTGATCACAGCTAAGTTGGAGGAGTTAGCGGTAGGGTTGGCCCAGTAGGGATCAATCAGAGGGGGTAGGCGTCGTTGCAAGGGGTAGGTGTTGTTAACATAAACGCTGATATAAAAGGGGTTGGTGTGGTTAATATAACATTTTATATTAATTTTAATTGATATAAAATTATTCCATAAATTATCACAGGTTAGCAGCAAGTTGCAAATAAAATGAACTGTCTTCATTTTTCCTCCATTGAAAATTCAGTGGAAAAGTCAGTGATTTCCCAAAAGGTCCAAACTGAAAGCAGACACAAAGCAGATCCGTGTTGAGACTCAAGCTAAGACCGATCTGTGCATCGTTTCGCTCCTATTTGGACGATTTGAGGGAGATTGAGACAGCGGTCAGGGCTTTGCGCTGTCACAGCGTACAGGAGTGAATTCCCCTTTGCAGAGTGTGAAACGCAAGCAAATCAAATATTGATATTGTGACAAAGAGTTTGGATGCGTGACATTTCACTCGCATAAATAAGTATTGACCCAAATGCTTATCCCTCCCCCACTTTCAGGAGTCTCCTACCACCTCGTGATTTCAGAAACATCCACCATCTTTGCTTAAAGCCCTGCTTGCTTTCTGTGTCCTCTTTCAGGCTGTTGCACAAGGCCGTCACTCAGGGGAGGAGAGCGTTGGTTTTTGTGCTGGCGTGGAGATTCGCCTCTCTAAACAAAATTGACGAGACGGATGCGGCCAAACGGGTACGAGACAAGAATCAGAAAAAGATATCGGGGGCTCAAAGCGCTTCAAACACATCGATTAAAATTCCCACGATCCAGAGGTGCAACAAGGGCGGGGCACCTGGGTGGGTCCCAACTGCCCCACCGCTTAGTGGTCTCCTTTAATCTTTACCCCCTCTCCTGGCTGCTGTTGCTACCCAGACGGAAAGCTGTGCCCTGTCGAGGGAAGCAATGGGGAGCGTGCGGCCTCCCACTCCCTGTCCGCTAGGGGAGTGCAGAAGGCACTCGTACCATTTTAGCTTTAGTTTTTGTTTACAAAAAAACCAAAACACCTTCGTTCGGGGAGGGGGGTTGTTTGTAAACGACCCTACCCTTTTGAGGTGCTTTGTTTTTTATTAAAAAATTAATTTTAAAAAAATCAATACCCTAATCCAAAATGGTGCAGATGCTGCCGGCGTCATTTTGGGACACGGTTTGCACGCACAGAATAGCCCCGGGGCCATTTTGCACACGGGCAGTGATTTGTCAGTATTATTGTTTAAAGTTTAATTTTATAACTTTTTTTAAAAAAAATCAAACGGCTGCCAGGGGCCATTGTGTGCGTGCCGGTCCTTTTCCTAAATGGCGCCGGCAGCGTCGGTACCAGTTTTAAGAAGGGCGCGTGTGCAGAATCACGGCCCTGAGGGCCATCTTGCCCCTGCCCTGTGATTATTATTTTTTTAATTGATTTTTTATTTTTTAAAATGAAGGCTTCCGTTTTTGTGTCTCTGATAACTAAAACAAATGGGGCTCCGTTCGGTTTAGTTACTAAAGAAACCAAAGCCAATTTGCACACTCCTGTTGGCTGCGCCATTCTTTCTGGGAAGCAAACTGTGCTTGGAAGAGTGCGTCAAGGTTGCAGGGTGAGGGAGGGGAGTCCGAGCTGTGGGGAGACGTGGGGGGTTTTGGGGCAGGATCAGGGCCAGGAGGGGAAAAGAAGGGGAAAGGCAGAGGGCAAAGGAGACAGGATTGGGAGGAAGAGGCTGAGCACAAGACAGGAAGTGAGAACGCCTGGTAGGGTTGCTACCTATGCAAAATGTTCAGGAACACATATAAAAAATACGTTGCAGGGCCGGCATTGGCGCCAGTGCAGGGCCTAAAACATGTATTTTTCATACTGGTTCCTTAAAAATTTGCATAGGTAGCAACCCTACCTCCTGGTGCGATCGGCAAGCAGGGTGGCCAGATATACAAATTGGAGCCAGTGCCGCCCCGCAACCTGTATTTCTCATGTGTCCTCTAAAATGTGCATAGCGGGCCACCTCACCGGCAAGTCTTCTAGACTGGCTGGCAGCCAATCAGGAAGCTGGGAGGCGTGGCTGGGGCTGAAGGTTGACAGGAGGGTCATGGCTGAGACAAGGCAGGGGGGGACTTCTTTGGGGGACTGGCTGGTGCAAAAGGACCACGGCACCTACCGCTCCTCCAGAACCTCTGAGAGCATGAGGTTGAGGCTGAGTTCGTACAGAATGGGTAGGAGGGACAGGAGTCATGTTCTTAGGGTGGCCACCTGCGGTGTTTTTTTACCTGACACCCCCACAGGCCAAAATGGAAGTGTCCGGGTAAAAAACAACCGAAGGTGGCCCCCCCTACATGTGCTCCAGGTGGGTCTGGCAGCATGATCAGGGGCGTAGCTAGGTTGGAACGGGCCCTGGTGCAGGAGCTGGCATGCTCCTCCTCCCCTCTAACTCCAGACCAGGGATGGAGGGGCCCTAGACTTGTGGGGCTCGGTACATCTGAACCCCTGTCCCGTCTATTATAGTTACTTTCTTGGGCTTGATCAAGTGGGACAGATCAAGGCATTCCCCTGTTCTAGGTGCACCTTGGCTGGGTAATGCTGCGGCCACTACAGGCACAGGGTGATGGGACTGAGGGAAAGGAGATGACTCTCTGTGGGGCCTCGGCCCAGACCAAGCACCGAGTCAGTGACTGTGCTGAGAACGGAAACTAGGAATCTTGACATCATGCCTCTCCTCCGAGCGCTGAATCATGCTCCCTTCCAGAGCCAGGAATAGAACCCAAAAGGCGTTCCCATTCCCCAATCGTCTCCCGTCACGGCTGGATCGTGTTTCTACCAGACGCTTTCGTTCTTTCACTCTGGATAACCCCCCCTCTCTCCTTTATTCAAGACTGCCCTCCACTTAGCTGCTAAAACAAACCAGCACCTCATTGTCAGCGACCTGATTTCCCTGGGGGCCAACGTCAATGAGAAGGATGGCTTGGGAAAGACGCCACTCCACCTGTGCGCAGAGAACGGATACCTGAGAGTTTTGGAAGTAAGTGGAACTCGAATTTGAGCCTGAGGGTCATTATTCACTTATTGAATAATGGACGGTATGGTCCATGGGGTGCGTGCCACTTATTAAAAAAAAACCTTAGTGACCCTGTCCCCATCTCCCCAAAACCCCACCCAGTCCCTAACCCTGGAATGTGCTCAGGCTAGGGCTAGGACCAACCTCTGGGGGAAGGAGTTCCATGGCACTGGGGCAGCGACCAAAACCACCTCTTTGCGGGTCCTTGTTGTAGGAACAAGATTGGCAGGTTCTACTCCCAAGACCAACTAAAGGGGTCGCGGTGGAGCATGGAAGGAGAGACGGACTTTCAGACATTTGGGATCCAGGCCATTTAGGGCTTGAAAGGTCAAAACCAGCACCTTGAATTGTGCCCAGAAAGGAACCAGTGCAGACAGGTGTGCTGTGCTTGTGGCAAACCGCTCCCAATAGGAGTCAGGCGGATGTGTTCTGCACCAGCCCCACAACTAAACTATTGCACACACTGGATTTTTTTTCTACCAGTTCACTGCAAAAGATGCAGCTACACTTTCCCACCCACGCCAAACCGGAGGATTTACTCTATCTGATGTGATGTAGTTAAAATGCCACAGAGACGGACCTTTCGCCAAGTGAGGGTCAGGGGGCTCGGTTAAGATTTTGGGTCCTGGTCTTTGCTAAGAAGTCAGTCTCTAAAACAAAGGGGTTTGACACCAGGAATCCACAGACACATGAACGAGGCTGTCCCTAAATCTCACAGGACATGCCTTAGTGCGTAGTCAGCCAAATGCTTTATTGGGTGCTGGTGTCCAAGCCAGTAAGGCAGGGACATAGTTACTGGTTCGAATGGGCTCAGGTCCAAGAAATGGACTTGGGGCCCCTTGGTACCATCCTTCCCTCAGCACCTCTCCTGCCCTCTCCTTGCTGCGCCTGAGCCCTGGAGACTGTGGTTGCACTGCCTGCCTCATGCTGCCGTTGCCGCCGGCGGGGTTTGCTCTGTCCTGTGCGTGCCGCCTGCCGGTTGGGTTCCATGCGGCACTTCCACTTCTACTTCCACTTAGACTCCGCTCAGCCAGGCTGCAACAGGACAGAATTTGTGCCTCCCCGCTGCCCCCCGCATCTTGGGACCCAGGACCAATGTCCCTCCTGTTCCTATGATAGCTACCAATACGGCACGAGAGAGAATAATAATAGTCACTTTCACTGTATTTATTAAAAATGAAAATATCCAGAATGAAACAATTCTGTTACAGAAATGAAACAGTTGTGTTACGCTGCTGTTAGAGCGGAGCAGGCAGAGAGCATACATTGAGGCACTCCCACCTCTTATTGCATCGATCTTTACATTTGTTCATAGAATCATAGAGTTGTAGAACTGGAAGTGACCTCCGAGGCCATGTAATCCAACCCTCTGCTCCAAGGCAGTTTAAACACATTCATCTTGTTTGCAAGATAGTGAGATACCGGTTGCATTATGGCCGTGTGATACAACTAGATTACTTACCCCACCTCCTGCACTCAAGACCTTTGGTTCTCCCTTCTATCAGCCTTGCTGTGCGTCCGGGGAGAGAGAAACTGTCATCACTCAGCTTTGTTACAAGGAGCCACAGTCAAACGTTACAAGCTCCGCTTCTTCATTCCAGGTGTTGAAGAACTTCAAAGAAGCGGGAACTCCTGTGGAAGTGGATGTAACTGACCAATATGGTACAAGAGAGAATACTTATAGCAACTTTCACTCTAATTATTATTATTATTATATCTCACAGGCAATGAACCTGGTGCAGTACAATCATTAACTAGAGGCAGGTCCAGGGACCCAAAGGGGTTTACAGTCCAGGGGAGACAAGGGAGAGGAGCAGAAACACAAGAAACTGGGAATCGAGTTTCAGCCCTATATAATACCGAATTTGGTCGACTCGCATCCAATTCAGTCAAGAGAATAAGGAGTATTAGTCATTTCAGATATTTTGCTATGGTTATTTTGGTCGTTTCAACCATTTTGGTATGTTACTTTGTTGGATACGCCTTAGCACAGTAGCACACAAAACGGTTGTGCCAAGGTCTGCGGTCTTGCGCTGTGCGCTAGTGACAGCATAATAGGACGGTTGCATGACTGTTTGGGGTGCAGTCGTGTGAAATGAGACTGAATGAAGGCATGACTACTGAAGCCCCACAATGAGTTAAATAACCAAAATAAGCGATGCCAAGTAAGTGCAGAAATGAATAGGCAAACCCGGGACAAAGATCATTTGCATATTCGGCATTGTAACTGAAAACGTGAATAGTTCTTGCAAAGGCAGGATGGCATGGTCCTTTGAGCACCAGCTGTAGGCAGCTTGAGTAGGATGGGAGGATTTACCTGAAACATCCTGCTCTGGTCAGGTGAAAAGGCTACGTATGTACTTCCGATTCACTGAGCGCTGTGTCGCCTCCTTGAGATAAAAGGATGGTGAGAATTGCTTTCTCCAGAGAGAAGCTTTAGGGCAGAAGCAGCCAGAGTTATGGTCCATATGATCCAGGTGCCACCCTATAGTAGGGTGGCCATACCTCCCCTTTGAGAGAGGATGTTTATGAAAAATACATGTTGCAGGGCTGTATTGGTTCCAGTGCAGCCCTGCACCATGTATTTTTGATAAGTGTCTTATTTTAAAGGGGAGGTATGGCCATGCTACCCTATAGTGACCTACCAGGACCTCTCCCACTAACTCTGGTGCTTCAGGCTAGGACCCTCCAGTTGGCTCCCATCTCTAGGGCCCCACAGCAATTGGTCTCAGGAGTGGAAATAAGCACTCCCCTTTAGGGAAAGCTTTCCATGCCGCACTAGAGGAGCTCTCCTAGCCCAGCTCCTCTCCGGAGACACTCCCTGGGGTGCCAGGCCTCCCCAGAGGCGATCGCTAAGAGGTTGGTCCCCCTACCCATACTGTGATCTACTGTAAGTCATGATCTACCCCTTGGCCATCCCTGATCAATGGCGATCCACCAGTAGGTCATGATCTATCTCTTAGCCATCCCTGATCGATGGCGATCCACCAGTAGGTCATGATCTATCTCTTTGCCATCCCTGATCGATGTCGATCCACCAGTAGGTCATGATCTATCTCTTTGCCATCCCTGATCTATGGCGATCCACCAGTAGGTCATGATCTATCTCTTGGCCATCCCTGATCGATGGCGATCCACCAGTAGGTCATGATCTATCTCTTGGCCATCCCTGATCGATGGCGATCCACCAGTAGGTCATGATCTATCTCTTGGCCATCCCTGATCGATGGCGATCCACCAGTAGGTCATGATCTATCTCTTGGCCATCCCTGATCGATGACGATCCACCAGTAGGTCATGATCTATCTCTTGGCCATCCGTGATAGATGGTGATCCACCAGAAGGTCATGATCTACCATGTTTGTGATTGTGTGGGCTGAGTAGCCCTGAAGGAGGAACCCTAAAAATAACCGAGTTTGGGGAGCTGAACTTTATCTTATTTTTAATGTCTTCATTGACAGAGCCAAATCACCCCACTGCTCTGCAATGTAGGCCAGAAACAGGCTTTACTTGGGCGCGTGGCCTTGGCCAACACAAATTTGCTTCTTCCTTCTCAGGTTTAACACCATTGCAATGCGCAGCTCTTGCTCATACAGCGATGGTGATGGAGTCTCAAAAAAGCGACCTCACCCCAGATCCCAGAAGGTTTCTGAATCTGCGCAAGGATCAGATTCTGGAGGGAATCGACTGCCTGATGCAAATGGGAGCAAGCGCTTGGCTTCCCGTGAGTGTTGGTATTGGGTGGGTGGGGCAGGGTGGCAAATTTGACATTTATTAGGAGTAGAGCAAAAGGGGGTAGCAAAATGAATGCTTGCAGGGTCTTTTCACAATTTCAAGCAGGGCGTCATCAATCCAAACGATATTCGAGTAACGTTTGACCAACCAATTTTTCGCCATTTTGGGTTGTTCCATTCATTTGGATTGTTTTATTTCATTCATTCCTGGGTGTTTTCACCAGGAACAATGAGCGTATGGGTGGGGTAAAATCTGGAAATGGCCACAATGAAGAAAACAAATGAAATAAATTAAACGAATAACCGAAAAGATGAAAAGAGGGTCATCGACTGAGTAGCGTTCGCTGCTCGGTCCGCTCATTTCAGGTTGGAGCATTCGGATTCAGTGGGTTGGCTCGTTTGGAGGTACTCGTTTCAGTTCTAATTAGAAGCCTTTTGACAGTTTGCTGGGATGGGGAAGAGGGGTTAGATTTCTTGGTAGCTGGACCGTCCTTTGGGGAAGCCTTCTCTTTTGTGGTATGGCTAGCCCCAGAGTGGACTGTATACGATGTACCTTTTCAGTGAAGAACATGCCTTACAAGTTGGTGTACAGGGACAGGCTTGCCCAGGGAGGGTGAGTCTTTACAGGACTAGGACCCCCCCAGCAAGCACTTAGTCTTGGAAATCAGCTCAAGTGTCTTTACTCTCTCGTACAGTCTAGATACACGATGTCTTTATAGACAGTTCCCAACTGTGCCACATTCAGACACAGCCCTTTGGCTTGTACTCATAGTTTAGTCATAGTTCCTAGCCCATCCAGGCAACACCCTCGGGTTGACTTCTCTGGGCAGGCTCAGTCCCTCTGCTCAGGTATACCCCTGGCTCAGGCATGGCCTCCTGAGGCTACTGGCAGAGCTTCCACTGAGCTCTGTCCTTGCTACTGAGCCCTTTACTGGCTTTTCAGACTCTCTGGACTGGCCTAGCCACACACTTCGCAGCTGCCTCTGCTTCAGTGCTGTCCCCAGTCACTGGCAACACCTGCAGCCCAGCTAGCCCAGTCACCTGGCTGGTGCTAGCTGCCTCTTAAAGGGCCACAGCCTTCAGGGACTCTGCCTTGTTACAGCATCATTGGCTGTTCAGGTTCAGTCTGCGCAGTCTCCACTCAGCCCCCACTCACGTGTTTTGCACATCCAGCCCCCGGTGTGTATTGCGGGAAGCCCCCACTGGCAGCACCACTGAAACATGAGTGGAGAGAAGGGCAGGAAGCAGTCGCTCCTCAGACGCTCTAGGATTTCCGCCCGTGACTCTATGGTGCTAGTTAAATTGTACGTGTGGAGGCACTGCATGCCACCTAATTGACGGGATGCAGTCACGTGGGTCCACATGAGTCCACATTCTCCTGCACTGTGGGCTCCACATTCTCCGAGGCCCCACGGTGAGTCCGGGGGGGCTGCAGGTCCAGTATGTGGAGGCTCCGTGGCTGGTGGGGGTGAACATGAAGGCAGGTAGATGCCCAACCGATGTGGGCTAATGCGGGCTAACACCTTGTTTGTTAACACCCATTGGGACAGGCAGCTCTGAACTGTCTTTGTTCTTGCCCTGTTGGGACATTATATTGACTTGCATGTGGCTTACACGCTTGAGACCCTCGCCTCTAAAATATCTCTGGATTGGCAATAATAGTTACAGGCCCAAACAAAAACTCAGCTTCATTTAGATTTGTCTTCACTGTTCCAGGAACTAAAATCATCCTGTCCAATCACCAATCGCTTTGCTGACGTCCAGGAAAATAATGAGCTGATGTGTTTTCTCCGAACTCATGGCCCCTTCCAGTATCAGGAGGTAATTCCATTTGATGCATGGGAAGAAAGAGCCTCTGCAATGCACAGGCCACAGAGGAAATGCTATAAGCCTCTTTTGCTCAAACCAGTGGTGTTTATAAGTTCTATAGGGAGAAAGAGGCAGCTCAAATGGATTAAACTAAGCTACCTTTACACCCCACCTATTCTATGTTGCTGCCTAGGCCACGGCCTGTCTCTCAGGACACAGGTCCTGAACCCTCGCCCCTAGGGTTCCTAGAGCGATGACTCGGCCAGCATCACCACTGCTCTTCCTTGCCTCAGACCTAGCCACTCCCCCCACCCCCCGGGGTCTCTGCCTGCTGCCCTAGCCACACCCCTCTTTCCGTCTGTCTGCAGTGCCTGCCATGCCCCCCTCCCTCAGCTTGCTGCCTTGCACCCCGCTCCAGCTGTGCTCTCTCTCTCTCCCCTAGACTTTCCAGCCCCAACCCTGCGGTCCAACCATGTCCCGGATGCCCGCTCACCACGTGCCCCTTAAAGTACGACCATTAAATGGCCGATGGCTGCTTGGCAGTCCACAACATCAGAGAATCTGAGTTGCTCATCTCAGTGCTTATACATCAGGACCAAAGGAGGGAACTGGTTCATTGTGATGGGAGAAATGCTGACGGCTTCGGATGCTTCCTTTTTTACAGACTTGTGGTTCTCCTTACTTGTTGGTGGATGAGGACCTTCCATATTTGCAAGATGAAGATTCGGAGCCTCTTCCAATTTTGCCCACAAGCATCTTTGGCCATTTTCTTGAAGGTACGTAGGGGTGAAATGAGAATGCACCCACATTTTTGTGAGAACGTATGAGATTCCCGCAGCCCCGGCAAGATCTCGCATGTCCTTGCTGAAGGTTTTGAGAATCTCACGGCCGTTCTGCACACGCGAGCGCCCCCCCCCCCCAGTGGCCGCTTTGCAGGGTTGCAAAGCATTTTTTGAGGTTTCTCAAAAAACTCGTGAGATACTTGGGACCTCAAAACGTTCTGCGCGTATGGAAAATGGCTGCCGTGGCCACGCATGACTGCCCGGTGGCCATTTCTGAGAATCTCGCAAGAACGCCGGCAAGAAGCCCGATTCCTGCGAGATTCTAAAGTCTGAAAATCTCGTTGAGAAGCCACTTCTCGAAGAGATTTTCGAGAATGTCGAGGGTGAGTTCTAATGAAGAGATTGCCAAAAAGATTGTCCTAGTCCTACTGAAGAGATTGTCCTGGATAGCTAAGGACTTCCATAACTGTGTAGTGTTCATAGAGCAGATGCAAAGGCTCTCAGATTTTAGGAGGCATGTTTATTTAATTTAATTTATTTATTTAGATTTATATGCTGCCCTTCCCTGAGGCTCAGGGTGGCTCACAAACCATAAAAGTGATTAAAACTAGTACAACCCCCCCCCCAACCTCCCAATCCTCCCCCAACCCCCCCAAAACCCACTTAATACCACCTCTCCTTCCCCCACACCCCAGCCCCCAAACCACCCCAGTCCCCTATCCCCACCTGCCAAATGCCTTTTCAGACCAAAACAAGACTTACACCGCCTCCGAAAGATGCTCAGCCCTGGGCTCAAATGAACTTCCAGGGGATGGGAGTTCCACAGCACCAAGGGCAGCCACCGAGAATGTCTCCCTGTGAGCTCTTGTTGTATGAACGAGACTAACGGATGGTAGGAGGAGCTCCTAGCCTATCGCAGGGGCCACAATGGGGCAGGGAAGCTCAGGCTGTCTTTCAGATATGTGGGGCCCAGACTGTTTAGGGATTTAAAGGTCAAGGCCTCAGCTAAAAATGGGGAGCAAATTTCATACTCATGGTTAATACCCCAAATTTCAGTCAGCCTTTCAAGTGCTTGAGCAAGACCTGCGCACCGAAACGGATACCTGATTGCAATAATGCCCAGGTATTACCATTACCGAGTGTCACCAATTTTCCATTGTTCCCGCTTCCTGTGTTGCCATTGCGCGAGAGCGCGCACACACACCCACAAGAGGGTCACTGGGTTGAACAGAAATGGATGGGGGAATGGTAAATTGATAAACTGGGAAATGGCACAAAACAGAAAATCAGTTGCTTGGTAATGGAAAACTGGCAATCTGGTAACGGTCATTCTGATAACTTGTCGGGCACTAAGCGGCTACTGTTTAATGACTGCACTTCCCAGGATGCCCCGGGTACCTGTTTCAACTCGACTTGAGACCAAGACCCTAGCTCTATTGCTTTGACTGAAATCCACTTCGCTCACAGAGCTCCTATCAAAATGAACAAAACCGTCCACTAAAGATTTGGCACCAGAAGCAAAGAGTGAGAGGTCTGCTTTAACGGAACGCTCTGATCTCCTTCTTCTTCTTCTCTTCTAGGGAGAAGTTGATTGGGGGTCCTTCACCCCCAGTCTCGCCGTCCCTGCACTTCAGCTGTTTTGAAAAACAGCCTGAGAACAGACAGTAAAAGTCTTGTGAGTTTGTTAAAGCTTGCGCTGATGCTGAAAACTCCCCCTCAGAGTTCCCAGAGTGTCACGGTGGAGAGGGAAGAAAGGGAAAAGCGGGGATCTAGGGGACATGGGAGGACCCTGTAGTTAGGTGCCAGGCACGCACAACCTCCCTGCCCCTGTGCTCCGCAGGCGGATCTCTGGGAAATAAGCCCGTCAGGATAGTCGTGTGGTCTATAGGTCTCAAGGAGACCAGGCCTCTATCACCATTGGGCGCGGAGCAATCTGGGGAAGGTGAAGCCGTGCACCAAACACACACCCT
Source organism: Sphenodon punctatus (assembly GCA_003113815.1). NCBI lineage: Eukaryota > Metazoa > Chordata > Lepidosauria > Sphenodontia > Sphenodontidae > Sphenodon > Sphenodon punctatus. The sequence goes on along the minus strand of QEPC01009472.1, from coordinate 4,925,830 downwards.
ACTCACACAACCCGGTCCACAGGAGAGGGAAGGAAGGGGTGCGGGAGATGTGGGGTGCGGAGGTAAGGGGCAATGGTCCACGGGGGAAGGAAGTGGGGCGTTCTCTCCAGGAAAGGGGAAGGGAGGAACCCTAGGTTGGGGAAAGGGCTTGCACTCGACTCTTTCACACTCGCTCGCTCACTCACGCACAGGAAGAAATTCAGGGATCAGGAACAATACACACACCACTCTGACCTTTAACTCTTAAGCAACAGACAAGATAAGCAATGCAAACCACACTTCGCTTCAGGTAGGGGCCAGCCTCTTGTGCTCCGATTACCGGCGCCGTGTGCCTCACAGCGCCGGCATTTATACTGTGGGCTCCGCCCCCCGGCGTGCCTGCAGGCACGCGGAGCATCGCAGGGGCTCAGGCCCCGCCCTCGCGCCGCGTGACATCCCTGGCTGTGCGTCCCTAGCAGCCGCGTCCGGGCCGGTTGCCCTAGTAACCCGCTGAGGTGGGGAAGGTCCCAGCGCTGCTGGGCCTGTCTTTCGTCAGTGGGGCCGTGCCAGGGTCGTCCGTGCGGGGGGCGGGGGTGACTCCCTGGCGTCTCCTGACATCTCGGAGTTGGTCTGCATGGCGGCCACGGTTCCTAACACAGAGGTTAAAACGAGAGGTAGAACTAGCTTGGAACGGGCCCTGGTGCAGAAGATGGAATTCTGAGGCACTTAGTGGGTGGTGCAGCCACATAAACCACAAGGGCCCAATCCCCTCAGGGCCCCATGGGGTGCAGGTACAGCCGCCACACTGCAAGGCAAGCATGGGGAGCTGGGCAGATGGTTGGTCCCTCCCGCAGAGCGGTCAGACCGCTGTCAGATATCCCATGCCAGCCAGGGCAGGCCGAGATGCCAGCCACATGAGCGGGTGCCTGGCCCGGCCCTGCCTTGCTTCCCTCCCCTGGCCTGACCAAAATCCTGCCCCCGGCCATGACAAGGCAGTGCATGACAGGCAACAGTGCTTGCCGCTCAAAGCCCCACCACGGAGCTCGCCGCACCATGGGGCAGAAGGGGCCCCGGCACACAGGCAGCCACTCCTCGGGCAGCCTTACCTCGTATGGGGTAAGGCTGCTGTGCAACGTGTCCTCTGACCTTTCCTGAGGATGCAGCATGTTGCAGCCAGCGGCTCGTCCTGCCCCAAGGTGGGGGGCAGGGGAGGACATCTGGTGGCCACCGGGCACACAAACCATTGCATCGTGTGGTCCGGCTGCCCGGAGTGGGTTACGGCTACCTGAGGCTTGGTAGCCTGGCCAGGGCATCTTGTGTGGCCGTAGGTGTCTTCTGCAGGTGCTAATCACCCATTGGCCTACGTGTACATTTGCATGGGCATGGGCCTTCCAGGGTCCTAGACCCCAGTGTAGCTTCACCACAAGCACCTGTTATAGCTATGCCTTTGAACTCGCAGAACGTAGAGAGGGAAAAGATTCAAGACCAGAACTTTCAAAGTTAGGGTATCCCAACATTAAGCCCTTATCAGGAAGCAGCCCAGTTTCAAAGACCAAAGATTCTCTTTAGGTCCTACATCCCTCTAAAATTCAGGACAGGATGGGTATACTTTCCAGTGTGGTTGGACTCTTTTAGCTGCATTTGGTGTCCATACAAGCTGGAGGCACTGAGCGCAGTGTGAGCACTTGAGGTTAGATTTGCAAAAGTGCCCAGTACGGTGGGTACGTAGGAGATAAGCTATAAATTTAGGACCCATCTAATTTTAAAATTCATGAACCGTGCAACTTGTCCCAAATTTTACTAGAACTCCCTGGGCAAAAAAACCCAAACCCTCAAGCAGAGACAGACCATAAAACTACAAATGAGGATGTGTTTTCAGCTAATGCCAAGCTTTTTATTGACACAATCCGAGTTTATAACAGCCCTAGGCTGTGTATTAACTAAGAAACAGGTTTGAAAGCTAAGTCTGGAAGAGTAACGTTGAAATTTTAAAATCACTACGTTCATCTGTATGATCCAGTCTAAAATAAACTGCCCTTTATCATTTTCAGGCAGATTTTTCAATTTAGTATTTACAAAAATCTAAACAGAAGCCTGTATATTATCCCACATGCTTCTTCTTATTCACATGTGGGAAATTTTTTGAGATTTGGCTACGTTGACTTGAAAACCTTGACTCCCGTCTTCAGATTTGCTCTTGCCTAATTGTCAATTCGGATTGTTAATTAGCTGGTTTCTATGAAACTTCCTTGTTTGCTCCATGCGGAGTGGTATGTAACTCAGCAAAGTGCTGATTATTCAGGAATCAAGCCGTGTACAGGATTCCCATTGCTGTCAATGGGAGGTGGGACTTTTATTCTGCGCGTGGGACAATTGTATGGTCAAACCAATGAGACTCGCGGATGTGATTTTTCCACATTGATTAATTCTTTTCAAAATGTGATTCAATAAAGCATCTTGTGACAAAGAATCAGTATTGATAGACTTCTTTCTTGTAACTCTGACACATTTTTATCAAACATTAAATTCCTCTCATTGGAATCAGCTAAATAATGTTCGTTTATTAATTATTGTTAATTATTTTTTTTACACTAAGCTCCTTATTATACAACCATTAATTCCTCCAGAATGAGGAACAGAGTCTGAGGCTGTCTTTAAATTATACATTTAGAATGTTCTAGGCGTTTGGGGGTGCTTTCTGATGTGCGGGAATGCAACCTTACAAGGCTGCGAGGGAAAACTTCCTTGCAAATTGTAAGCATTTTCCTGCACATCCGAATGCACTCATCTGCATAATTGTCACTGTTATACACTTTTACAAGGCCGATTGACAGGGCTGCAAAATCCAGCTCTGTCAATCAGCCCTGTAAATGCGCACAACAGCAGCAATTTGTGCGGATTAGTGCATTCGGAAGTGCGGGAAAACGCACATGATTTGCAAGCATGTTTTCCCTCACACCCTTGTACAGTCGCATTCCCGCACATCAGAAATCACCCAGGTCATTCTGAAGGTGATTGTCTAGATAGTTGGAACATTACAAATTGTGGTAAGAACACAGATGCCACACTGGGTCAGACCAATGGTCCATCGAGCCCAGCATCCTGTTTCTGATGGTGGCCAATCTCGGTCACTTGGAAGAAGTACCCAACAGGTCACAAAGGAGCGATCCATTCCCTGTTGTTCACTCCCAGATTCTGACACTAAGAGGTTACATTCCCCCAAACCTACCCAGCTAATAGCTGCTAATGGATCTATTATCCAGAAACTTATTAATAATAATAATAATAATAATAATAATAACAAGCATTTATAGAGCACCAGCAATGTACCTGGCGCTTTACAAAGTAATTGAATAGACACAGTCCCTGCCCTAGGGCTTACAATCTGAGAGACGGGGGTGGGGGGGGAGACGAAGGAAGGGGAACAGAGGGAGAAACAAGGAGTGTAACATCCACAAAGATGCGAGGTCCCAGGTGCACGTGATTGGTTTGGTTACATCGAGAATGATGGCTGGCTGGTCCGTGTGGTGAGGATATGAGTACACAGACCTTAGGTAACAGATTGTACTGGGATGGAGGGTATCAGCAGGAGTTAGGAGAGCGGCACGAGGAGGAGTCGGGGAGGGCAGAGCGGAAGAGGTGGGTCTTGAGGAGGGATCTGAAGGTACAAAGGGAGGGGGCAAGGCAGATGTGGGCAGGGAGGGAGTTCCAGGCATGGGCGGCAGCTAGGGAGAAGGGACAAAGGTGGTTAGGGGAGCAGGGGAGGTGTGGGCGGGTGAGAGGGGGGACAGAGATGGAGCGGAGTTCCCGAACTGGAGTATGGAGGGAAATTAACGCAGAGAGGTTGGGGGGAGCAAGGTTGTGAAGAGCTTTATAGGTGAAGACTAGGAGCTTGTGCAGGATTCGTTCAGGAAGGGGGAGCCAGTGAAGAGAGGAGAGGAGGGGCTGCACGTGGTCGAAGCGACGGGCAAGGTGGATGACCCTGGCAGCAGAGTTTGGAATGGAGATAAGGGGAGAAAGGGGAGACCGGGGAAGGCCAGTGAGAAGGAGGTTACAGTAATCGAGGCAAGAGATGACCAGGGCATGAACTAGGGTTTTGGCAGAGGAGACAGAGAAAAAAGGGTGAAACTTAGCAATGTTATGGAGCAATGTTCTTCTGGATGTTTGCTGTAACATCCAGAACTTTCTGTGTGTCTAAATCACTCATCCAGATCTTAAACATCTGGATCTTTGAACTTCTGCGTAAAACTTCTCCCAGAACTTTGTGTGTAAAAAGTTCTCCTGGTAAGCTGCTTTGCTCCAGGCAGCTGTGGTCACTTGGTTTCCATGGCAGCCCCTCACGTCTACAGCTGCGGCTACTTTAGGCTGCCTCAGGGTAGTGTTTGTGTGAAGAAGGCATCCAGGAACTGCCTCAGGGCAGTGTGTGTGTGAAGAATGCATCCAGAACTTCCTCGTGGGCTTGTAAACCCAGAAGATTGAAAAATCAAGAACTTTAAGGTATGTGTAAAATTCCCAGTGACTTACCTCCCTGGGATTCAATGAGGACTTCTTAGGCCCGTTTCAAACGTGCCCCAGTGGGTGGGGGGGATGGGTGTGCACTCATGGTGGGTGGAGGTGGGTATGTGGTAATTCCCACAGGCGCACACTGTCACGAAGGAACGTGAGGCCACACAGGTGACATACAGGACTAGAGGTCTAACATATATGTAAAGCTGGAGGTCAAAGATGGATGTAACTTTGAGAACTGACAGCTCAGTTCATGTAATTATGTAGTGTAAACTGACGGTTGGGAAACTCCAGGAAGTGTAGACATTTAAAGAATGTGTATTTGGGAAGCCTAGCCAGACAGAAACCTATTTACTTGCCAATTAAGTTTCCTGTTTACCTGTGTGCCTGGGTTGCCTATGTGAGGAAACCCACACACTCATGAGCAGGAAAACTCAAACAGAGAGACCATGAAAAGGTATTTAAAGGGAGACAAGACAAAGGAGAGGGCCAGAGCCATCTTGAGCAACCTCATCTGCATCCTGGATCTTGCCAGCTAGCAAGCTGGAAGCCATGAACGAAGAGAAGGGACTTTGATTTAAACTCTCTAAGAACCAGCACCCAGTCAACTTACATCTCTGACTGCGAATGGACCAGAACTTATGGACCTTTGTAGGGTAAGATTCTTATCTAGGAACTCAACCAGTATAGATTAGGAATGTATTATATATTACTTTTCATTTTGATTAGCCACTCTGTATCAACTATCTTGCTTATGTAATCAATAAACTTTCTTCTTATCTTTATGAAGAAGTGTCTGTGTCTAACATTGAAAACATAACGAGCCACTTGAGTTTTCAAACTCTTGCGAACCCAGAGAATAAAGAGTCTGTAAACGGGAAGGATCAGGCCCTTGGGTGACAAAGGGGTTGTCCCTGCTTCAGGATTGAATCAGCCAGAGAGA
>QEPC01009472.1:4875006-4915470 GCA_003113815.1 Sphenodon punctatus | reverse complement strand
GCTCTGCCCTCCCCGACTCCTCGCTCCCCTCACCTAACTCCTGCTGATACCCTCCATCCAGTACAATCTGTTACCTGAGGTCTGTGTACTCATATCCTCACCACATGGACCAGCCAGCCATCATTCTCGATGTAACCAAGCCAAGCTCGTGCACCTGGGACCTCGCATCCTCGTGAATGTTACACTCCTTGTCTCTCCCTCTGTTCCCCTTCCTTCGTCTCCCCCACCCCCCACCCCCAGTCTCTCAGATTGTAAACTCTAGGGCAGGGACCATGTCTATTCCATTACTTTGTAAAGCACCAGGTACATTGCTTGAGCTATATAAATGCTTGCTAATAATAATAATAATAATTAATAACAATAAATTAATAAACATGTAGGCGGTGAGTGGGTCACAGGAGCACGCACCCACTCATGTCACCTTCAGATGGGGGCTCAGGTGGGTGGGGGATGGGTGGATCTGCATGGGCATGTCCTGTTTAAAAACGGCCAGAATTACAGGCTAACGCCAAGATACAGCACTGGTGCATATAGACAGTCCCTGGTCAAGAACTACTGACATGCCACCTCAAGGCCTGGTTCCTGATACCTCCTTGGTGGAGTGCAGAGAGCTCTAGCAGAGACGAATCCTTGGTAGACAGCGTTACAGGTCCCTCGGACCGTCTCTTGGCATCCTGTTCTATTTACAGTGCCGTTTCTTGGGATGAGGAACCTTCTCCCCACCATGGAACACTTCCAATCACATGACAAGCTCCCTGAGCCGGAGTAGCCTGTACGCGGGCAGGGCTTGATGGAGCATGCTGTGAAGGAATGGTGGCAGAGCTGAAACTCGGGAGTTCATTTGCTGCTCAGGGGTGATACTCAGAATTTCAAGTCCTGTATCGGGTGCCGAATGGGCAACCGAAATATCAATCAGGCCACTCCGGGCTGTTCTGGATTAATCCAAATCCAGTCTTCCCACCCCTAGCAGTCAGTACTGATCGGTAAAACTGTAACTCAGTAGAGTAATCAGGATGGAAAGTCAGAAAATTTGTACCAGAAGTCGGAAAATTGGGACCGAAAAACGGTAAATCTGTGCCGGTATCAGGTAATGGATCAAGTCAAGTACCACAATTTGGATGGGTATATCAGTTGTGTGGATACTCCTTTCAGCTCTAGATGGCAGGGACGGCTTGAGCACTCTCCACTGCAGTCTGCTCGTACATGTATCCACTCTGCAGGCAAAACAGGGAGGTGGATCATATTGAAGGGGCAACAAAGGGAGTTGCGATGAGCCTGATGAAAGATGGGAAAGAGCAGGCCAGAAATTTCCCCAGTCTGAGAACAACGTACAGGCTGAATCTTTAGGTTGCACCTTGACCTGTTCCAAAGCAAACCCATAACGTTTCTACTGTTTTCGGAGCCATTGACACTCACGGCAGTAGGGAAAGGTTCTACCGGCCTCTTCCAAATATCCTATTATTTTAGCATGACTCACTCCTGGGTATTCCAAGAGAGAAACAAAGAGCTACAGGCAGTGAAGAGACACGCTTTAGACTCACAATCTGCTTTCTGGAATCCTTCTGAAATTAGGATTGTTAACACGCCTTTCTTTAGCGTCGGCTGCTAAACAGGACACTTTGCAAACAGACAAAAGACATGACCTTTGCCCTGACAGGGTTCTCAGGCTAAGCATGACCCCAAGACCAGCAAGCACAAGACAAGGGATGAAAGTTCGGGCGATGGGGTTATTGAAGATAGGACGAAAGAGGGGAGGTTTCTTGCAGGAGGGAGAGGATGCTGGGTGGATGGAGAGAAAGAGACTGCTCCTCCAGATGTCAGGACAGCATGAGACGGATGTTGTGAAGGCCAGTTAACTGGGTTATAAAAAAAATCCTGGGTAAGTTTTTAGGGTAGGTCCTTTGATGGTTATTAGCAAAGTTAGTCAGGGAATGAGACCTCTCGATTGGGTAAAAATACACGTCGATCTGACCCCGGACGGAAACCCACAGTGGACATGATCTGGGTTGTGTCAGGGCACTGAACATAGGTGCCCACAGGCGAGCTGCCGTCCTGCCACCTGTGCAGCCCGGGGAGAGGGAGGGCTGCAACAGATGAGTGGGTGGGCAGCCTTGCCCCCATCCCACTCCCAATGCCCTGCCCCCCACCATGACAGGCAGCCATGACCGTCACGCCGTGGCAGGCCCCGATCCGGGTCGGGTCATGGCGGATCAAAAACCTACGTGATAGTCTGCTGTGGCCGGATTTGGCCTGGTTGGGCTTAGCCCGGGTTGCGACTTCAGGGGTTTCCCAAGGTCAGAGCCCAGGCTAGCCACCGACACGGCCCGGGGCAATCCCGAGCCAACATCTGGCATGTGCAGGCGAGGTCCGGGCCAGAGCAGGTCACAGCAATCCACTGTCACATCTGTCTTTACCCAGTGCCAGAAGGCTGGGAGAGAATTGCAGGAAATGGATCACTCCTTATGACCTGTTGTGCATTTCTCTGAAACAGCTGCCGAGATGGGATGCTGGTCTAGAGGGACCATTGATCCAACCAAGCATGGCACTGCTTATGTTCTTAGATTTGTATCAACCTTTGCTGAGACAAATCACTAAACTCCATGTTACTAAAATTCAGTGTCTTTATATTAGTTATTCAGGTAACCTTATAGTAGTTATTAATTATTATTATTATTATTATTATTATTATTATTTATTTATAGTAGTAGTAGTATTTATTACCTCATCAATCTACCTGGCGCTGAACAGTCATTAATTAGAGACGGGTCCCTGCCCCCAGGGGCTTATTATTTATTTATTTATTTATTTATTTGTATTTCTTAGCCACCCCCTCATGCCCACGGTATCTCGGGGTGGCTTACAATACAAAAAAGAACACAATTAAAATAACATTAAACACTAATTCACAAAATTAAAACATCTAAAATCCTAAAATCCAACCACCACCCCAAACATTTATCCCATCCCCCTTCCCCTCCTCCAAAGGCCTGGGAGAACAGCCAAGTTTTGCAGGCCCGGCGGAAGGCCAACAAACTTGGAGCCAAATGGGCTTCCTCCAGGAGGGAGTTCCATAAACAAACGCGGCCCGGCCACCAAGAACTCCCTCTCCATTGTGGCCCCCCGCTTTACACGGGGGGCCTTCAAGCAGGCACCCCCAGCAGACCGAAGGGGTCGCTCTGGGTCGCGGAAGGTGAGGCGGTCCCTGAGGTATGACGGACCAAGACCATGTAGGGCTTTATATGCCAAAACCAACACCTTGAATCTGGCTCGGTACACTATAGGCAGCCAGTACAGTGTGTGGAGCATGGGAGTGATATGCTCCTGTTGGCTCGTCCCTGTCAGGAGATGGGCCGCTGCATTCTGCACCAGCTGCCGCCTCCGAACCAGCGTCAAGGGAAGCCCCATGTAGAGCGCGTTGCAGTAGTCCAGCCTCGAGGTAATGAAGGCATGGATGAGGGTGGCCAGATCCAGTCTGTAAATATATGGACGCAGCCTCCGCACCAGATACAGCTGGCGGAAGGCGGCCTTAGCCACCGTCTCCACCTGCTGATCCAGGCGGAGATCCGAGTCCAATAACACTCCCAACTCAGAACCTGCTGGGTTACGGGAGGGCAGATCCCTTCTATGTGGTGAGCCAACACCTCCCTCACCCTACCCACCACCATCACCTCCATCTTATCAGGATTAAGCTTCAGTCTGCTGTGCCATAACCAATCCGCCATGGCCTCCAAACATTGGAAAAGCACTGAGACAGCAGGACCCGGGTCAGATGAAAAGGAGAGGTAAAGCTGGGTGTCATCCGCATATTGGTGGCAACGCGCACCAAGCCCTCTCACGATCTCCCCCAAGGGCTGCATATACACATTAAACAATAATGGAGACACAATAGAACCTTGCAGAATGCCACATTCCAGGGCCCAGAGGCTGGAAGATTCAGCCCCCAGGACAACCCGCTGGCTTCTCCCCAAGAGGAATGAGCAGAACCACCCTAAGACGGTCCCGTCCAGACCCCCCAGGACTCACAATTGTCTCAACAGCAGCCCGTGGTCCACTGTATCAAAAGTGGCTGAGAGATCTAGCAGGATCAGAAGTGCTGAACATCCTGTATCCATCTCCCAGCGGAGATCATCCACCAAGGCCACCAGCGTCGTCTCTGTGCCATAGCCGGGGCGGAACCCTGATTGAAATTGGTCAAGGAAACCGATGCCACCAAGATGAGCCTGGAGCTGCAGTGTCACCGCCCGTTCAATAAACTTCCCTAAAAAGGGAAGGTTAGAGACAGGTTGGTAGCTGGCGAGTGCGTCCACATCCAAAGATGGCTTCTTCAACAGGGGGCACACCACGGCCTCCTTGAGACCGGGGGCAAACTCCCCAACCAAAGGGACGTGTTGATTACCCTCACCAGCACCATCCCCAAAGTCTCCCTGGAGGCTTTCACCAACCAGGACAGGCATGGATCTAGTTCACAACTGGTTGCTCTAACAGACCCCAAGACATCCACGGCATCGGCTGGCATCACTTCCTGAAACTCAACCCAAGAAGATGGACCAGATGGGGCCTCCATCACCTCACGCTCCACCTCTACTGCTCCTAATCCGGTGTCAAAATTGCTCTGGATCTGAGCGATCTTGTCTGCAAAGTAGATGGCAGATTCCTCACAGTGGGCCTGGGACAAGTCCCCGTCCAGGCGGAGGGAAGCCGGACTGACCAGCCCCCGCACCACCCAGAACAGCTCCGCTGGACGCGACTTTGCAGACGCTATGAGGGCGGCAAAGAACTCTTCCTTTGCCATCCTCACAGCCTCAACATAGGACCACAAATGGGCCCTGCGGAGAAGTCGGTCAGATTCAGCGTGAGTCAGATGCCAGAGTCGCTCTAGCCACCTAGCTGCATGTTTCATACACTGCATCCCCTCAGTAAACCAAGGGGCCCTGCAGTGACAAGACAGAGGTAGAAGTCATCTCGGAGCCACCCTGTCAATGGCCTCCCTGAGCAAGATGTTCCAAGCTTGGATGAGTTCATCAACAGAGTGGCCATCAAGGTCTAAGGTTAAATCCCCCAGGGCCTCCTGGAACCGTTGAGGTTCCATCAGCCTCCGGGGGCGGACCAACCTAACTGGTCCATTCCCCTTCTGGAGGTGGCGTGCTAAGAGGCTAGCCTGTAGGAGGTAATGATCCTGTCTCTTATACACATCTAGATGTGTATAAGAGACAGCCTCCCACACTACCGGACCATCCGCCTCAAGGCCAGAACTAAAGCCAGGTCGAGGATATGTCCCCCCACACGGGTCGGGCAGTTGACAACTTGGAACAAGTCCATGGTTGCCATGGCGGCCATGAACTCTCACTCCGCTCCTACAAGGCAGGCATCGGTATGGGTATTGAAGTCCCCCAGGACCAAAGTCCTGGAGGAGTTCAACACCACCACCGAGACCAGCTCCGCTAGAGCGGCAAAGGATGCTGTCAGGCAGGAAGGAGCTCGGTACACCAGCAGCACCCCGGGATTGCCCCCAGCCAAATCTTATAATCTAAAATGGACAAGGGAGAGGGGACGAGAGGGAGAGGCAGGGAGACATTCCTAAAGTTGAGAAGTTGCAGCATCACATGTGCTTGGCTTGGGGGAGCAGGGGATCCTGAGCAGTTAATAGGGGTGAGTAGCTAAGGAAGGTCTGACAGAAGAGGTAGGTTTGGGGGAGGGATTTGAAGATCGGCGAGTTGTTTTTTTTTAATGAGCATTCCCCAACAATGTAATTTCCTGTTGCCTACGGGTATGGTTTCAGAGCTGGGGCACAGCAAATTATAGGTATGCATTGCTGTGCCGCTACCAGGAGCGTCTATGGACACAACCCGTTTTCCTTTCAGTTAAGGTGGAATTTAATGAAACTCCTGCATACAAAAAGTTTTGTGAGTCCTTTGCCCATCGCTGGAGAATCATTTTCTATTGCAGGCAGGCATCGGTGCCCCGGGCCAAAGGTAACGCAATGCCTATCAGAGGCATTATGTACATTATGCCAAAGGCAATGCAATCCTTTCATTTCTCTGGAACCATAAAAGCATTCTTTCCTCTGACGCGATCTCAGATAAGCGACTTCTCTGGAACTCTGTAGTGCTCAGAGTTCACAGCCAAGTGTCTGGTCTCCTGGACAAAAGATGCAGGCTGGCAAAGTCCTTCCCACGGGAAACCCAAGAAACACGCTGAGCAGGCTTTCAGTTGTCCATGGGTATGAGCTTTGTTTACAGACACTTGAGAGGGCTCCACCCAGTTTTGCCAGCATTGGCTATCAGAGGCATTATGTACAGAAAGCGTCTCCAGTGGCAAAACAAACTGTGTGAAGTGGAGGGAATCACGACAGTCCTGCGATAATCACTGAGTGCATTAGGGCTGGACAGAGGTATTTCAGAGGACCACGCCTGGCTTTGGCTGTATACCATGAAGTGAGACTGTGGCCCTATATACAAACACTCCACCCATTCCATGGAAGTAGTAAGCAGGGCTGCATTCCAGCCGAGTTCTTTCATGGAGTGGGTGAATTTGGGCTCCTTTCTCCTCTTCATTAGAGCTGCATCATCAGGTACTACAGTTAGTACCGGCGGCAAATGCCTGCATTTTGGGGGCATCCCTTCGGGCATCCGACGGGCAACCCAAGGACCAATCAGGTGCCTGATGCCCCCAAATGAGAGCATTATCCGGAGAAACTGACACGCCCCAGCTCCGCAGTGCTCCATTCGGGGCTTGTCAGTTTCAAAGGCCAGCCAGGCTCTGATGGGCGCTGTGGCTGGGAAGCCGCTTTGGAAACTGGCAAGGGGCAGCTGAGGGCACAGCGGTTCCAGGCAAGGCCTGTCACATTCAAAGGCCGGCCAGCACTTCCCCCTTGAAAACTTAAGGGATCTTTAAAACTTACAAGCCCTGGCTGGGACAGCTGGGCTCTGCAGTGGTCCTGGTTGGGGTCTGTCCCTTTCAAAGGCCAGCCGCACGAACTTGGAGCATTTTGTGGGGTCCTGTTCAGGCATCGCCGGTTTGATTCAGGCACCCAGGTTTGTCGGGATTGTCCAAATCTTCGGATGTCCGGTTGCAGCTTTACTCCTGATTTCCAGGCCAGAGAGGGAAAGGAGGCCAGAGAGTGGTTGTTATTTCCCTGCTGAAGGAATGGGGAAATCAGGTAAGCCACCTTGTCTCTGGACATTATTCTTAGGATGGTGCAATTTACACACCGCGTCTTGCTTAAATCAACAGAGTCTAAAAATACTTGAGGGTCCGCTCCAAGAATTCCTGTAGCACTAGTGAAGCCTGTGTCGGCCCACGCATAGACTATTAATTATTAATTAATTATTAATCATTAATCATTAATATAAGAATTTATATAGTGCCCCAGGGATGTACCTGGCGCTTTACAAAAAATAAGATAGACACGGTCCCTGCCAAGGCGATTTTGTGGGCAGGGTTACCATCTTCCTCTGGGATTTTACCCAAAGGGGGCAGGGCCAGGCCAAAAAGAGGGTGGAGCCAAGGGACTATCTGCACCTTTCTGATGTAACTCCGCCTCTTATGGAACGCTGTGATGTCACAACATTCCACAGGGGTGGAGCTATCTCAGAAAGAGGCATGGGCAAAGGGGCTGCCATGCATGTTCCTGCCCTTTACAGGGTGTTAATAAACAGGACAATGGCTCCGCGTTAGAACTGCAAGCAAGTGTGTCATCCCATGGGAGACAGCATCCAATAGACCAGGGCTGGCCAAAACATAGGACAGCTGCTCCATGCAGGAAGAAGACAAAGGGGACTCACGATTTGCACGTGGAGCCTCCTTCCTGGTCCCCTACCCACCCACCCCATCCCGCCGCCCGCCCGCCAACACAAACAGCAGACCCACATGCTGACCCACATGCCAACATTTACTTGTTTGTTTGTTTCTTTGTTTATAAAGGCATTTCTAACCCATTACTTCCCGTCTCTGGCAGCTCGAGGCAGCTTATAATATTATTGTTATTGTTATTATTTTATAATAAGCTTTGTATAGCCCAGCCGTGTACCTGGCACTTTACAGAACAGTGAGATAGACGCGGTCCCTGCCTACGGCTTACAATCTAATAGACACGGAGGTGGGGACAAGGAGAGGGGACATAGGGAGAGACAAGGGATAAAAGCATTAAAGCGGATGCGAAGTCTCAGGTGCACGTGCTTGGCTTGGTTGCAGTTAGGCAAGAGTCTGCGGGGAGGGCAGACAGTAAGTATTGAGAGGGGAGTTCTAACAGGCGTCGGGAAAGGCGGCGAGGAAGAGGTGAGTTTTGAGGAGCGATTTGAAGGAGCGGAGGGAGGGGGCAAGGCGGATGTGGGCAGGGAGGGAGTTCCAGGCATGAGGGGCAGCGAGGGAGAAGGGACGAAGGCAGTTAGGGGAACAGGGGAGATGAGGGAGAGCGAGGGAGGGGACTGAGGAGGAGCGGAGAGTGCGTGCAGGAGTGTGTAAAGAGATAAGGGCTGAGAGGTAAGGGGGAGCCGGGTTGTGAAGGACTTTGTAAGTAAATACCAGGAGTTTGTGAAGGATGCGTGCGGGAAGGGGGAGCCAGTGAAGTGAGGAGAGGAGAGGAGAGGCTGCACGTGGTCGAAACGACGGGCTGAGTGAATGACCCTAGCAGCAGAGTTTTGGATGGAAATAAGGGGGGACAGGTGAGAGCGGGGGAGGCCAGTAAGGAGGAGGTTGCAGTAGTCAAGGCAAGAGATGACCATGGCATGAACAAGGGTTTTGGCTGAGGAGACAGAGAGAAAGGGGCGGATCCGTGCAATGTTACGGAGGGCAAAGCGACAGGACTTGGCAACAGAGTCGATGTAAGGATTAAAGGAAAGGTGAGTGTCGAAGACGAAGCCCAAGCTATGGGTTTGGGGGGCAGAACGGATGGTGACCCCTTCAATAAGGATGGAGAGGGAAGAGGGGGAGAGGAAGGGTAGGGAGGAAAGATAAGGAGTTCAGTGTTAGCCATGTTGAGCTTGAGCTGACGTTGGGACATCCAGGCGGAGATATCAGAGAGACATAGAATCAGAGAGACAATAGAATAACTAAAACAATACAATGTACAATAAAATATCAAATACAAATATCAATATCTGAAATACATCTAAAAGGTCTTCAAAATCAAAACCAAAAATCAAAAATGTAAAAATCAAAAATTAAAACCATGTGGGCATGCCTTCGCTCGCATGGTGTCGTCCCCCCCCCGCCCCCCCCCCAATCTTATTTATTTGACTTTCTACCCCGCCTTTCCCCACAAGGCTCAGGACAGCTTAGAATGCTCAAAACACAAAATACATTAAAATCCCTTTAACCTCCCCCCCAAAAAACACTTTGCCACAAAGAAAAGTCTTACACCGCCTCCGGAATAGGGTCAGGCTCTGATGGATCTCCGGGGGAAGGGAGTTCCATCATACCAGGGCGGCAACCAAGAACGCCTCTCTCTCTGGGCCCTTGTCGTAGGAACACGATTGGCAGGATGGTACCCGCAAGAGAGTGCTCCTGGGTGACCTCAGGGGTCGCGGTGGAGCATGGTAGGAGAGACGGTCTTTCATACATGTGGGACCCAGGCCATTTAAGGCTTTAAAGGTCAAAGACAGCACCTTGAATTGTGCTGGGAAAGCTATAGGAAGCAAGTGTTGACTGTGGCCCTTTTCACGCAAGACACTCTCCACCCACTGCACACCCACTATGCATGTTACAGGGCACCCATAGGGCAACACTGTGGCCCTGCAACATGTATAGTGGGTGGGTGGAGAGCGTCTTGTGTGAAAAGGGCCTGTAACGCACAGGTGCAATGTACTCACAGCAAGCTGTCCCTGAAAGGAGCTGGGCCATCACATTCTACACCAGCTGCAGCATTTTGACATTTCTGATCCTGCTAGATTTCTCGGCCGCTTCTGACACCGTGGACCATGAGCTGCTGCTGAGATGGTTGCGAGACCTGGGGGGTCTGGACGGGACCGTCCTTGGGTGGTTCCGCTCATTCCTCTCGGGGAGAAGCCAGCGGGGGGTGTTGGGGGCTGAAAGATCAAGCCCCCGGGCCTTGTCCTGCGGCGTTCCGCAGGGTTCGGTTCTGTCTCCACTATTGTTTAATGTGTATATGCAGCCCCTGGGGGAGATCGTGAGGGGGTTCGGGGTGCGTTGTCACCAATATGCTGATGACACTCAGCTGTACCTCTCGTTTTCAACTGACCCAGCTCCTGCCGTCTCATTGCTATCCCACTGTTTGGAGGCCGTGGCGGATTGGATGAGGCAGAGCAGACTGAAACTGAATCCCGATAAGACGGAGGTGATGGCGGTGGGGAGGGCAGGGGAGGTTCTGGACCCCCTTGTGGGGAGGGGTCTGTCTTCCTATTGCCCAGCAGGTTCGGAGTCTGGGGGTGGTGTTGGACTCAGGTCTCCGTCTGGATCGGCAGGTGGAGACGGTGGCTAAGGCCCCATTCCACCAGCTGTATCTGGTTTCCAGATACATTTCCAGGACCGACCTGGCCACCCTGATCCATGCCTTCATCACTTCGAGGCTGGACTACTGCAACGCGCTCTACGTGGGGCCTCCCTTGTTTCTGGTTCGGAGGCTGCAGCTGGTGCAGAACGCGGCGGCTCATCTCCTTATGGGGACTGGGTGATGGGAACACATAACACCGGTGCTCCGCGCTCTGCACTGGCTGCCTATAGCGCACCGAGCCAGATTCAAGGTGCACGGTCTGGGCCCCTCATACCTCGGGGACCGCCTCGCCCTCCGTGCCTCAGAGCGATCCCTTCAGTCCACTGGGGGCAACTTCTTGGAGGTCCCCCAGGTGAGACGGGGGGCTACAATGGAGAGGGCGTTCTCAGTGGCCGGGCCGTGACTTTGGAACTCCCTCCCGGCCCCAGGTCTGCTGGCGTTTTGTCGAGCCTGCAAGACCTGGCTGTTCGTCGCCCAGGCCTTCGGAGGGGAGGAAGGGATATTTATTTGATGATGATTTTAAATATTTTTATGAATTTTATTATGATTGTATTGTTGTAAGTCGCCCCGAGATGCCGTAGGCATGAGGGGGCAGCTAAAAAATGCTTTTAAATAAATAAATAAATAAATAAAACTTCTGAACGGTTGTTCAAGGGCAGCCCCACGAAGAGCACATTACTGCGTCCTCTTCCAGAAGCCCTGATTTCTCTGGAAGACCAGGGGCATCCCTGGAGAAATCGCAGCTTGCCTCGGAACCTGGAGTCTCTGCGCAAAACCCAGCGAGTTGAGAACCCCTCCTTTGGAGGAGGGCAGCCCGAAAGCATCTTAGTGCCCACGCCTCCACTCATGGCAACCCCCAGCCTAGGGCTTACAGGGCAGACTGGGTGCAACGCTGCATTTCCCTGCCAGTCAGCTGGAAACAGGAGTGCTGCTTTGTCCATCTGATGCCGTAAGCTTGGGGCCAGGATGTGCACTCAGAGTTGCTGACTTCCTGGATGCTTTGACATAGGAAAAGATAGAGCTACAGCCACAGGTAGTGAAGGTTGGACTCTGGAGCAAAGGGACTCTGGCTCCCCTTCCTATTGGCCACATTCCTTTGGAATGTTGGGAGGTCACGAGTTCCTCAGGCCACGGGGACATGTCTGGAAGAGGCGGGAAAGTGTTTTTACCTGGCCTGACCCCTTTGCGGCTTGGCCCTGTCCCTGCTCCGGATAACAGGGATGCACAATTCATTTTCGTACATTGACTCACTAGATGTCGACTTTTGTTCCATTGTGGGTTGTTGTTTTTTACTTCCAGTTCCAATTTTGTTGTTTTCCATTCCAATTTACCAAACAGTAACTGGAAAATTGGAAAACTGGCACTAGAAATTACCACTTTTTTCAAGTATCCAGTTTCTCGGTCGGTTCCCAGGCAGCCCGTAGAGTATCTGAGATGGTGCTAGAACATGCGCCTGTTTCAGCCGTGCATCTAATAGTAATTAGCTTGGTTCACAAGAGCCAGAGTTTTTCTTCAAACGTCATCGGGGAAAACAACATTTCTCTGGAAAAGAGATGATGCATCATCAATAAAAGAGCAGCTTGGAGACGTCTTTACAAGCCGGCATCTGGGAGACAGGTCTTTCCACCACCCAGGGCTGGGCATTTAAAAGCCCTTATTAAGCTTTGCCCATCGAACCTGGGCAAACCTTGCTCCCCTTATACCATGACCAAGAGACTAGTGATTCATTCAGGTTCTTATTACCCAGATGATGATAATGTAATTACAAGTGATTTTTGGACGGCCATTCCCATAAAGTGAGGAAAACCACCAAGAGATTTGGGTTTGACTCATTTCATTGCCGCATGGATTTGGCCTCCTTCTAATCTTTAATTTATCAGCTCCCCAGTAGAAGGAGGTTGGGTGGGTGAGACCTTTGCTCTGGTACTGAAGAGTGTCACCGATATTGCTTTAAAAACTGAGAACAGCTGTTGCGTTCTTTTCTTTGATGACTTATTGCATGTAACGGCCTTGTCCAATGTCCTCCATCCTGCCCTCTCTGTTACCTCTCTTGGGGTGTGTTCAGACAAATGTAGGTGTTTGCACCAGGTTAACTACCTCCCTCCACCTCCATTCTCTCAGAGGTCGTTTTTAGACGAGCACACGGTGCGCTCACGCGTCGTTGCCAAAATCCCACGAGACGGGATTAGACGAGACGCTGCCGCAAGTCACACGCACGGGAAGGGGATGCCCATTCTTTTCCATCTGCGATCTGACCACCTCGATCGCCGCCCGGTCAGATCGTGGCCAGAAAAGAATGAGCATCCCCCTCCCATGCGCGTGAACCGTGGCAGCATCTTGACTAATCCCGTCTCGTGGGATTTTGGCAGCGACGCGTGCCACACACTCATCTAAAAACAGCCTCAGACAGAAGCTATAAACCTTCTCCCCTCCCAGGAACTCCCTCTCTTGGAACTTGTGGAGAGCTTGGGCTGGAGTTTCAAAAGGGTTTAGATGAGGAACACAATGAGAGCTGGGAGGTACATCATATTTAAAAAACTCTGGATGTTTCTAGGTTTGGATGGTGATATCTGAAAATCTAGCCTTTGGTCTCCCTGAGCCAGAGTTCCCCATCAGAGGGAGGAGGGAGAGTACCCTGAAAGGGCGCTGTGAGGATAAATACAGTAAAGACTGTAAGTCGCTAGGATATAGAGCAGAAAGACAAGTGGAATAGTATTTGGGTTTCCAGAGAGCCATCCGAATGAATACCATCCCCAACTGAAATGGGGAGTCACGTGCTCACTTATTTCAGTGTTCCATTTCCATTCAATTTGTTCGTTTTGTGATTCTGTTTATTTCAGTATTTCATATTTTTGGTCACTTGACTTCACAGTTGCCGCACGCACAATAGGGGCTGTCTTTGATTATTGTTTGGAAGCTGCAACTGGTGCAGATTAACGCAGGCCATTTTTCAGATATGCCCTCCCCTCCCTCCCCCCCCCTCGCGCATATTTGGGCTGGGGGGGGATATGCAGCCCAAATATGTGCGAGGATCGGCTGGTCCGCCATTGCCGATATTGGCACTTGTGCTTTTTTTCATCATTTCCATCAATTTCATCACTTTCTGGCATTTTTCATTGCTTTTTGGCATGGTTTCATTGGGGTGTGTGGTTTGGGGGGGGGGGTCATTTTCCTCACTTACCAGGACTTTTCATCACTTTCCAGGACTTTTCAGGACTTTTATGACAGTTTTATATTTTGTGGCACTTTTACAGCAATTTCCAGCCCATCCTCAGCACTTAGCCAACACTTTTGTGTCTCCACGACCCCCCCTGGGGGTGCACACAGGGCACACGTGGAGCTTGGGATCAAGCCTGTAGCAGCTCTGTTTAAACTTGCAAAAAATAATGACCTGTAGCGACTGGCAAAAAACAGTGGGAAAGCCGGTAGGTTTCCACATTGTGCGAATGAAGGCGAATGACCTGTTTCTGATGGGAAACACAGCATTCGCCACCATTTGTCATTTCAGGCCTAACGGTTCTCAGCCTCTCCTGAGAAGCAGAAAATGAATCAGGTGTAGAGAAAAAATTAATTCTTCCCTTGGGCCCATGAAATCAACGTTTAGTTTACATTATTAGCCAGCTTGCTAACAAGTTTCATTCGCCAGTGTTGAAACTAGTGGGAGATTGCGCTTTAAAACAGCATGCGTCCTGGAAATCACTGGTTGATGTTGATCCTAGACACAGGGTGTAGCTGTAATAGGTGTGCCAGGTGGAGCCACAACGGGGGCCCCAAGCCTCAGGGGCCCGCACACGCACATAGAATGCATCTGCACACGGGAGAGGGGTGCCCCAGCAGAGGGCCCATTCCCTCCTAGCTACGGCCACGGCCCAATGGAAGGAAAATCTTGGTATCGCCTACAAATAGTCAAGGCAGAATGAGGATTTAGTGCGGTTTAACCCTTTGAGACAAGGGGTGAAAATAAATGCGTCGTCAGCGCACTGGCTACACACTGCAGAGAGGGGGACCGCCCTAGCAGAGTCTGGCTGGCCCACACCATACACATCACCCAACGGGCCGGACGGCAAGCTCTCCACCACCACCACCCCCTGGCAGGGTAACTACAGATGCTGGCTAGCCCCACCCCCAAGACACTACCAGCCTCCTGTCATGACAGGACAGCCATGGCAGCCAATCATGGCCAGCCCTGGCTGCTGGCGATGGTGGACCCCAATCCCTGTGGGGCCACAAGCAGACGTGCTGACCCACCATGCCCTGCGTTGGCTCGCCTGGGCAGCCCTTGGCCTGGGCTGTGGGCCCAGAATCAGCCATGTGACCAGTTCCAGGCCAGCCGCAAACAGATGCACCAGCAAGTCACTGGCCTAGCGGGGCCTCGCCATGTCTGTTTTCATCCCAGGTCACTGCCTACTGGGGTCACTTACACCCAAGCACCGGGGGCAGGAAGGGTGTAGGGAGAAAGGAGGGGCCCGCCTGACTGTGACTGAGACGGGCCAGCTGGCGGTGACTGAGAACCCGGATACTTCCAACCCCAAAACTTCAAAAGTAACGAGTTGGGCTCCTAAAAAATCATATTAGTGTCAATTATTTATTTATTTATTCATTATAGTACTACTAGCAGTGTGTCTGGCTGTGTACAATCATAATTCGAGACAGGTCCCTGCCCCAAGGAACTTACAGTCTAGGAAAGACAAGGGAGGGGATGGGAGGCAAGAGAGAGGGAGAGACAGGGAGACATTCATGAAGTTGAGAAGTCGCAGGGGCACCGACTTAGCTTAGTTCCAGGGGAGAAGCCAGGGCTTCTGAGAGAAAGCCCAGCATCCATGAGCAGTCCGGAGGGGGTGGGGGGTGAGCAGCTAGGGAAGGCCTGGCAGTAGAAGTAGGTTTTTAGGATGGATGTGGAGGTTGGGAGAAAGGGAACAGATCAGATATAAACTTTTATCCTATCCCCCCCCCTTAATCGCCTCTTCTACAAGCTAAACAGCCCAAACCTGTTGAGCGTCTCCTCATATGGAATCCAACCCATCCCTTCTGTCCTCCTTGTCCTTCTCTGAACTTTTTCCAATTCTATTATATCTTTCCTGAGATGGGGCTTCCAGAACTGCACACAGTGTTCAAAGTGGGATCGTACCAAAGGTTTATACAGTGGCATTATGGATCATCCACCTCGCCCGTTGCTTTGACCATGTGCAGCCTCTCCTCTCCTCTCTCTACTGGCTCCCCCTTCCTGAGCGCATTCTGCACAAGTTCCTCATCTTCACCTACAAAGCCCTTCACAACCTCGCCCCCCCACCTCTCTGCCCTGATCTCCCTCTGAACCCCTGTTGAGCCCTTCACGCCTCCTCCATCCCCTCCCTCACCCTCCCACGCCTCCCCTGCTCCCCCAACCGCCTTCGTCCCTTCTCCCTCATTGCCCCGCATGCCTGGAACTCCCTCCTTGCCCTCATCCGCCTTGCCCCCTCCCTTCACGCCTTCAAGTCCCTCCTCAAAACCCACCTCTTCTGCTCTGCCCTTCCTAACTCCTGCTAATCATCCCCACCTGCTATCTGTAAACTCCCATTCACTGTAACCAAGCCAAGAACGTGTACCTGAGTTCTCGTATCCTCATGAATGTTGCGTCCCTTGTCTCTCCCTCTGTTCCCCCTTCCCTGTCTCCCCTCCCTCGGTCTTTAGATTGTAAACTCTCGGGCAGGGACCATGTCTACCTTATTCTCTGTAAAGCGCCAGGTATATTGCTGGCGCTATATAAATGCTTAGAATAATAATAATTAATAATATTTTCGATTCCTTTTGCAATAACGCCTAGCATTCAGTTTGCCTTCTTGAATGCTGCCGCACACTGAGCTGATGTCTTCAAGGAGCTATCCACAAGGACTCCTAAGATCTTGCTTGTTGAGAGTATTTAACCCCTATGGTTCAGGCTTGACAGACAGCCTCATGGAGGCTATGGACGAAGCCAGACACAAGGTATAATGCCAAAGTAGTAAAGAACGTTTATTTACCAGAGTTAGACTGAGTAGCAACCATGCTCCAACACTGGGAGACCCAAAAGGCTTACAGGATAGGAGAGCCTGAGGGTCCAAATGACATCCCAGGTATATTTATAGGGTTTTAGACAGACCCCCAAAGTGACCAATGGGCATAAAGCTCATTGGCATAATTCAAGATACACACGTGTTTTACATTTGACAAAGTGTCAGATTCCGAAGTACAATGTGCTTCCAAGTCTAGAAACAAAACCTCGGCTGAAATTAGTCCTAGGTACCATCCTCGGTAACAAAGACTCAATATGGCTCCTCTTGGCTCCAGTGAGACTGCAGCAGAGTCCCTTATCACCCATGTTCACGCCGCCCGTTCTTGCTGTCCAGGACTCACAAGGATGCGAATGGGCTTCGTTACTCTTTTCTCACTTCCTACTGATCATCTTAAATTAGGTTTCATTTCTTCAGTAAATGGTGGTCCCTTTTGTCTGAGGCGTAAACTTCATTTCCCAGTAAATGGAAACCTTCAGCCTACTCAGGCCAAGCCTTTAGCTACAGTTTGGTTCACTGAGATAATTGCCCCCGACATGAGGATCTATTTCCCTGCACTTCTCCTGGATGGTTACACCCAGATCAGAGCCTAACATTGGGAATGTAAAGTGAGGATTATTTTTCTCTATGTGCATCACCTTGCACTTATCAACATTGATTAATCCGATATCGCCAATTATCAGCATTATCGGATTAATCCGATACCGATAGTCCCATCCCTAGTACAGAGATACGACAGGGAAATTCCCAGCGGATTCCTGGTGGTTAAACTCACGAGTAGCTATGAACATGGGTGCAGGGGGATTACGCATCATCGGACGCGTCCTGCAGCGATTTCTCTGATGGATGCCAGGGTTCAAAATCCAGCTCTGTCATCCATCAGAGAAATCGTCGCAGGTCGCACCTGATGATGCTTTTACCCCCGCACCCACGTTCTGAGCTGCTCGTGAATTTGACCGCTGGGAGTCCACCAGGAGTTTCCCCACCATATCTGTAATGTGGGCAAGTGACCATAGATTGGTAACTGGTTAAAAGAGAGGGAACCAAGGGTAGGAATAAATGGTCATTTTTCAAGTTGGAGAAAGATGCTTCTGTTATTTAGCCCTGCACGCTTACCAAAGATTTGCTACTTGGAGGACATGACGCAAGCTCCTTATTTTCAGTCACCCTGGCTAACCTTTGTTCAAATCTGAGTCCTTTCAGTACCCTTGGATGAATACCGTCAGGCCTGGGTGACTTGCTAGTATTTAAATTATCAATATGCAATAAAACCTCTTTTGGCATGACGCTAATTTGAATTTCAGCTAATTCCTCAGATTCCTCACCAACAAAAAATAGTTTTGGTGTGGATCTCGCCTCCAACATCCTCTGCCGTAAAACCTGATGCAAAGAACTGATTTAGTTTCTCAGCAATGGCCTTGTCATCCTTGAGCGCCCCCTTTCTTCCCTGATTATCCAGTGGAGCAACTGCCTCTCTAGTGGCTTTCCTACCTCCAATGTACAGGGGTGGGGGAATTGCAATTGGATTTTGTATCCTTAGGACATTGTTCCTCCAATTCCCTCTTGGCCTGGTTTTTCATGGTCTTACACTTGCTCTCCCAATGTCTGTGTTCAGTTCATTCCTATTCACCTCATTTGGAATAGTTTTCCATTTTTTGAAGGACAATTTTTTGTCTCCGATACCCTCCTTAATTTTATCATTTAGCCATGCCGGCATTTCTTCGGGTCTTTCCCTGCTTTTTTTGACTTGTGACATACATTTAATCTGGGAGTCTAAGGCCCTTTTCACACGGGCCACAGTGGGTAGGGGGATGGGTGGGTGGGCGGTGCGTGGGGGTGCGTTCCCACGGACACACACACACACACACACGACATTCAGCCACCTCCACCCATCTCCATACACGGAGCATCCGTGCATGGGTGATGGGGGGAGGTGGGGGGAGCTTGGGAGGGCACCAGGCACCCGCCTATCCCCCCTGCATCTGCCGTATTTGAACAGACACACCCCGAACCCAAACATGTGTGCAGGGGTGTGTGTGTGTGAAAAGGGCCTATGATAGTAGTTTTCAATAGTCTCCATGTCTGTTGCAAGCCTTTGACCCTGATGACTTCCTCTTTTAGTTTTCCCTAAACTAACGTCCTCATTTTACAACAGCTTAGCACACACACACCACACACACACACTCTTTCACACACACACACACACACACACGCACACTCACACACACAGTGCCTTGAGTCACTTCTGAGGAAAAAGGGTTGCTGCTGTATGTTTGTAACAACAAACAATAACCGACAGCAACAGTCAATATATTTTCCATAATTAAGTCTTATCTCACCAGCCCAACCTCATTGTCACAGGATATTTTCTATGGTGAAAATCAATAGGAAATATAATTAGAAGAGTTAACTGCATAATCCAAGTCTTTACCGGCTCTTGAGCATAAAACTAAATATCCCGGGCTTGTTCCTAGGATACTGTCGGCATAACATCAGCTACTCAGGCCGCTTTTATATGAAACCCTAAAAAGCGCCTCCTGAGTCCTATGTTGAAACAAAAGCCACGTGGGGAGTGTTTACATGCTCCCTGCGCTACTGGAAGTGACGTGCTCCCCGTTATCTCTGTCCAAAACTCTGCTGCCAGGGTCATCTACCTCGCCAGTCACTTCGACCATGTGCAGCCCCTCCTCTCTTCGCTTCACTGGCTTCCCCTTCCTGAACGAATCCTGCACAAGCTCCTAGTCTTCACCTATAAAGCTCTTCACAACCTCGCTCCCCCCTACCTCTCTGCACTTATCGCCCTCCATACTCCAGCCCGTGCACTTCGCTCCTCCTCTGTCCCTTCTCTCACCCTTCCACGCCTTCCCTGCTCCCCTAAGCGCCTTCGTCCCTTCTCACTTGCTGCCCCCCATGCCTGGAACTCCCTCCCTGTCCACATCCGCCTTGCCCCCTCCCTTCATACCTTCAAATCTCTCCTTAAAACTCACCTCTTTCGCTCTGCTCTGTCTGACTCTTTATCCTGCTGAGCCACTATTCCTATACCTACGATCGGTTTACCCTTATCCTTGCAACATGGACCTGCCTGCTGTCATTCTCATCGTAACCAAGCCAAGTACGTGCACTTGAGACCTCGCATCTTCATGAATGTTAGACCCCTTGTCTCTCCCTCTGTTCCCCTTCCTAAGTCTCTCCCCCAGCTCCTGTCTCTCAGATTGTAAGCCCTAGGGGCAGGGACCGTGTCTATTTTATTACTTTGTAAAGTGCCAGGTACACTGCTGGCGCTATATAAATGTTTGTTAATAATAATAATAATAATTAATTATCGGCAGTGGAGCACGTCACTTCCGGCAGCGCGGGGAGCATATAAACACTCCCCACGTGGCTTTTCTCTAAACGCAGGACTCAGGAGCTTTTCAGCGCCTCGTATAAAAGTGGCCTCAGGTCTAGGAATGCTGTTCTCGTACCCATAGGTTGCACCGAACAAGCCACGGGGGTCATCCCACGCATGCCCGACCCTTTCCCCCAAATGGCGTCAGCTTTGCACACGTGCAGTGATTTTTATATATATATATATATATTTAATAAAATAAGATGAACAAATAAAGACAAAAATGAACAAAATTAAACACATGTCATTTGCATATTCCTTCATTTTTGTTAGCATATTTACAAAACCGAACAGGGCTCGTGAATTACAATGATATGAATTGCACACCCCTACCCTGTGCAACTATTATCTCCCCACCGCCTCTTATCAAGCAAAGGCATGAGGGTTAGGAATGGTCAAAGCACACAACCGGAGTTCAGAAGATTTTATTTCATTTCCTGCCTGCTACAGCCTCCCGGTGTGACCTTGGGCCGTGTCGCTTAGGCCACAATTCCACAATCAGTTAAGTAGCCATAACCACATAACTAGGGTGGCCCCTGGCGCATCACCAGAACAGAGGACAAACATTTGCATGAAATTGACATATGTTATTTTATACTAATTTATGCAAATTTGTGGGCCAGAGGGCGGGGCCAGAAGTGGGTGGGGCCAAGCCAATGGTAGGTGGAGCCAACGGTAGGTGGAACCAACGGTAGGCAGAGCTAACGCGACGGTTAAGTCAGTGGCGTGGCTTAACCCTTCAGCAAGGAGGTCCCAGAGTTAACAGTGGAGGGAGATTACATTAGTTAACTCTGGGAACTCCTTGCTGCTGCATGAAGCCCTGCCACTGAGGGATAAAAAACACAAAGGATGTGTAGAAAACACTGGCTAAAAGTTAAAATCTGGGAGATCTCAATGATTCATTCATTTGATAGTCATTTGTTTCTCTGATGGTGGCCTAAAGGCCCCAGAGTAACGCGAAGGGCGTTCTACTTCCCTTTCTAGCCGGTCCTGCTCCCCATGTGGCAGCCGGGGGGTGGGGAGGTTGTGCCGAAGGGACTTTGCTGCTCTCCTAACTTGACACCAGCAAATGGAGTTTTCAGCCCCTGCCAAGGCATTCACCTCACCTGCCTGTCGATTTTTCTGCAGCTGGGCTGACAGGATTTCTTTAGGCGGCTTTCTGCTCTAAGCTCCTAGAACCCAGACTGCCTGCTGAGCGCCGTTGCTTCATCCGCCCCCACTCACCCGTTCACTCTCTCATCCACCCCCCCATTCAAACCCATACACATGCTCTCACCTCTCACCAAGGTTGCCTTCCCCGGACTGTGGCAGGGCTAACTCCGGGATGTGCACTGGCAGGCAGCCCAGTGCACAACCCAGATTTAATCCTGGGTATGTTTGTTCCCACCCTCAGCAAACATCTGGTGGGTGGGAACAAGCGTGACACCCCCATGGGTGGTCACGTTGGGGTAAGCGTGCCCCCCCCCCCCCCCCCGTGGTAGCGTCATGTTTGAAAATACCCAGAGACAGAATGCTGGGCTAGATGGACCATTGGTCTGACCCAATCTGGCAATTCTTATGGGTTGGGTTTTTTTTTGCACCTATTAGATGTCGCATCTCTCTCCTCATCGCTACAGTCTGTAGAACCCGTCTCTTAGCTGCACTTGTTAAAACAAACAGACTTGACAATATAAAATGGGAATGAATCATCAAAGTTAATTTTTCTGTGGTTTCGTGTGCCAGTTAGGCAGAGCGGGCCATGAGACATGTCCCATCTCTTAGCTGCACGTGTTAAAACAAACAGGCTTGAGAATATAAAATGGGAATGAATCATCAAAGTTAATTTTTCTGTGGTTTCACCTGCATGTGTATTTTGTCAACCCTGAATGTAATTAAACAAATGCTCATTGTGAGCTCTCGGGCAGGGACCGTGTCTATCTTATTCTTTGTAAAGCGCCAGGAATAATAATAATAATAATTAATAAATCATTAATCATTAATCAAAGTAAAGGCTTCCCTTTCCTTACTTCATTGTGGTGCCGATGATCTCGTCTTGGTTCATGTCTGAAGTGGTGGCTGCCACCTGCTTGGGGAAAACTGTATATGCTCAAAGGATTCAAACCCAGATGTTTGTGGCTAAAATCATTTTCTTGCTGATATTTTTAAAAATAACTGGCATTGGAAGCAGGGGTTTGGAAGTCAGGTCTCCCGAGCTGTGTTCAAGGGTCTGGGATTTGATTTTGGCAACTCACTTAACCTGGCTGGTGGGGAGAAGCGAGATGGGAGGGCAAGGTAACAGCAAAACAGAAAGACTGTGTATAGTAAAACAGGGATGGAAACACACTAGTGACATGACGCACAAACTGCTTACTCCAGTTTGTGGATCATGGCAGAGAGATCTACCTATGATGTTATGCTTCCTATTGCTAAAAAAAACCCAGGGTTGGACAGCCTTTGCCCTCCTGCGGCCATTTAATAATTTAATTTTATTTATTTATTCAAATTTATATGTTGTCCTTCCCATTAAAACTCAGGGGAACTTACAACCAATAAAACATCTACAAAAATCACCTTAATCCCCCTGCAATCCTTTTGCTTACTCCCCTCCCCCCCTCCCATCCCACCCAGCCCTATCCCTGCCGGCCAAATGTCTGACCAAGCAGAAAGATCTTGCATCATTTCCGGGACATGAGCAGGCTCAGGCTTAGACAAACCTCCAAGGGGAGGGAGTTCCATAAATGTGGGGCGGTGTCACGGGGGGGAGGGGGATCTGGGAAGGGGGAAGGGGCTGTCCCAGGGGAAAGGTGATCTGGGAAGGGGGTTTTCCAAGACCACAGGGTCCCTCCCACTTGCGCTTCAGGCAACCACACACACACTCAAGCCCCTGATTGGGAGGATTCTATCAGGGGTAAATGCCCGTCAGGAATGGATAGTGTGGATCACGAGGCCTCAAAGAGGCAAGATCCCTATCATCATTGGGTGCCCAGCATGCGTAAGGAGCCTCAGGCCAATATCCAAACACTCTCCGATTATAGCCCACACCAACGGTTGGGAACGGGGATGACTTCGTGATCCTACTGGGGGAAACCAGGGAGGAGAATCCAGGCACAGGGGGGGGAAGGGAAGGGGACCAGGGGGGAACTCACTCGCGCTCTCACACTCCCTTTCACTCTCCTCGCACACTTAGGAACACGGGGAAGGGGACCAACACTCTCGCTTAACACTAATAGACAGGGTATCCAAGCACGTAGCAAGCACAACAGTCAATACACTATACAATCACTTAGCTTTCTCTCAGGCCAGCGCCACAGTTCAGTTGGCACTGGTGATTGCAGAGGAGAGACCTCTTCTCTGCAATCACCAGCGCCGACTGAACTGCGGCGCTGGTATTTGTCCTAGCAACCCTGCCCCCTGCACGCGCCCGGAGGAGCACTGAGCAGCATACGGGGGTGTGGCTGTATCCGTGGTGTCAGCTGGGCCCATTCCGGAGCTACCAGCGTCTGCTGTGCCGGGGGCGGGGTACCAGGGGTTGGGACCGGCACTGCAGCTGGCGGCGCAGCGATTGGACGCACTCCGGGGGGCGGGGAGGTAAGCTGCCGGGCCGACTCAGGGGCTCGCGCCCCCACCGCGGATAGCCCCGGCGGGGGGCACTGACAGGCAGCCACTGAGATCACCTCTCTGTGCGCCCTTGTTGGGGAAACTTCCCAGGCAGATGGTTCCTGCAGGAGGACGTTCCCAGCTGACCTCAGAGCCACAACAGGGCACTAGGGAAAAGGCAGTGTTTCAGTATCTTGGGGCCCAAGCCATTTAGCAGGGGTGGGAATTTCAGTCTAAGATAGAACCAAAACAGTCCAAAAATGCCTGTTTCGGTTTTAAAATCGTAAACTGAAATTGTGGTTCTTTTTCAGTTCCAGCGTTTCGTTTTTTCCCCATTGATTTTTTCCCCCCCAGTTTGTTCTCATCTATTTCAATGGAAGAAAAGCTTAAAACATAAAAGCCAATGAGAAAAAAAACACCGGGGGGGTGGGGCAGAATCAATGGAATAAAACAAAAAAACAGAAACCAAAATTAGATTTAAAAATCAAGAAGAACCCAAACCCTACCATTTAGAGAGTCCCAGACCTACCATTTGGGGAGTCCCGTCCCTACCATTTGGGGAGTCCCGTCCCTACCATTTAGAGAGTCCCAGACCTACCATTTGGGGAGTCCCGTCCCTACCATTTAGGCTTTATAGGTCAAAACCAGTCCCTTGAATTATGCCCAGAAGGCTATTGGTAGCCAGTGCAGCCTCTGGAGCACCAGTGAAATGTGGTCCCGGCGACCCGCCTCCGACAGATGGGCCACGTAAAGTGCATTGCAGTAGTCTAGCCTCGAGGTTACTTAGTAACCGAGGTTACTTTGGAATTTAGTACCAGCTCTTTGGGCTGGATAGGAGTCGGTACCAGTGGGACTAATGGGGTGTCCTCAGGAGGAGGGAAGGAAGAAGATGGTTCAGATTAAAACCGAAACAGGTACCTGATTAATTACCTGTGGGTAATTCCTAGGTTTGGGGCTATCGGTATCAGATTAATCCAATAATGCCGATAATTGGCAATATTGGATTAATCTGATAATACTGATAATATGGTGAAAAAACCAATATACCGATAAATCCGATATCGGATTAATTCGATACTGATAAAAAGCACAGTAACTGCTAATTCACCAATAGTCCCATCCCTAGTAATTCCCACAATTTCAGGTACCGTACCTGGTACCTATCGGTCTACCCAAGTGCCAATCAGGTAATCAGGTACCTGATTTCCCCCCCCCCCCAAAAAAATGGAAATTACTGGTGCCTATTTACTGATTACTGAATGATAAATTGGTACATCAGTACAGGAAAACAGTGAAACCCAAAAAATCAGAATGAAAAGTTGAGAAACAGTGCCGGAAATTGGTATTCCAGAACTGGAAGTTGGACAATCGGGACATCAGGTAACTCATCGTGCATTCATCAGGTCCCATTAGTCCCCAAAGCTGGCGGGTCGAGTACTGGAAATTCAATGGGTTTTGATGGGTACTCATTTCAGCTCTGTTCCAGATCATGGATCCATAGATCCATTCCCCCATCTTTGAAGGCACACCCTGATCCCCGCTCCCTTCCCCAGGGTTCACTTTTTCAGTCCTGGAGGTGAGGTGCGAGATCGGCACGCCAGACCCAAGAACTGGAAAAGAGCCAAATAAAAAACAGGCCAGATATGGCCCGCGGGCTGGAGGTCCCTCACCCCGACTATAAACTAGGCATCCAGGCACAAGACTAAAGCAAAATGTTTCAATCCGCTCTTACTTACTCTGTGAAGCCAGGCTTATTTAGGGTGTGGAGTGGTGGTTTCTGAAGTCAAAAGGACTCCACATGATCATCCCAATGACGCTCGGGGTTTATTCACAAAGAATTCAGTTCTTAGATGAAATTATCCTGGAATCACCAACAAAAATATCCAAGCACTTGTCCACAGCTTATCTTTTGCATTTCACTTTCTAGCTCTTGGGACTGGACAGGAGCCTGATTCTGGGTGTTTTTAAACTACCCCGCATGGCTACTCAGAAGCCGCCCATCCAACCACCCATCTGGAGGTGGAGCAGGGGGATGTGCGCTGTCGCAAGCCATGCAGCAACCACTCATGGCCACTCACTGAGAGCACTGCCAGGTAATCTAGAGTGCTCTGTGCGGGGCAAGTCAAACAGCTCTGTGGCAAGGTGTGATCATGGGGCCCCTCTCCGTAGGAACTGGGGCAGCCAACGATGCCAGCAGACCGGTCCACTGCTCATGGGAACACCTGGTTCCCCAGCCATGCCCGGGACATGTCAATAGCAAAGGACAGTTCGGTGTGCTTCCCCCTCCCCCGTGAGCTATGGCAGAGGGAGTGGGTGACAGCTGCCTCCGGGGCCGAGGTAGCCACACTTGGAGCCTCCCCACGCACTCCACCTGACCGGGCGGTCTGCGGCAGTGCCACTGAGCGGCTACGGACCCCCTCTCCCCCCCCCTTTATTTTAACCATTTTCCTAAGGTTACCTCTNATGGCAGAGGGAGTGGGTGACAGCTGCCTCCGGGGCCGAGGTAGCCACACTTGGAGCCTCCCCACGCACTCCACCTGACCGGGCGGTCTGCGGCAGTGCCACTGAGCGGCTACGGACCCCCCCCCCCCCCCCCCCATTGCCTTGCTCGTTTAAAAACACCCTCTGTCATATGACCCCTACAGAAGCACAGTTGGATCCGATGTCTTCCATGAATGTTTTACACCAATTGACTCCCGGGTTTTGACTTTCATTCCTCATGAAATATTCAGTGGTTGGAGCGAAAGCTCTGTGGTGTGTTTGTTGGAGTATGAAGAGCTGCTTTGCTCTGTGTCATGGAATGATGTCTCAACTCACCTTTATTTTAACCATTTTCCTAAGGTTACCTCTCTGTGCTGAAAATGTGCAACTTCTTCGAGATGTTGAGGAATGCAAAAAGGGAATCGGATGCCCAAGAAGAGAAGAGAATCGATCCGCCTGTCCAGCAGGTATGTGGTAAATGGCCAATAATAGAGTTGAAACACCAAGACTTGATTATTAGCCATGGGTAATATACCCACCATTTCAGGCACCATGTCAGGCAGGTACCCAATTACCTAAAAAATCTGAAATTGTTGGTACAAATTTACCAATGACTGATGGGTAAATCAGTACATGAAAATAGGGGGGGAATGAGATGGAAACTCAAAAATTTCAGTCCTGGAAGTTGGTATTCCAGGATTGGAAGTTGGAAAATTGGGACACTGGGTAAACTTTTGGGCACTTAATCTGGTACCAATCAGTACCTGAGGGCAGCGGGTCGGGGCCGGTACCATAAATTCAATGCGTTTCCCCATTTTTGTGGGTACTCGTTTCATCTCCAGCCAGTTAAACCATTGGTTAGAGCTTTTTTAAAAACTGCTTTCACATTCCTGATTGTTTGAAATATTTTCCAGAAGAATTCAGTTCCCCTGATGTCTTCCCATTGTCGATGGGGGTTAGCAGTAAGGCTGAAATGAGAACAATTTACATTCACGTGAGAATCGCATGAGATTCTCGCAAACCTGGCGAGATCACGTGAGATCTTGCTATGGTTTGTGAGAATCTTGCAAGATTCTCGAACGCGCTCTGCGCATGTGAAAAATTACCACCACGGCCGTTCTGCGCATGCATGCCCTACCCCACCCCACCCCGGCAGTCATTTTGCACAAGCGCAGAGAATTTTTTTAGGTTTCCCAAGAATCTTGCAAGAACGGGTCAAATCGACCATTTCTTGACCCATTCTCATAAATCTTAGGGATGGGCGAACAGAACCGAGTTTGGGAATTCGGTTCAGTTCGGAAATTCGGTTCAGAAGTTCGGTTCGGTCGACCGAACTATTCGAGTTCGGTCCGAACTTCCGAACAAAGTTCAGAAATTCAAACCCCATTGAACTAAATGGAATATTATCTTTTAGGGATGGGCAGACAGAGCCGAGTTTGGAAATTCAGTTCGGTTCGAAAATCGAGTTCGGTTCAGAAGTTCGGTTCGATTGACCGAACTGGTCGAGTTCAGTCCAAAGTCCAAACTTCCGCCCATGCCTAGTCAATCTCGACGAGAACCCGGTTCTGCCAAGATTTGTGAAAATAGTGAGGGCAAGTGACAGCCCTAGTTAACAGCTAAAATGCATGCTCTACTGGAACGTATAGCATAGCTGCTTTAAATTCACAAACAAACAGCATGTAACCTTTCTGATCTCATCAGAAAAAGTTTCCCTGTTGTCTATCAGAGGCACGGTGTCTGCAAAAACTTTTGAATCAGCGATTAGTAGCCAGGTTAATTCATCTTAATGCTAAAAGTGGCAGCTTGGTTTTCCCCATTGACCAGGAAAAGGTCATGTTGGCCACACCAAAGATACAGTTCTCCACTGTTAAGTCATTGGGAGTTTTACCATTGACTTGAATAGGTGGAGGGTTGTGCCCTTATTAAAGGAGTGAAGCTAGTGGTAGGGCAGATTCTTTTGCAAATAGGAAGATGCTCAAATTCTGGAGACTGTGCAGCTTTTAAGATAACACAAGAGCTCGTATTTCTCTCTGGCCTTTTGGAGAAAAAAAAAATCATGACAGCTGTCTATATTCATAGATTTATAAATAAAAGGCTAGTCTGTCATAGAGCTGGCCATCTCTCGACCCTCACCACATAGAGTCCAAGTTGTCTGCCCAACAGGCCAACCCTGCCATGGAATAAGAGGGGTCAGAGGTTCTAGACTGGGAGCAGTGCTTGTCACTGCCTGTGGCAGAGTTGAGCCACAATAGGCCTGCTGGCCCTTTAAGACGTGCTGAAGGGGCTGGAAGCCACGCCCCTCCTGAGAGATATAAAGAGAACAGCAACAGGGAGAAAAGGCAGTCTGCTCTGGAACACTGAAGGGAGCACAGCCCTGCTAGAGGTTGTCTGGAAGTCAAAGATGGTACATTGCTGTTCCTGAGCTGGAAGGTCACTAAAGAAGATACCTTGAAGTCTACGGAGCCTGAGAGTGAGTGGCATGTATGTGAGCCAGTCAGTGGACTGAGACCTGACTAGGCCTTGGGCTGTAAGGAAAGACTTGTAAACTGTGCAGACTATGGTGAACTGTGCGCTGTTCTAAGACTGGCCAGAGGTTTGGTGCCTGGCCTGAAAAGGGCTGTATTATGTAAATAAACTGAATATGCTAATCCCTGCAGTGATGATGTGATCCGGGCTTGATCCTGCATACACTTACCCCTGCTACACTGCCACGTTCTTCAAGGTGTCTAACTTCCAAATATCCATGTTGCGCGCTGCTCTTCCCGCATACGGCTGTAGTAATGCTGCAATCCAGGTAGTGTGCGTTGGTTAGGACTCTCTGTAATAAATGAGTCTAGGGGCTGCTCATAAGCCATGACACATTCAGACGTTAAGAATAGGGGCTGCACAACTTGTTCTTGGCCTCATATTCCTATGCCAGATCCAGACCACAGACCACCAGCTGGACAGTGCTGCGTTAAGAACATAGGCAGGACAACACTGGACCATTATACTCAATGGGAGATTACAGTATTAGACCGGACACTAGTATCCACCAAACAGGTGAATCCACTGAAACCAAATCAACCTTTAAAACCAGTGCAGTACTTGACCTGAACCATTATTTATTTATTTATTTATTTAATAGATTTTGACCCCGCCCCTCCTGCAGTAATTAATATTAAAACAGGGCTACATATAATAAATATATAATAAATAATGAGTAAATAGTAGGTAAGGTGGGGGAGCTAAAAAAAACCCTCATCCTCCCCTCCCACCCTCCCCAAAGGCCTGGGCGAACAGCCAGGTTTTGCAGCTTCGCCGGAATGTTAACAGGCTGGGGGCCAGACGAGCTTCCTCCGGGAGGGAATTCCAAAGGCGCGGCGCGGCCACCGAGAATGCCCTCTCCATTGTGGCCCCCCACTTAATGCGGGGGACCTCCAAGAAGGCCCCCCCAGCCGACCGAAGGAACCGCTCTGGGGCGCGGAGGGCGAGGCGGTCCCTGATGTACGAGGGGCCCAGACCGTGTAGGGCTCTATAGATCAACACCAACACCTTGAACCTGGCTTGGCACGCTATCGGCAGCCAGTGCAGGGCTCGGAGCATTAATTAATACCCAATGATAATTGGGTATTAATTAATCGGTACCCGATTAGTGTCCGATAGGCTACCTGACGTACCAAAAATACCAGGGTTTGTCCTGATTTTTTGACTCCTGGTACTAATTTTCCAACTTATCACCCCAATTCCTTTACCAGTTTACTGATCAGTACCAAATGGTGAATCAGTAACATGGTGATGGTAATAACCACTAACCAGTATTACCTAGTTCGTCATGCGGAAAATTGCATCCTCTTCCTTCTCACTCAGAATGTCTGTAACTAAGTGAAGCACGTTCACCTGCAACTTCTCAACCTCATGAATCCTTGTATCTCCTTTGTTCACCTCTCCCGTGCCTCTCTTAGATAGTGAGCCTCTTGGGGTAGGGACGTGTCTATAACTACTGATTGCACAGTTCCAGGTACACTGCTCATGCTATAATAATAAATAATAAACATTAGTATTTATTATTCCCTGAAATTATAAAATAATAATCGGGTGCACCATTGGTATCTGGGTAGCCCATCAGACACCTGTTCCAATGCTTGAAATTGTGGGTATTACCCACAGATAGCAAATGAGCTAGTGGTTTCC
Organism: Sphenodon punctatus; assembly: GCA_003113815.1. NCBI lineage: Eukaryota > Metazoa > Chordata > Lepidosauria > Sphenodontia > Sphenodontidae > Sphenodon > Sphenodon punctatus. Next base: position 4,885,373 of record QEPC01009472.1, on the reverse strand, counting down.
GATCTGCATTTTTCCTACTCTTGCAAGTGCATAACAGATATAACTATCTTTTAGGTTTTCAGGCTGATTTCGAAATTGCTCTCGTGTGGGATTTTTACTGTACTGAACCTATGAATCATAAATTACAAATACTTTGGGGTGGCGGGCAGGGGGGAGAAGGAACCAGTACGAGCGAAGAGTTTGAGTAATAATAATAATTAATAATAAACTTGAGTAATAATTAAGTAAACATTTACTGATTGGTAAATCAATATGGGAAAATAGCAACAATTCAAAAAATCGGTAGTGGAATTCGGTATTCCAGTATCGGAAGTTGGAAAATTGGGACATTGGCCTGTAGCATCTAGACTTTTCTCCAATAAACTGATTAGTCAATCAGACTTAATTATTTTATAGGATACTAAAGTTCAAAACACTCTGTGTGTTATGATACAACTATGTATTATTATATTTTTGTTGGTTTGTTATTTATATTTGTTGTTGTATTTTTGATATGGTGTTTTTAATATTTATGTAAGCCGCCTTGCATTGCCGTTGGCTGAGAGGGGCGGAGTTAAAATGAAATGAATGAAATGCAATCGAATGTTTAGCTGACAAGCAGGGTTACACAGACGTTATTTTGATGTAATTGCACATGCATCCAAAACTAGAACTGGTCTGTAATAAGGGAATAGTTACAGTATAACTGAACTGCAATTAATGATCCCGTATTATATGCCTGTGGTAACTGTAATTAATGCCCCTGGGTTATTAGCTGCAGTTAATGTGTCGGTATTATGATGCTTATTCATGAACTGCTTTGAATGACTCTCTGTTCATTTCCCAAAAGGTTTTTTCTGCCCAGAAGGAGAGGTCTCGCCGGTGCCGTGTCCAGAGGGTACTTTCCGTTCGGCGGAAGGCGTCGCTTTGCACAGCTGTCCAAACTGTCCTGTGAATTTCTTTAACCCCAAGTCCGGTCAAGCGGCTTGTCTTCCATGCGGCTCTGAGGCTGAACAACCCGAGGAGGGTCAAGTAACATGCATCTGTCTTGGGGAAGGCCGGGTGTTTCAGGTACAGGATCAGAGTTTGCCAAGCATGGAAGAACAAATTTCAGTGGATGGGCTGAAGTGTAATGCCCTTTCAGATAGCAGGGATTACCATGTTCTTGTCAGTGTAGGGTAGTGGATGAGGTCTTGGACCTGGGAGACCAGAGTTCAAGTCCTGTCCTAACCACAAACTCGATAGTTGGCTCTAGACATGTCACTTTTTTCCAGCCTCAGTTTCCCCATCTGTACAATGGGAATAATAATGATCTACCTCGCAGGGTAGTTGTCAGGGCAAACTAAATAAGAATTCTTAAGCCTTTTCAATGCTAAAAGTGCTACAGTAATGAAAAATAATAAGAGACTCTGGAAAGTAAGTCTTACAAGGAAAGGTTGATGGAACTGGGTATGTTTAGCCCAGTGAAGGGAAGACTAGGGGAAGACACAATAGCAGTGTTCGGCTATCTAAAGCACTGCCACAAAGGAGAGGGCAAGGAGCTGTTCTTCATTGCTACAGAGGACTAGAAACAATGGGCTCGAATTACAGGAAGAGAGATTTCGGTTAAATATCAGGGGAAACTCCCTAACACTGAGAGCTGCCTGGAGCAGGTGTAGACTCCATCACGGGGAGTTTTCAGAAAGAGGCTGGGCAGCCAACTGTCAAGGATACTGTGGTTGTACTCATCCTGCATCCAAACAGGGGATTGGGCAAGATGACCCACGAGGTCCCTTTCGACGCGAAGATTCTGTAATAGTAGAAATTGTGTATTAATAATAATATTCCTACAGGATCTAGAGGCTCTCCCCCCTCCCCCCTTTTCTCTTGCTTAAGGAACTCCTGTGGCATCCCTGGACCCATAAACTCCTTCCACTGGGGCCCTTCTTACACGGGCAGCGGTGGGTGGGCAGGGGATGGGTGTGCTGGCGCGGTGGGTGGAGTTGGGGCTGCGCCCGTGGGAACGGGTGCACACTCATCTCCGCCCACCGAGCCGCCTCCGTTTTTTCTGGATGGCTCCATGGGTGGGTGATGGTTAGAGGTGTGTGTGCGTGTGTGTGTGTGTGTGTGTGTGTGTGTGTGCACCCCCACCCACTGCCTGTGCTGTTCACATGGATGGACACCCATCGCACACCCATCCACCACCGCGCCATTTCCATGGGCGTCCCCACCCTTCAAACACCCAGCCGGTGGGGGGAGGGGGCAGGTTGTCCGTGTAAAAACGGCATCGATTTCTGCAGTGCCCTGAATTTCCTTAGCGTGCATCTCTTCTTTTTTCTACACATTTAAAAACCAAAGGATTGCATCACCTACGTCTAGCAAAGCAAAGTCCTGATGTACTTAATTCTGGAATGCATGGGAACCAGGAATTCTGAATAAATCTAGACTTTTTTCTTACAGCCCAGTGACGCTCATTGTCCATGCAGCCCAGGATATCGCCCCTTAGTGGCTGAGAGGAGACACTGCGTCAGACACGCGTATGATATTTGTAGAGACGCAGCTACCCGAAACCAGGAGGGAGAGTGCTTAACTAAGAAAGAATGGGCTCGTTATTGCTCGGATAAAGTAAGGCGGATTTCAGCTAAACCCGAAATGGTGGATAGCTGTATTTATTTATTTATTTAGGCACATTTCTATGCCGTCCTTCCCCCAGTGGCACAGAGTGGTTTACAATAGTAAAAAAAACACCCAGGAATAAAAAGCCACGAAAATCAATTTTAAAATCCCCTTAATACGTCTCTGATGCCAGCACCCTTGGAGACAAGCGCTGTGGATGCGCAGAATGACCCCAGTGGGCATTTTGCAGGTGTATGGGGATTTTTTAAAATGTTGTCGTTTTTTAGTAAATAAAAAGGTAAAAAACAAACCAACCCCCAAACAAACGTTTTCTTTACCCAAAGCCTGCAAAACACAGGATTTTTTGGAAACAAAAACAAAAAGTAATGAAGTGCCTGCCTGTTGCACACCCCACCCAGAATGACTGTCAGGAGCTAGGAATGAACAGCAGGAAACGGATCAATCCATTATGACTTGTTATCCATTATGAAGCGACTGAGAATGGCCATTGTCGGAGACAGGATGCTGGGCCCGATGGATCATTGCTCTGACCCAGACTGGGGCTTCTTATAGTCTGATGTTAACTTGGTTTACCATGCGCTGTCTTTGGATCAGGGTCTCGTCCTATCACATGCTCCATAACGCTTGCAAACCCGTTGAAAGTCATAGGTTGGGAATCTCTGTTCTAGCTGTTCCTATGTTGGATGCAGGTTCTTCTTGAACCCACTGTCAATGCGGTTCTCACAGCATGCTCTGACTGTTCAGCCTGAATAGGACGAATCCGAAATAGCCAGTCCATTTCCATAGTACAGTTCCGTGGCAACGGAAAGCCTGACGAAATTTCAGTCAGAAAAGTTTTCAATTAGAATTCCGACTGAACCATGTTTCGCACGTGGTGTATGGGCTGCAGCCGTTCTGTGCGCCTGCCAAATGGACCAAGTTATTTCAGTCGTTCCAGCTGGAAATTGGAAAGGAATTTCATCCATTCTGATTTCCAATTGGAGCGATTGAACTGCCCGGTTATGACGGAATCAGAAGACACTAAGGGCACTTTTTGACGAGACGGAAATGGCGGCGGAGCCCTTTATCAGCCGCCATTGTTGCCGTCCGTCTAAATCCCCGGCGCGCTCTAACGCCGGATATCCGCCATGTGAAGCCGGCCTGGCGATCCTGCCCCCTTCAAGGCGGATCGCCGCTGTGCCAGCTTCACGCCGCACTTCCGGGTTCCTTGCCAGATTGCGCATGTGCAGAAGGACGCACATGCACCCATACTCTCTCCGCCGTCTCTGATGCTCTTCTGAACATCAGACCCGTCGTAGAGAGGAAGGTGGGTGCCCGATGGCCGCTTGTGAGCAGGATCATTTAAAAGCGCCCAAAGAATGTTCACTTCCCCCTTAGCCTGAAATGAGAGAGTTCCGATTTTCCTGCATGTTACAGAAGCAGCCCACCCTCTGACTTATCCTTCTCTTCCCAATCGGTCTTGAACAGTGTCCTCGTGCTCAGAACGTTCTTTATGACTGAGTTTGTTCTTGCGGTTGTCGGGATTTTTTGACAGGTTTGTGCTCGCCCTGAAGACTACAGAGGCTATGAGAAGGTCCTGGGCCTCTGCCTTTGTCAAGCAGACAATCTGAACACCGTATGCAACCCTCGGTGCAGACGTCTGCAAAGAGACATCCTGCAGTTTGCCTGCAATGGGGACTTGGCACGGCTTTCTATCACGTACAGAAATGGGAGTCAGGTAAAAGGGTCGATACTAGCCTCACCTGCCTGCCAAAGAGTTAATAAAGGGACAGTTCCTCAGCTGGAGTAGATTGGTGGAACTCTGTTGACCGTGCAACCCATTTTGCTCAAGAAAGAACAACAATTAAGGCTTTGATCCTCATTGTCCCTGTTCTCCTGTTTCCATCACCACGACTGGCCTTAAGCTGGGTCGGGAGGGCCCTGCAGTCAGAGGGGCCCCCGCAAAGAGGCCCTTCCTGGTAGTCTCTGGTCCAGTGCTCCTGAGGCCCCAGAAACGGGCTATTTCTGCAGGAGCCATAAATCTTGGCCCCCGATGCTTCCTGTGGAGTCCTGCCTCTTGTCGCTTTCAGTAAATTACTGACCCCTGAATCCGTGTGCGTGTGTGTGTGCACATGCATGTGAAACTTGTGACACTTCTTTGTTTTTTTAAGCAAAGACCACCAGACTTCCAATGGTGAAAGAGGTGGGGTTTTGGAGAGTGGGGCCATTGGGGTCCCTGCATTTTATTTCTGCCCTGATCCCTGCAAACCCTAAGGCCAGCCTTGTCTACCACAGAGCAACATCCTTTTCTCTGGACATTTATTTTCATTATTTTATTTTATTTTATTTTATTTTAATCTAATCACCTTATAATTGGAGAACATCTTCTCTTTTAGGCAAGTTCTGGTTTCCAGTGGAGACAGTATTCTACCATGAATGTGTGAAGTGTTAGGAGACAGAGAGGGGGAAATAGAGAGAAATTCTTCCCTAGCGCAGTCAGGAAGCGTTTGGGGTCAAAACAGACGTGACAGTGACCCGCTGTGGCCTGTTTCGACACTGGGCCTCACCCGCACATTTGTACAGGCACAAATTGCCCCGGGCCATGTCGGCAGCTAGCCCAGGCTCTCACCCCCAGACTATGCCCAGGCTAAGGTCCACCCAATCGGGTCAAAGTGATCCACAGTGGGCTATCACGACTGCTGTCGCTGAGCAGACACAGCCTGGATTGGGCCTGCCATGGCTGGCCATCATTGGCCACCATGGCTGCATGTCATGGTGAGGGGCAGGGTGCTAGTCGCAGCATGGGGGCAGGACTGGCCAGCCCCAAATTCGTGCATCTCCCTTCCGTCCCCGGCTGCCCAGCTGCGAGCACGTTTGTTGTGTGTCCCGACCCCAGCCAGACGGCATCCACTGTGGCTTCCCAACCCAGGCCAAGTTGGGCTGCCACTACACAGCCGCCATGTCTGTTTCCACCCTTTATATTTGGCCTCCAATCGAAACTGTAGTTTGTGTGCAAAATTCATATTGCCCAAATTTTAAAAAAAAATATCCTTCCAGGTGGACGTTTTCTCGGAAGAATTAAAAGCATCCCTGCAAGTGTTGGATTTCCCTACCCAACGCCCCTGCCCTTCTGAGCGGAGCCTATCTCCCGATCCTGTATACATGGTGAAAACAAGCGGTAAGGGAAAAGGTGGCCGCCAACAAGGCCTGTACTCTATGGGTATTAAATAGCTCTTGCAGACAACAAGGTTTCTTTGAAAGGGCCTTCCTCTGGTCTAGCGCCAAGCAAGCCACAAACCTGTAGACTTCCATGGGACTACTCTAGGGTAAGGGCTTTGTGGCATAATTCAAACTATTGTCACTTTGGGTTCTACTACTTCACACCATGTTCAGTTGACCGGCACAAAACCCATTGAAGCATGTCAGAAATGCCACTGGATCCCTCAAAATACAGACCAGACCTTTTCAAAGCCTTTTGTTTCCCTAAACTGGGATAGACCAAGGATGAAGGAAAGTGGGTTTACATGTCCCATTTATAGGCCGCTTTCTTTGTAGAGATTCTGCAGAGAATTCTGTGTTAATAAACGGGACGTGTATTTTGTCTGATACAAAAAGTTAGCTAAATTCAACACTTGCATAACCAAGCAAAATCCTTTGGCATTGTTGGAGTTGCACAAATTAGTATTTACATGGAACTTTCAGAGTCTATGGCGATTTATAATCTGTATCTAGTTCACCCTGGGAGGCAGGTCATTATTATCCCCATTTTACAGATGGAGAACTGAGGTTCAGAGAGAGTGACTTGCCAAAGGCCACCCAGAGAGTGCATGGCTAAGAAAAAATGTGACTCCATGGGTGTTTTTACACACACATTTCTCCTGCATGTTTACTGTTACATCCTGAACTTTCTGTGTGTCTAAATCACTTCTCCAGAACTTAAACATCCGGCTCTTTGAACTTCTGCGTAGAACTTCTCCCAGAACTTTTGTGTGTAAAAAGTTCTGGTAAACTGCTTTGCTCCAGGCAGCTGTGGCCATTTGGTTTCCATGGCAGCCCCTCACGTCTACAGCTGCGGCTACTTTAGGCTGCCTAAGGGCAGTGTATGTGTGTGAAGAATCATCCAGGAACTGCCTCAGGGCAGTGTGTGTGTGTGTGTGTGTGTGTGTGTGTGTGTGTGTGTGAAAAATGCCTCCGGAACTTACTTATGGACTTTTAACCCAGACGATTGAAAAATCCGGAACTTTAAAGTGTGCGTAAAAATGCTCACTGTCTCCAAGGCCCAAGTCCAGCGTCTTGTCCACTACGACCATGCTGGCTCTTACGAAGTAGGGCTGAGACGAAATAGTTCCTTCCATTTTCATGGAACAGTTCCACCAAAACGGAACAGCTGTCAACATTTTGACTGGAATTCGGATCAGCTGTTTTGCGCATCAGCCAGCTGTAATAGCACCACCATTTTGTGTACCGACCCCACCATTTTGTGTACAGACACCACCATTTTGTGCTTGCGCAGAATGGTCGGGCGTCATTTTGCATATGTACAAAACGGTACCAAAAAAAGAGTCAATTGTTCCAGTGAACAAAAACTGGAACAATTGTTCATTCTGATTTTCTTTCTGACCCATCAAACCAACTGGATCCATCGAAAATGGAATCCAGTTGGAAATGGAGTTTCCCCCCTACCATGAACCAAATTGTCAGCTAGAGCAATTCAGGAGAACTCTGCTTACTTCAGTGCCACTCTGAAAATTAACAACATGGCAGGGTCTGGCTTGGTCGCTCTAAGGAACACCTAAAATTAATCAATAACTCGCCTTTGGTTTAGAGCCCCCCACCCACCCCGAAGCTAACAGATTTGTTAACAAGGCCCTCTATGAAGATCTGTTCCAGTTATCATAGGGCTGGTTTTCAAGGTTCGATAAATCCATCCACCCTGCAGTGGTAGGAAAGCCGGCATTCCTGCAAGGGGAAAGTGCAGTTTAAGCATGGTTTCTATTTCATTGCAGAAAATGGATTTTTGGGAGTGTACAGTCCTGATCCCGAGTTGCTGCACTACCTCTTTCTGCCAAATAAGATCTCGTCTCTTTCCAAAAATGCATCAGCATCATCAACAACTTCCCCAGGTAAGGCCCGGTGTCAAGGCAGCTAAAATTCATTAGAGCATAAGAAGTGCCAGACTGGGTCAGACCAGTGGTCCATCCAGCCAAGTATCCTGTCTCCGACAATGGTCACCTTCGGTCACTTCCGAGAAGTACCCAATAGGTCCGAATGGAGGTAATCCATTTTGTGAAAGGTTTTCCTTACTTGTCCATGATAATAATTCCATGCTCTACTGAACTATGTCAACTCGGTAAATACCTTCATTTGCACTGAACCGACCACCTCCTCGTTTCTATAGCCCTCATATGTCCATTAGGACGAATCTGTGGTCCAGCTAATTCGAGTATTACAGGGGTCTGAAGATCATAAGAATCTTCAAAATAACGAGATGGCAAGGGGAAGAGAGTCAAAGAACAAGGGGAAGAGAGGAAGGAAGTAACAGGAGAGTTCAATGGGGAGAGGAATATGTTGGGGGGGGTTAGGGGTTCATCTATTAGAGACAATTGGAAGAGGGGGCATGGTTCAAAAAAGTGTGAGAACCACTGCAGTAGAGGAACATAAAAAATAATACAAAGGCCCTTTTCACACACACTCTAACACTGATAAAACGGGTGTTACATTTTATTATACATGTTGCAACACCTGTTTTATCAGTGTTAGAGGGTCTGTGGGCATATGGCCAAAGAAGGTGCAAAAGGTTACACAAGTTAGGCAAAAAAAACAGCTCTAGAACCATCCTTTGTAAATTACCTAAACTTGACTTATTCTGGAAACAAAGTTTTGCTAGACAGCTCGGTAAAATATAGGGTGGAGACTAGAGCTGCATCTGGTACTAAAATTAGTACCCGCGGGGATTGCCTGTATTTTTGACTACCTCATGGGGCACCAGACAGGCTATCCGAGGACCAATCAGGTGCCTGATGCCCCAGAATGTGAGCATCACCCAGAGAAACTGACACCCCCCAGCCAGGAGCGCTGCAGAACTCCAGCTGGGGCTCATCAGTTTCAAAGGCAGGCCGGGGCTCCCCCCACATAGCGCTCAGTCTGAGAGGCGCTGTGACCAAGAAGTTGCTTTTGAAACTGACAAGCACCGACCAAGAATGCTGTGGAGCCCGGCTCAGGCGAGCGGTGCTGAGCGGGGCAGGGGGGCGGAAGCAGCCTTTGAATGTGGCAAGCCCCAGCTGGGACCGCTGTGGAACTAGGCTCTGAAGCGGTCCTGGCTGAGGCCTGTCACTTTCAAAGGCCAGCCGGTGCGATTGAACAGCCTGTTGGGTCCCATTCGGGCATCAATGGTGCCCAACTGGGGCCAGGTAGATCCAGACACCCCAAACTTGTCAGGGGTTCTCAAATGTTCAGGTGCCCAGCTGCAACTCTAGTGCAGACCTGTCTGCAGCGAAGTCAATAGCCAAGGTCCCGTTGACTTGGATGGGGGATGATTTTGTCCTTTGTCCTAAATGTAGAAGAGGTATAGTCCCCCGTAGCTCCTCTCTGTACAGAGCAGTTCGCTTTGAGAAGACTGAGCCACATTCGCTGAGGTCTGGGTTTTTGCAGGACAGCCTGGCGGCACTGAAGAATCTAGATTTTATTGGGAGAAAAACCCTCCGCCTTCGAACTCCACGTTGAAAATCTCATTTGTCGGCATCTTAAACCCCACCACGTGTCTCAATGTTAATGACGTCATGATGTTCATTGTTTCCGGAGAACATTATCCAGTTTACGATGTGTGAGTACAAATACTAACCCAACCTGCTCCAGGACGCATTTTTATAAGGTGTTTTTTATATCTTATTGCCCATCTTGAGTAGGGCTGAAATTAGTAAATGCTACTACCCAGCATTTGGCCAGATATCGCAGTTTGGGCGGTATATCCAATATTTGGTCAAATACTGGTAGTATCCAAATTAGCATCCGGCGGTTTTCCAGTTAACCGCATTACCGTTTAATTACCATCTGACTTTTTTTTTTTAACTCCCTCCCTCTGTCTGGGCAGGTCTGGGTTAAGCAGTAATGAGATAAGCAGTAAGCGGTAATTCGGTAAACAATAATCACTAATCGCTGGTATTCCGTTTTTGTGGTTAACCTCAGCAGCTACCAAATTGTTTCTGGGTAATGCACAGAGAATAAAAAGAAAATTTTAAAAATTGAGCTCTAGCCCTGAGCCTTTGGATAGTATAGGATATAGTACTAGCTCCCTGTAACCAAGTGAAGGACGTGCACCTGCAATTTCTCAACCTCATGAATGTAGCCTTCTCTCTCCTGATGTTCACCCCTCTCCCATTTCCCCCACTCCCTTGTATCTTAGATTGTAAGTCCCTTGGGGTAAGGACCTATCTAAAACTATTGATTGTACAGTCCCAGGTACACCAGCTAGTGCAAATTAATAATTAATTACTGATTAACGATTAACTATTAATATTTAATAAATAATTTGCGAGGGGCCATTTTTTTCCTTGCTCACCAAGACTTGGATCCTATGAGGTGAAACGGACGTCCAAACTTGACACACTTTTTTTATATTCAAAAGTGCAAAATTCAGATTTTCAGAATGGATTCGTGACGTTGGCATGCCTATCTTGCATGAAGAATTACGATTTGGAAACTTGGTTTCAGAAATTCAGATTTGAGAATCTTGGTGTTTGCCAGTTTAGTATTTGTAAAGAGATATTGTTTAGTTTTAATGAAAACCACAGACC
>QEPC01009472.1:4830330-4874776 GCA_003113815.1 Sphenodon punctatus | reverse complement strand
GGTTGTTATGAGGGTGAACTAGATAAGGATTGTAAAACACTTTGAAAGCTGAAAGTGCTATAGAGTAACTGTTCAGAGTAACTGAACTCAAACCCACGTCAACTTGAACCAAAATGAAGGCCCTTTTTAGATGAGATGCACCCAATCATGCCCACACAGGTCTGCAGCAGTGGGTTCATCCCGCAGGGGCTGCCACCCATGTGACCGCCGTGGCAAGTGGGTACGGTTACGTGCACGCTCCTGCAACCCATGCCCCTCTGCCCATCACCCCCGCACAGAGCAACCGGGGGAAATGCATGGGGGGAGATCCCCCATGCGGCAGCATGCGGGGGCATGCATGGAGATGCATGGGGGATGGGTGTGCACCTGTATACACCCGTACCCCTATACTGCCCACATCGCAGCACGCACACCCATCTCCCCTCCCCCCCCCGTGGCCGCAGCCCGTGTAAAAAGGGCCTAAGTTTCTACAGAAACAAATACACGTGATTCACAAATCCAAACTGCTCTGCTTATGTCAGCTCTGGTTGCAGCTATCTGCTCTATTGGTTCAACACGCCAAGAGCTTCCAGAACTAAAGGTCTAGGCTTCATGACTAGGCTACCCCTGACTCGCATAGCCTCAGTGAATCAGGCCTTGAAATGGGCATATAACTCCCATCTCCTGTGGGAGTGCGGAGGAAGCTCCTGATCCAAGCAGCTAAGTCCTATCGTGCTTCAAATCCTTGACATGTCCCCTCTTGCAACGCTCTCCATTTTGAGAGCTGAACCAGAGCTCAGGATTGGTTCCAAGGCGAGGACATCTACGACATACCGCTTTCTTTTCTTTCCTGTCCCTAGACACCATCTGTACAACACGAACCACGAGTTTGACTGGGGAGGCTTCCGCCGGCTGGCAGAAGAAGCCAAACTGGCCTCCGTCAACTTCCTCCTCTTCCTCTACCAGTTCCAACATCCAGGCACCTACGTCCTGAGGCTCAGCAGCAACCAGCACAAGAAAATGGTTTGTTGAATGGGGAGGCATTGCCGCATTTTGGGGGCGCGATCCTGAACCCAGGGAAGCCACAGCGAATTTAGCCATTGATTATCGTGGAGTCAGGATTGTGCACCCTACAGTGCTGATTTTCAATGGAATATTTCCAGCTCCGTATAATAGCTGGGAATCCGCCTCTGTGCGACGGTAAGCCTCCTTGTGGTGATGCTATTTCGTAGATGCCGCCGCAGTTGCCTCCTCCTTTGCCTTCTCTATTTAGCGGGAATTAACCCTGTCCCAAGGGACACCTCCTTGGCTCTTTGTTCCAGGAAGCATTGATCCATGCAGCTTCCTGTTGCTGGTGACTGACCTTTATCTAGGCCAGTAGCCAATCAGGAAGCTGGAGGTGTGGCAAGGGACCACTGGGCAGGTTCCATGCTGACTCTAATGGGTGTTGGGGGCACTGCTAAGCTGGTCACCGCCCCAAAACTCAGGAGGAGCCCGTTTGAGGCCCTGTGCCTGACACAGCTTTCTTAGAGCTTAGATGGTTGGAACCATAGTAGGCACGGCAGTAACTAAACCTGCCTTCCGAGGAATCTGGAACCAGCACCAAAAGCCCTACCACTTGACCCCTTCCATTGCCCCATCAACTTCATCCAAACCCCCCAAAGCATCATCTCCTCGGGTGCAGAAGAGCTCATGGGAACTGGTGGCCCCCATGGCATGGGGGCTTCATTGCCACCAAATCAGGCCCCCTGGCCTCTCCAGCAGACCAGTATTAGCTCCAACAAAATGCCTGTTGTCCAGGCTCACACAGGCCCTCCAATCTACCCCCAGCCCCAGCCAGACTCCCCGTGTCCCCTCCCCTCCCCTTCCCCCCCACCCCCCACTCCTTTCCCTTGTGTCTCTCAGTGCACCGACTCACCCCACTTAGGGTTGCCATAGATGCAAATTTTTAGATGGCACTTATGAGATATACAGGTTGCAGGGCTTCATTGGTTCCAATACAGCCCTGCAACCTGCATATCTCATCATTGATAATTAAATTATTAATAAATTCACATTTAATTACAATCACAATTCATAATTAAAATATACTAATCACGGACATCCCCCCTCCTGCCAAGACAAATCTGCCAGGCCCCGGGTCCCCCCAAAAAGCAAAGGGCAAGCCCCAGCCGGGTCCAACGTACTCACCAGCAGCAGGTCTGAGCCCAGACAGGACAGGCTGAGCTTGGCAGTGTCTTGTCTTCTTCCCACTCGAGCGAGGGCAAGATGCCACTTGACTTGGCACTGCCAAGTGGGTGGCACGCACTAACTACACTACCTAAAAAATAATAAAATACTAGTATCTAATCTATCTATTATCTAACAACTGAATTAATCCTGGAGGATTGGAAAAGATTCAGCCGGACGGCCAACAAAGCTCTCTCTCTCTCTCAAGAAGAACCAACTAAGTCAGACTCTCAAGAGAGATAAAATGGCGCCTGGATTGAATCCCCTATATATGCTCTCAGTGAGTGATCTCTGCAGCAGCCGGCACCCCCACCCTCTCACACCATGGGAGAGGAAAAGCCCGCACTCAGAGACACTGCAGAAATTTAAAAGTCAACAGAACAGTCACACAAGCCATCTAGTCAGTCACACTCCCTCTCCCTCCCCACCGCTGTTCCACCAGGCCGGCCAATCATCACTCAGTCACACATCGCACATGCTCCCCCGAGTCCCGTTCCCCCCACCCGCCCCCCGGGGTGCCCAGGGCTATAGCCCATATTACGTACGGGGGCCAGAGTAGCCGTGGAGCCCATCCAGAGGAAAACTGGTCCAGGCTAGTGGACCTCACCCCCCTTTTCCTGGTGCTTTGTGAGGGGACTGATGCCAGACCACTGCTCCTCTGCTTGAGCGCAGCTGCCATCTCTGCTCCAAGTGGGTCCAGAGGAGCATCCCAAAGCAGCTGCAACCAGACTCCTCCCCCCATCTGGAAGTCTGCTTTGATCAGACCCCATCTGGAATACCGTGTCCAGTTTTGGGCACCGCATTTTAAGAAGGACATTGACAAACTGGGATGGGTTCAGAGCAGAGCGACAAAGAGGGTCAGGGGTCTGGAAACCAAGTCCTGTGAGGAAAGGTTGAAGGAGCTGGGTATGTTTAGCCTGGAGAAGAGAAGACTAAGGGAGACATGGTAGCCGTCTTCAAATCTCTGAAGGGCTGTCACATAGAAGATGGAGCAGACTTGTTCTCTGTTGCTCCTGACGGTGGGACTAGAACCAATGGGGTCAAATGACAAAAATACAGATTTCGGCGAAACATTAGGAAGAACCTTCTAACGGCGGGGAGGGGGGGCTCTCCTTCACGGGAGGCTTTCAAACAGTAGCTGGATGACCATCTGCCAGGGATGCTGTAGCTGTGGATTCCCTGCATTGAGCAGAGGGTTCGACTAGATGACCTCCAACTCCAGTCCTCTCCAAAAGTCCCTTCCCAAGTGTAAAGGGGAGTAAAGAATTGGGTTTGCCAGCCTGGTCTTCTGTTCCTCCTGGTAGACCTCACGCCGGTCGCTACTGGTGACACCACTTGGTAGGACAATCCCCTAAAGATGCCTCCTGTGGTTGGCAGCAAAGTGGTCGATGCCTGACCTGTTCTTTTTGTGGGTGTGCTCTTCTCATAAAGTTTGTTAGAGTCCTGCCCTACGGTGGACGGTGTTATGAAGAAGGACCATTCTACCCAACGACTCCCAGGCACGTCATCCAAGTAGGAATTGCAAGGATCTCGAGCCTCTTGTTGAAACCTGACTGGCCAGGTATTATCGGGTTAATCATTGGGCTCCTCCTTCTCCTCAGCATCTGCCTGTTGTTGATGGTGAGTAAAAAACTGCGGAAATAACTCTTCTTTATGAATCTCAAACTTGGTCAGAGACTACCATGGAAAAAGCCGTTTGTGCATCGCGGCCCAAATCACTCTTCTTGGGCTAGCAACCAGCTCAAACTCCCTCATCCTCACCCTGACCCCTCAATAAAATGGCTGACAAACCTCCCTACTGAGGAACTCCCTCCCCTTGGAGGATTGTCTGAGCCCAAGTCTGCTCATCTTCTGGAGACAACTTAAGACCACCTTGCTTGGTCGGCAGGGGTCGGGTTGGGGTGTGGTCAGCAGGGGTAGGGTTATCTGTTTTGACTTGTTTTATTGGGGTATTTCAATATTTGAATTTATTTTCTGTACTGTTGGTGTTTTAGTGTGTGGTAACCCACTTTGAACCTTGAGGGAATGGGCGGGATAAACATGTAAACAATAAAATTAATAAATAATTAATCAGATGAGCACCCAGATGCTCATTTGACTGGCGCTTTGCATTAGATAGATAAGAACTGGGTAATATGGAGCTTTCCTGAGATTATCAATTCTATTCATGATCCCTGGAGAGGAACATGGTTAAATGCTTGATTTATTTATTTATTGGAAGTGGGCTGATCTCCACCAGACGGAGCTCTGCAGCAACCTCTAGAGGGAGGGAATAATAGTGGAATCTGTTCCAGCAGGGATAATTTGCTTATTTGGTTTCAATGTGTGTTTTTTGTAGCTGCTTTGTCGAAACCTTGGCTGGTCCAGAAAAGGAAATACTTACCCTCAATTTCGAAGGCTGCAGTTGAAATATAATCTGGACAAATACGCCTCCAAAGGATCTACCATCATTTCCATTAAAAAATATCATCCCAGGGTGAACAGCCAAGGCAATTTGAACAAGAATTCTGACAACGCAGGTGGGACAGGAGGAGGTCAGACCGTAGTGGAAGGCATGCCCAGTTAAATACTAATGTCGATCAGGCAGAGAGAGAATTGAATTGGATTTGCTGTGTATTAGTCACAGAAGACTATGCCTAAGGATGTGTATTAAGAATAAGTAACTACTCTGGTTTGACTCTTTCCCCTCTGCTCACTCACCCATGAATTAGTTTATCTCACAGCAAACCTGTCAGGTTGGAAGGTGCCTCAAAGGCCATCAAGTCCCTGTAGGTATGTTTAGGGTAGTGCTGAAATGAAATATTTAAAGTAGGGATGGGCGAACAGAACGTGGTTCGGATGTTCGGTCGTTTGGTTCGAAACCCGAGTTCAGGTTCGATGGTTTGGTTCAGCCGAGTTCGGTTTGGCCGAACTTGGCCGACCATTCAAAAATAGCGAAACCGAAATGAAATCGAAACCAAAACCTAATTTTTGGTCCTGGAAAGACGTTTTTCCTGCCTCTGAACTCATCCGAACATGACCGAACTGTTCGGTCGTTCGAAAGTTTGGTTTGGACGTCCGAACAGCCCAAGTTCAGTCCAAACTCCAAACATCCAAACCGCATTCGCCCATCCCTAATTTAAAGGACTGTCACCAATAAGATGGTTAGGAACAGTTCTGAATTGCCCCGGAAAGCAAGACTAGAAATAATCGGCTCAAATTACAGAAAGGTAGATCTTGCTTAGATATCCAGAAAAAAATCCTAATACTAAACAGTCGATCAGCAATGGAACATGTTGCCTAGGGCAGTCGTAGACTCTCCATCGCTGGAGGGTTTTGTTTTTGTTAAATGCTGGTCAGTCATGTGTCGGACATGTAGCTGCCATCATCCTGCATCCAAGAAGGAAGTTGGACTAGATGACCCTCGAGGTACCTTCCAAGTCTGACATTCTAGGATTCTATGAATGGTGGATTTGATATTTGCAAATATTATTCACACATTTGGTTAGCCTCGAGGATATCCAAACAAAACTTGCAACCGAAATGCAGATTTGCGTATCCACTTATTTGCAATCTAGAGAGAGAGAGTGTGGTTGCTGTGTTGGTCCCAAATGTAAGAGATGGAGAAAAAGTAGTTCTCTTTTATTGGACCAACGTCTGTTGGTGAGAATGTGCAAGTGTTCGGGGCACACAGGGCCCTTCCTCAGGCCTGGAGCGTAGCCAGTCAGAAATATATGCCTGACAAAGGACCCTGTGAGGTCCAAAAGCTTGCATACTTCCACCAGCTGGAGTTGGTCTATTGCCTATATTTGGAACCAACACGGCAAACCCTACTTTCTCTACTCAGATATTTAAAACCAGACCTGCAAACATATGGGTTGGAGGGATAGTAGGAAACAGCTTATCAGGTAAAGGGAATTTTTTCACAGCAGTATAACCCAAAGGTTGAGTCTACAGCTGGCAGAATCTGTCGATTACCACAGATTTGTAGAATGGCTTGAAATACTTAGGTCTCGGAGTCCATTATTTTTGGTATCTAATAAGGGTATGAATTTCAGTTCCCAGGCCTGTCTCTTAAAGGTGTTGTGTAGGCTTCTGACTGACTACACTCCATGCCTGAGGAAAGGCCCTGTCTAGCCCAAAAGCTTTCACATTCTCCCCAACAGAAGTTGTTCCAATAAAAGAGATCATTTGAACTACTTTGACTCCCTCTCCACTTATTTGGGCATCAGGTTTATTTTGATTTTCCATTTATTTGGGCCAGTCATTTCGCTGATTGTATTGAAACAAAGGAACTGAAATACCAAAATGACCGACACAAAATAACCAAGCCAAACTGGGTATCCGTAGTGCAAACAAATTGCAGTTCATATCTGTATCCAGATCGAAGAGGGCAAATTCTACCTGGTGTTTGCCACGAATCTGTTTCAGGTCTACGCTAAGGTCATGTAGGTATATTTGTGTTGACTGGGTTTTTTATTCTAGACACTCTCTATTGCCACCTTCATTTAATCTTCTTCCTAGAAAACTGCCAAACGTGGGAGTCCGAGGAACAGATAGACCTAGACTCATTCAACACCAACGTCTTCTTTGAAGTCCTGCTCACTCAGTCTTTGTCAGTGACAGCCAAACTGAGTCAATTTAAGGAAGAAGTAAGTAGGATTGTTCATTATAATCCCATTTATGTGCAAGTGATGATCAGCCACCTCATGTGGCTCTATCTGTAGTCCATTTCTCTTTCATTACATAACTATGAGGCATGTACTTTGGGTCAAGTTTTTTCTTTGCCACCTACCTGTTAACATGCATACCTGATTTTGCCTCGAACACATAATTTCCCCTCAGAACACATATGTCTCATGGTCTGTATGGGATGCTTACTTAGGAATCAGGAAATAGTCCATTCCTAGCTTTTCCACTGACCTCTGTGTGACCTTGGGCCAAGGTGGTTTCACATCTCTATTCAATTTCTCTATCTGTTAAGTGGGATAGAATCATAAGTGTGTAGGATTGGAAGGGACTTCAAGAGCTATCAAGTCTAACCCCCTTCTCCAAGGCAGGTCACCTTCTACCAACAACTTTGCAAACAGATGGTTGTCCTGACAGTTTTTTAAAACATCCAAGGAAGAAGATTCCATGACCAACCTCTGCCACTTATCCCATCAACAGTTCTTTCATTTTGGATGTTTTTTCCCCCTAATATTTAACCAAAATTTACCACAACGCAATTTAAATTCTATCTTCTGTGACAGTGAAGAACCGATATTCACCATCCTTTTTGTGTGGAATTCTTTTAGGTATTTTCAAACTGCTCTCATGTCCCCCTGCTTAGTCTTTTTCCCTCTGGGCAAAACTTATCCAGTTATCTCATCCTCTCCTCAGATGGCTTTCATTCCAGCCCGACCTGGCCACTCTCATTCATGCCTTCGTTACCTCGAGTCTTGACTACTGCAACGCACTCTACATGAGGCTTCCCTTTATATTGGTTCAGAGGCTGTAGCTGGTGCAGAATGCGGCGACCCGTCTCCTTACGGGGACGGGTCGCCGTGAGCACATTACACCAGTGCTCCGTTCTCTGCACTGGCTGCCTATAGCCTACCGAGCCAAGTTCAAGGTGCTAGTATTGGTATACAAAGCCCTATACGGTCTCGGCCCCTCTTATATCGGGGACCGCCTCGCCTTCCGTGACTCAGGACAGACCCTCCAATCCACTGGGGGCACCTATCTGGAGGTCCCCTGTGTAAGGCGGGGGGGCACCATGGAGAGGGCATTCTCAGTGGTCGGGCCACGGTTGTGGAACTCCCTTCCGAAGGAAGCTCGCCTGGCCCTGGGTCTGCTCGCCTTTCGGCGGGCATGCAAGACTTGGCTGTTCGCCCAGGTCTTTGGAGGGGAGAGGGGAAGGAGGGGTAAAGGGGGGAGATTGGTGGGGTGGGGAATTTGGGGGAATTGGAGGGTAGGGTTGGGTTTTTTTAAAAAAAATTAAAGTGATGTTGGTTTTTAATGTATTTTATTGTTTTGCCGTATTGTTAGCCGCGACCGAAATGCCGTGGGCATGAGGGGGCGGCATAAAAATGCTAATAAATAAATAAATAAATAAATACATTCTGTCATTTTGGCTGTTGTCCTCGGAACTGTCCCCACTTCATTAACATCCTCCTTGAAGTGCGGTGACTGGAACTAAACCCATTATTCCAGGTGGAATCTCATTTTCCTGTGTAAAGCACTTGGGGATTGACAAATTAAATTTAAGAGAGCTCAAAAGATAAAATGACCTGAGCTTGTAGACAAGCATGTGCAGAGTCTACGTTATCGTTGTTTCCTTGACAACAAAACTAGACACACAATAATGAATGAAGCTCCCGTCCCAAGAATGCATTCTCGTATGACAACAGGTATGCTTCTTGATCAGGGACAGCAGGGGGCACTACCATCACAGTCTATTTGTGTGAGCACAAGGTAGTGGGAGAAAATATAGACTGTACCTGTAGATATCTTTTAGTGCCCAAACCAGTGCTATGCCACCAGAAAGAGCTCTGAGATAAAACGGCCACTTTCAACTACATTTTCAGGGAGATAATTTTAAAATGGCATTGTTCATCTTTACATCTCTTTGGAGGAAAGATACCAATTTTTTAAAAAAATATATTTTTAATGTTTTGGTTTTCCAGTCAGCCATTGTGTATAATCACTGAAATACATTTTTTATTCATCTATTGCTCGAAACTCAGTGCATTAAAAAGGAGCCCACCCCAACCGTTGCAGACCTCAAGTTTATTTTCTCTCTCTCCTCCCTTTCTCAGTTGAAACTTTTGTATCGCAGACTTGTGGATGAAACAACATCTCTCAAAGACCTCTGGGTCACAAAACTCTGTGTCCAGGAGAAGGCAGAGTCTGGTAATGGCACTCTGATGGAAAACTATTCAAGAGCAAAACAACAGGTAGAAAACTCAACTTTTCTGCATTCCCCAGACTCCTGCTCCCCCGCTCCAGACATGACTGTAACACTTGTATGATTCCCTGGATGGATCCACAGTATCCACCGGTATCTAGAAAGGTCCAGATACTGACTGGTATCTGGTTAGTGTTTGGTGGATTATCTGGTCAACCAGATTTCTGATTTACCAAATGGCCATTTTGTGCATGCATAGTTCTTTCCTTTTTTTTTAATAAAAAAAAAATCTTGATGAGAAATTGTCAAGATTGGGGCTTTCCTCAATTCTCGTTTTTTCATTGATTCTTGGCAAGAACATAAGAAGTGTTCTACTGAGACAGACCAATGGTCCATCAAGCCCAGCACCTGTTTCTGACAGTGTCCAATCTCGATTGCTTGGAGGAAATACCCAACAGGGATAATCCATTGACTATGGGGCAATCCATTCCCTGTTGTTCACGCCCAACTCCCGAAGTAAGAGATTACATTCCCCAAACCTATCTAATAGCCACAAATAAATCTCTCCCCCAGAAACTTGTCCAACCCTTTCTTAAATTCGCCTGTACGACTGGCCTTGACCACATCTTCTGTCAACAAATTCCACAACTTAATTGTGTGTTGAGTGAAAAAATACTTCCTTTTATTTGTTTTAAATCTGCTAGCCATTAGTTTCATGGGGTGTCCCTAGTTCTAGTACTATTTGAGAGGGTAAATAACCATTCCCTATTAACATCTTTCACACCACTCGTATATATATATATATATATATATATATATATATATATATATATATATAAAAACACACATATTGTTGTTACCCACTCTGAGCTTTTGGGGAAGGACAGGTTAGAATACAAATAAATATGTGTTTTAGTTTTAGTTTATTGAGGCTATGGCTTTCTCCCTGGCCTAAAACAAATATACAACAAGTAATAGACAATACATACAAGTACATAAAAACATACGGGCAAATGGTCTTCCCCAGAGCAATGGCGCGACCATATCAAACCCCTGAGAATGATCAGCATACATACCAATGGATAAGGAGTGGAGCCTTGCTCCTTCCCAGAGCAATGGCAGAACCATACCATTCCGCTAAGCATAGTTTAAACATACGTACAAAACTTTCATTCACAATTTGTTAGCTGGCGAAGGGCCATCACCGCACAGCACAAATAAAAATTACAACTAAAATTATACAGTCCACTATCAGCATTGAATGTGTGCCCTTAAGATTCAACAAACCGCCTTATTTTCTTAGAGACCACTGACAAAAATTTAGTTACCCAATAAGTGACATACAAGTACTTATCAGACAAGAGATCCCATAGATAAAGATCAGGATCTCTGCCCAGAAATTTATTTAAAACAGGTCTCAGTAATCTAGACCGACAGTCAGAGTATAAAGCACAATAAAGTCAAATATGCATAGCCGATTCAACCATTCCCTCACATCTGGGGCAACAGCGATTTTCAAAGGTATCCCTGGAACCGTCCCTCCGAGACTGCAGAAAGAAAAGAGTTGAATCTCATCCAAGCAAATAGTTTCCATGAATAGATATTCAAATCGTAACTCAGATAGGGCATTTGCAGAGGTGACGAGTTTGCAATTAAGACATAATGAAGGGAAGGCCTAGAGGCGTTAATAATAGCCATGTCAGTTTGTAAAGCTGTATCTTAACTTTCTAAAGCGGAGTAATTTTGTAGCCGCGGATAATAACCCAAACTCCATATATTATTTGACTAATAACCAAAATTCCGTACAGCTAGTCGGTTAATCAATCAGGAACCGCATATTGTAGTGGTGAACTGAAATGCTGATTTAGGACTGCTTGACCGTTATCACATAACGTACTGACCATTTTTGCGCTTTTGCGTTTACTTCCAGACCAATATCAAAGCTGCACTGAGCAGATTTGAACCAGGGAAGAAATGGGAAACTGAGTTAAACTTGAAACCAGGGCCCGGGAGTGAACAGGAAAAGAGTTAGGGACAAACGGAACGAGGCAGTAACGATGAAACGGAAAGAATGACAGACATGCAGTATTGCAGTAAGCTGTGCAAAGTGGTAAATTGGTGAAACTGATGAATAAAAAAAGGAAACCATTTGGTCACCGACATTGCTGTGGGTGTGGATCGGTTGCCATAAATATGACGGTTACTGCACGGTTAACTGTTCTATTGTATGGATGGATGTGTGCAGGGCAATTACTCTAGAAGTAGTATTCCTACATTAACCCCATGGTCTTTGAATGCCCAGTTGGAGACAGATACCAAAAGATGTCTCTTCCTCTCTAGCTATTACCCTGTTTTCTGCGTGGGGTGATTGCTCAGACAGCATCTGCAGTCTCCGTTCATTTCTTAAGAGACAGAGGCGTCTGTATTTTATGTTGCAATTAGGCAGAAGAGGAGATGTTGCGTAGGAAGCAGCTGGTTGCTGAGTATGAAGACGGTGTGAATAAACAACTGCATTTATTGGGCCATGATCTGAAATGCCAGGAGGAACACTGGGTTGGATTTAATTCTGCCTTGCGGGAGGGGGTGAGACTGACAGACGTGCTGATGGATGCACCGGCTTGCAGAGGGCACAGGACCACGTGGTCTAAACCAGATCATCAAAGGTATGGAACTCCAGGACGTAGCTACAGGAGGGACAACAAGTAAGGCCATTCCCCTAGGACCCAGGCCTTCACAGGCGGCGGGTGAGGGGGGAGTAGGACCAGCCCTATCAGGACATCAAAACGATTTAACTTTGCAGAACTGTTTGTGTCTGCGCCAGTGAGCTAGTGCCGTGTCTGTCGGTGGCTGCCACCCCACCCCAACACCTTGCCATTTCCTCCTTCCTCCCTCACCTTGCTTACTAGGTTACCCTAGTGCCCCCCAAGTCCTAGTTTGCTTCAGTGCCTCACTTTGCTCCCCTACTCCATGAGTGCTCTGGCTCATGGTCACCCCCGTTCCTGCCTTAGACTTTCCCTGCCCTCTCCCCCAAACACCCATCCCAGTTGACATGGGACCTAGTAAATTAACCTGCCCCAGTGCCCTTTTAAACTAGCTATGCCACTGATGGAGTGTAAGAACATGAGAAATATAGGAACATAAGTAGTGCCATACTGGGTCAGACTAGGGCTGAATCGAGAACCTTTCCCTGTTCTCGTGAGAATCTCATGAGAATTTTTGAAATGTTATCAAGATATCAACCAGATCTCGGTAATGTTCTGAGATCTCAAAAGAATCTCGAGAAGAATTCAAAACCAGCTGCATGTGTACAAAATGGCCGCCATCGGCACCATTTTGGAAAAGGGCACCCGTTCTGTGCCTGCACTGGTGCTGTTCATGCATGCGCAGGCTGGCTGCCCTTTGCCAAAATGACACCGGCAGGGCTGCGCATTGACACAACGGCCCTGGTGGCCATTTTGTGCATGTGCAGTGTGTTGTTTTTTTTAAAAAAAACATTGTTCACTGTGGGGCGGCCACCTCCTCAACAAACTCACCTCTTCACCGGCCCCTGCAGAGAAGCGGAGTGGGCAGCAAGGCATTCTGGTGCAGCCCCAGACTTGGAGACAGGCAGCTGGGTGAGATTCTCAGTTTTCTTGGGAAAAATCTGAAATTCTTGGCTCGTTTTCATTTGCAAGAATGAGCCAAAAACCCTGATTCTCATTGGGAAAAGTGAAAAACTGAGAAGCAAGTATCAGCCCTAGATCAGACTAATGGTCCATCAAGCCTAGCACCTGTCTCCACCAGTGGCCAATTTGCTTTATAACTTGGCCTTAGGATGATTTCCTGTGACCAGACCATGCCGACTAGTAGGTTGATTTATGGGTGACTCCCACCCGTGATGTGGGAGGACTGGGTTTGTGTTTTACTACTGCAACATTATTGAACCCCTTTGTTCCCTCCTCTCCCCCTACCCATCCAACACAAACTCCTTGTCCTAACCTTCAAGGCTCTTGAGGAGGAGGGATCTTTCCTAGGACGTTTTGACTTGTGACTGTAGGAAAGGAGTGGAAGGTCGTCTCACAGTTCTTGTCAGTATGGCCATATTTACACGGATGCGCCCCTCCCCCCCTCCCCCCCCCCCGCTGCTTGGTGTTCTGGTGGGTGTACGGTGGGGGGGGAGGGGGCACAATCCGTGTTTACAACCTCCAGTGCGTGGGGGGATGGGTGCGAACACCACGGGCGGCAGGTGTTTGTGCGTGCGCAAATCACACATCACACCCGCCGCACACCTACCCACACCCACCTCCACCCACGGAGCCCTCCGACAGAATGGAGGATGCTCCATGGGTGGAGGTGGGTGTAGGTAGGTGTGCGGCGGGTGGGTGTCCATGTAAACGGGCCCACCCCAACTCCCATCTGTGTAAAAACGGCCTACGTCAGGCTAGACCTGTGGCCTTTTGATTAAGACAGGTTGCCTATTACTGCCATGGCCCCGTTAGACTTTCAGGGCCAGATTACGTGCAGAATCTTCTCAATGCAGAGGGCCTACTGCCTAGAAACTTCCCTTATGCTCATGTAGGGCTGGGATGGGGATCTGATTTATTATTCACAGGTAATAACTGCAATTTTAGTACCGTGCCAGGTGCCTCATCGCTCGGTAAATTGGTATGGGAAAATAGCAAAAATCGGGATGGTAATTCATAAAAATGGTACCAGAAGTTGGTATTCCAAGACTGGAGGTCAGTAAATTTGGACTTCGGGTTACACAGCAGGTGCTAATCGGGTATCGATCAGTGCCCTATAGTGACAGGTTGAGTCGAATACTGCAAATTCTACAGGCATACCTGTTTTTGCTCATTTCAGCTCTATGTTCATGTTGTTGACTTCCATCCTTATCATGTGCATTTTAGGTTATTGTCCCGCATTGAAACTGCAAGCAACCGAATGTCCAGTGCGGTCATAATGGAGAGTCACAGACTCAAGGCTTGGGGCGTACTGGGAGAAGGAACAGGGGCTCCCCTGGTTAGCAAGGCTAAGAACAGATTGTTCACCAAGGAGGAGCTATTAGGTAATTATAAACTCTGGAAAGTCATTAGAAAACGTTCAGAAAGGATGATTAGAGAGGTAGGCAAGTGTAACCCATTATTCAGAATTGCCCTCACCCCAGAGACTGGTCCACGTTAGAAGATAATAACCTACTATTGCTACCTTATAATGAAGTTACTCCCATGGCTCAAGTCATAGAAGCCTGTTGGAGGTGTTCTGAACAGCAGGGCCTTAATGGGTCTTTCCCAGCACAGGGTCTATTGTGAGTCAATGTTCTCGGAGAACCTGGTGGCTCCCATCCTAGTGTGGGGTCGAAACCTTCCATCCCATAACCACCTGAACAAGAGCTTAAACTTCCTTGAGATTGGCCCAATAAAAGGTATTGCCTGGGCTCAACACACTGTCTGAAACTTTTTACCCTCCCCGCTGCCTTTCTCTGGCCATCACGTGATGCCGGATCATAGTAGAACCATCACAAAAGGAACAACCTGTAAATTTCAAGCTGAGCCACGTATTGGATTCAAAATGCATCCTCTCGTCTAGAAGGTAGAGAGACTTGGAACTTCAGATTCATGAAGTGTGCTTATTTCTTCCCCGTTGCTGCTCCCAGGACCAGATGGTTGCATGAGGGCACGTGAGGCCGGCATCTACACAGATACTATCACAGGCCTTTTAACTCCCAGCCCTGACTGTACCATGCTGTTGGCCAACAACGCCTGCATTCCCGTGCCTGACCATCACTTTCTGCATCCTGAGACTGGAAAGGTGCTCCCCATAGCCGGGAACACAGGATACGATCCCATCAGCGCTCAACTGGTTCCTGATGTTGATTCTGCGCCGGGTAAGTGCCACATGGAGATAGTTAACGGGTACTAGGGGTGGGAATATCGGTATCGGATAAATCTGATTCACCCAATAATCAGGTATATCGGATTAATCCAATAGTCACCGGTATTGGCATACCAGATTTTTAACATTGGCTGCTTTACTGTTTTTTTTACAACGCAGCCATTAAATAGTCACAATGTAAAAAAAAAACGGTAAAGCGGCCAATGTTAAAAATCCAGTATGCCAATACCGGTAAATCCGATACCGGGGAGATCCGATACTGATAAATGCGGTATCCAGTATTCTCCCCGATGTCCCATCCCTAACGGGTACGCACATACTCGCCTAACCACAGAAGGCAGCTGCAGTTGCTATTTTTTTCGAACCATTGACTAATGAAATAATACAAAATGAGGTTTTCTATAGGTGGGAATTACTAGCTTGTGAAGCTTGTATACAGGAAAGCATTCAAACATTTCCTGCTTACTGTGGTAGTGGAGGTTTTTTCCCCTTCTGTTCATTAAATTATTTTAAATATATATTAAATAGCTTGCCACAGTGGGGGGGAGCACATATTAAGAATGCAAAACAGACTCCATAAAAATCAGTGTAAGTCTAGCCATTGATTTATCAATGGAGCCAGGATTGTATCCAAAGTCAGAAAAATTTATGAACAACAAAAAAAGGGAAAGCCGCTGGGGTCAATGCAAGGGACACGCACATGCCAAGTGCACGCAGACACACAACTCACACGTGCACAGGTATATGTCCATTACACATGATGCATGCACATTGTGGGCACATCCTCCAGCTGCTTGCACAAACACAACCTGTGCGAGGTGCATGTGCACACCTTGGATGGGGCCCACAGTCTCCCCATTAAACTGTGCATCCGAAGGAAAGAGAGTCGGTCAAATGAGTAGAACTGAGTGCTCCGATACGCTTCTGCTCCCAGCTCTAGTTTGGAGACTTCTCATTTGGTTCTCTTAAAAGGACTGAGGATATAAAAATATTAGGATGAAGAAGACAAAGAAGAAACTTTATTTATATCGCACTCCTTGCCAAATGGCACTCGGGTTACTTCCTAAAATTAATACGATAAAACAACCTAACATCTATTTTAAAACCCTTTAAAAGGGTGGAAGAAAAAGTACATTACAGGGTATTTACCACATTGTGAGCTATCAAATGATAAAGTCTAAATGAACGGAGCCTCTCTTTTTTAGATGTTCTTTACCTGTAAGTAAAGGGAACGCCTTATGGGGAGGCATTGGGTGAAAACAGACATGCCGCTAACCACCCTTGGTGGTTATTTATGCACGTTGCAGGGCTGTATTGGTGCCCTATGCAGCCCTGAAACATGCATAAATGACCAGCAAGGGTGGTTAAAGAGTGGTTAGCGGCATGTCTGTTTTCACCCTGTGTCTGTCTGTGGCCCCATATGTCATGGCGGGGTGACATCACGCCCATTGTGACGTGGCCGGGCAGGGACTAAGCACTAAGGCCCCCCCTGGTCACCGGGCAACGGTGGCAGGGACCAGTAATGGCTGCATCTGTACAGCAGGTAGGGAGGGGGACAGAGGGGAGGGGGAAGGGCTAGAGAAGGGGGAGCTGTGTTTGCATGTACAGACGTCCCGGCCGTGCATCTCTCCTCACTTGCTTTGTTCAATCAATCGCTTTTTTCTCTAGAAGGAAAACTTGCTAGTTTGTTAAGCGAGATGGGTAAAGAGAAACTTAAAGCAGCTACATTTGATTATTTTGCCAACTACCATAGGGTGCGGCAGCAAGGTTTGACTTTGCTGTACAGACTGTTGTCAGTCGTGTACTTGTGTTACTTTGCGTGGATTTTATTTGACCTCTTTTATAACCTGTGTATGCATTTAAAATAATGTTGTTTTTGGAGATGTGGTGGCTGGTAAATAAAACTGGTTTTCTTAAACAAAGAAAATAAAAATAGCTTATGAAAGCCCAAAGTAACTTTTTTGTATTCCTATTTAGATGAGATTCGGAAGTCTGAATTCCCCATATTCCCCTTTGTCCCATATCCCATCTGTGCCAGGACTGGCTTACCTATGAAAACTAACCTGCCAAGCCTACAGCCAGAAAGAGTGTTTAAAATGGGAGGCCTCATGTTGGATCCAGCTACAGAAATCGAGGTGCCAGTACTAGCAATCACCATCCATCCCCAAACAGGACAAAAGCTGTCCCTGGGCGGAACTTACCAGAATCCCCTAACTGGGACCGTGACGCCTCTCGAAATTGGCGGGCCAATGATAGAACCAAAGGGAGGAAAGATTGTCCCAATCCTCGGCGTCAGTTTGGATGAGAACACCGGTAAATGCTCTGCGTGGTCTTGGCTTGAGTCACTTCATTCATTCAGTTCAATTCTCCTGAAGGCCAAAAAGGATTAGATAAGTTCTTAGAGGGCATATCATAAATGGCTATTAGTCAAACTGGTGGCAGGGGGTGGGGTGATGGGAGCTGGGAGTAAGTAGCAGCTAATGGATCATTCCATTTTGCCCTGTTGTGTAGGTCTGTGAAGCAACGGCAGTGGGGTGCTTTCAGAGATGGGATGTTGGGCTGGAGAAACCATTAGACTGACCCAGTCTGGCACTTAAATCTTTCTCTTCATGTGACTGAAGAGTCGGTTCATAAAGGAATATCTTCTGAATGCTCCTTTTACAGAACACATCAAAATACGTACAAGATTTTGATGCTTCTGTACCACATTCTAATAATGATAGTAATGTTGGTTATTGTTACGGTATAGCTTCCCATATCAGGATAACACGGACTAGACGCCATTGATGAAAGGTCTCCAGATAAGGGGAGAGTTGCTGCTGATCATGTGCTTAGCTTGGTCCGGTTTAAATCAATGGAGTTATTCCCATCCATTAAATTAAGCACATGCTTAAGTGCTTTGCAGGATCAAGGCTGGAGTGCTCAGCACCTCATAGGTTTGAGCTCCGTGTTACTGTAGAACAGAAGAAATCCCTAGCTTACCATGCTAGTCCAGCTGAACTTCAAAGGCATGATGATGCTGATGGTGGCAGTGAAAACAGGCATGCACGTAAGTCCACGTTAACACCGCTTTAATATTTTTATAATGCATGTTGCAGGGCAGTATTGGTGCCTTAGGCAGCCCTGCAACATGCATAAAAATGTTAAAGCCATGTTAAAGCAGAGTTAAAGTGCACGTCTGTTTTCACCCAAGGATGGCAACAATGATGATGACGTTGAAACTATACCCCAGCATTTCCAAAGTTTCAGATCGGCTTACAGTGGGGTTGCCAGATATGCCAACTTTTCCAGGACATTTATGAAAAATACATGTTTCAGGGCCCGCATTGGCACCTTCAAATTAGCATATCTGGCAACCCTAGCTTACAGCACCCAATCCATTGTATTCCTCTAGCACAATACTAGATAACTCAGAAGGTCCCCTTCAATCCTTCAATTCTGAGTTGACCAACCATATTGGGCAAACCTCTTTGCCCTGTTGTGTACGTCTCTGAAGCAACGGCAACAGCTGCTTTCAGAGATGGGATGGTGAGCTAGAGCAGAGGCGGGGAAGCTTTTCCCTCCCGCGGGGCCACGTTGAAAGCTTGCACAAGCTCCGAGGGCCACGCAGACGTTGGGACGGGGGTGCTTAAGGGATGCACTCAAGGAAAGGGGGATCCAAATTATGGATTTGTGCCATGGAGCTGTCCCCTCTCCTTGTTTGCACGCCCTCATCTCTGCTCCCTTCCCTGGAGTGGAGCTCAGTTTTTCAGTGATTGGAGGTAAGAACTGGATTCAAGGGTGGGTCAGATCCAGAAAGTAAAAAGGGCCCACATAAAAACCTGCTGCAGGCTGCTTTTGCCCCCCGGCCTGCGGTTCCACACCCCTAGGCTAGAGGGACCATTAGACTGACCCAGTCATGTGACGGAAGAGTCAGTCCATAAAAGGAACATCTTCTGAATGTTCCTTTTACAGAACACATCAAAACACGTACAAGATGTGAATGCCCAACCATATTGGGCAAACCCACGGTACAAACCAACCCCCCTAGGCAATAAAACACAATTAACCACACCCCGCCTCACTCCCATGCCTCTCACCCAAGGCAGTCCACCCCCACCCCCAACCTTTCCCGCTCATACCCCTCTCTTGCTGGCATTCCACTCCCAGCCAGTAAAGTAGATTCAGTTACGGCAAAGCCCCAAACACAGGGACGAGGCGCCTCCGGCTGAATGTGGCCCACGGATGCTCTCTCACATGTCATAATTCAATTTGAACTCTACACACTACCTTCGGCTGGATAGGAGTCGGGGGCAGGGGCACTTAATGGGTGTGTGCAGGATGGGGGAGGGTCAGGTCCAGATCCTGGATCTAAGCAATAGATCCATATCCTTGAATCATAGAGTTGGAAGGGGCCTCCGAGGCCATCTAGTCCAACTCCCGGCTCAGTGCAGGAAATCCGTCACTACAGCATCCCCGACAGACGGCCATCAAGCCTCTGTTTGAAAACTTCCAGCGAAGGAGAGCCCACCCCCTCGCTAGGCAGTGTCCGTTCCACTGTCAAACAGCTCTTATCATTAGGAAGCTCTTCCTAATGTTTAATCTGCTTTCTTCTCATTTAAGCTCATTGTTTCTAAT
Source organism: Sphenodon punctatus (assembly GCA_003113815.1). Classification (NCBI taxonomy): domain Eukaryota; kingdom Metazoa; phylum Chordata; class Lepidosauria; order Sphenodontia; family Sphenodontidae; genus Sphenodon; species Sphenodon punctatus. Next base: position 4,855,209 of record QEPC01009472.1, on the reverse strand, counting down.
CTTGCCTTCAGGGGCAAGAGAGAACAAGTCTTTGCCATCCTCTCTGGGACAGCCCTTCAGGTAGTGGAAGCCGGCGATCATGTCTTCCCTTAGTCTTCTCTTTGCTAAGCTAAACATACCCAGCTCCTTCAACCTTTCCTCATGGGACTTGGTTTCCAGACCCCTGACCCTCTTTGTCGCCCTCCTCTGGACCCGTTCCAATTTGTCAATGTCCTTCTTAGTGCTTGTCCTCATCTCTGCTTCCTTCACCAAAGCTCACGTTTTCAGGGCTTGAGGGCAGAACTGGATCCAGGGGCCAGATCCAGGAACTGGAAAATAGACCCAAAAAATGTTTTTAAAACAGTCTCCTTTGGCCCCTAAGCCTGAGGTTCCCTACCCCTAAAATTAGACAGCGGCATAAGCAATTGAAAGACTGTATAACTCAATTGTAAGGGATCATGGATAGAGAGCCTTTTCTTTCCCAAAACAGGGTTGCAGAAAACGATCAATAAACTGCCCAGCTCTTCATAAAGATGAATTAGAAAGCAAGAGCGAGGGATGCCGTGATTGATGGCCCTAAGAGCTCCCATGTTCATTAATTATATGACAAAAACTAGTAAAGCTTATTGGACTCTCTTGGAGATAGTTCAATTGCTCTATTAATATAATAGAAGCCACAGGAAATCCATTCTTCAGGGCCCCTGGGATCAGGCGCGCCAGATTTATAGGATGCATTTTTCACACATTTAGGTTCCTTTATAACTTCGTTTAGAATGAAAACACAGCAGGTGAAATCTGGACTCCAGTTCTATGGCAAAATTACAGTGGACTCCAGTGGCGTCAGGATTTCCATCGTTTACACCTAAAACCAGAGCAAGCAAGAGGGAGTCAGACTGACGGTGCAAGGTAGCCCAAGTAGAGTAGATCTGGGGCATGATCCACCAACCGCTTACTCCAGAGTAAACCGCTTGGGTTTCAATGGGACACTCTGGAGTAAGTGGCTGATGGATCGTGGCCTTGGTGTCTATCCAACAGAAGCACGGTATTGCCCAGACAGGGCGGGTCCTCTGCTAGTACGGGGGTGCAACAGGCACAGTGTTCGTTTTAGCTTTCATTTTGTAAAAATCCTTCATTTGGGGTTTTTTTTAAAATAAAGGACTCGACTGTTTTTGTTTATTTTTCCATTTTATTTTATCTTTTTTTAAAAAATTAATTAAAATCTCTGCCCATACACAAAATGGCTACCATTCTGCACCAATGCGGCCCTTTCCCAAAATGGTGCTGGCGCTGCCTGGGCCATCTTGGAAAACAATGCACGTGGGCAGGATGGCCCTGGTGGCCATTTTGTGCATGTGCAGTGATTTTTTTATTTTATTTTTAAATTTTTAATAAAATAAAATGAAAAAATAAAACAAAGGTCATTTTCTTATTTGTTTGTTTTCATTAGCTTAGCTACGAAAATGAATGGGGCTCCATTCAGTTTCGTAATTAATGAAACAACATGAAATTGCACACACACACACACACACACCGTTTGCTAGTGCAAATCTGTGTCTTTCAAATGAAGGGCTTAGATTTACTTCAGCTGAGGATCTGGACTTCTTAATGGGGATTGGAATGCAAATCCCAGGATCCTTTTTGCATCTCTTCCCACCAAACACAAAAGTGGAAAGTTCTTGAAAAATGTGCAGCTAGCGCAGATGTGCTGCTCATTACCAAGGGACCTTTATTTAGGTACGATCTCCTGCTTTGGAGAGAGGGTGATTTTTCTGTTCCATGCTTAGAGATCAGCTACAGAATGTTCAGGTGAACAGAAAGTTCCTCCCATCACTGAAGGCTCTTAGGGCATTTTCACACAATGCCTTAATGGCCACAATGCTATACATGGCCGTTTTTACACGCCCCCCTCCCCCGCTGGGTGTTCTGGCAGGTGTGCAGTGGCGTCCGTGGAAACGGGCTGGCAGTGGCTGGGGGGATGGGTGTGCACCCGTGTGAACACCACAGGTGGTGAGTGCTTTTGCGTGCGCACTCCCGGTGCACACTAGGGCTGTAGCGGTAAGTCGCAGCGGTAGCTAATTCCGCCGGAAACAACGTTTCCGCAATTAGTGGTGCAGCGTGGCAGACGCTTTCATACCGCTAGTTTCATTCCGCTACTTCCGCAGTTCCGCTAATTTCATTCCGCTACTTCCACAGGCTTCACAAATAGCAGAAACATGATATTTTCGCTACTTCCGCCAGTGCCACGAAATAGCGGAACAGCGGGTTTCTGACAGTTTCTGACAATTCCGCAATTTTTCCGATAGTTTCTGAATTTGCAGAATGTCGGTGGAATTAGCGGATTGTCAGCAGAAAAGTCACGGTGTGGTGCGGGCAATTCCGAAATGGCGGAATGAAATCGCGGCACGGTAACAGCTGTTGCCGCATCAGCCCTAGTGCACACCCACCGACACTCATCTCCACCCATAGGGCCATCAGGAAAACCGGAAGAGGCCCCATGGGTGGAGGTGGGTGGGTGTCCTTGTAAAGGGACACACACCGTGCAAGCACCCCCATCCCCACCCACCCACCCCCATCCATGTAAAAACGACCTATGTTGCAGGGCTCCGTGTTGCCTTACTGTGGGGGCCCTGTAACATGTATAGTAGGTGGGGAGTGGGTGGAGCGTGCCCCGTGCGAAAATGCCCTTAGGGTTTCCTTTCTTAAATCAGGCCCAGCTGTAGTGGTTAGATGGTATTAGGCAGATGCGGCAGGGGGGTTTGAAAGGGTGGCAAAAATGAAGTTTCTTATTCTTGTGGTGTTTGGTTTTACTAAAGAAACAGTCACACTGAAGTACAGCTGGTAGGAGAACATTCATCAAAACAAAATTTCAGAAAAAAAATTGGTTTGAAATGGCCCAAAATGTTTTGGAAGAATTCATTGAGATTTCAATTTCTTTTTTTAAAATTCCAAAAAAAAAAAATTTTTAAAATCAAAGTGTGGAAAATTTCCATCATTTTATCATTTCATTTCCCTAATTTTTTTCTTCCAGGGGACAATTTGGGTTTGACAGTTTCAAAAAGAAAATGTTTTTTAAAAATCTAAATTTCCACCAAAAGAATATTTCAAGGAAAAGTTTGATCTTTCATTTCAAAAGAGATTTTGAAAGTTCAAAAAAATGATTTTTTTAAACCTTTTTGACCAGCCTTAATTTTTAAAGTTGTTTTTAAAAAATAATAAGAAGAATGTCTTGTATCCAAGGAAGGAAATAATGGTTTCACCAGTGGTTTTAATGGGATCAGACTTCGACCCTTAAAGTCTGATTTAGATGTGGTTCTAAATATTATTTCCTTGACCCTTGAATGCAGGAGATGTGGTCCCACTGGGGGGATGTCTGGGACCTTCAGACAATCTATTGCTTCTTGGAGACTCCTTCTTTGAACCTCTGAGTAGGAAGACTGCCCGGGTGCATGGAGTTTGCCGTCAGCAAGATAAGATGGTTCCTTGTGCCGGGGGTTACCAGGCGTTATTGGAAGCCAATATGCTTCTAACTCAGATCCATGTGGTTAAGGCTCTACAGGAATATAAGGATTCAATTTGTGAAGATTTGTCTCCAGTGGCAGACCAGCAGAGAGCCCTCAAGGCTGCCGTGGAGGACATGAAAGCAGCATTGTCCATCTACTTCCGTTATGCAATGCACCGGCTACATCATCTGGAGAGACAACAAGAAGTGGCTTCAAGCCTCAGAAGCACTGGTGGCAAGCTAGGTGTGTGCTTTGCTGAAAAGTTATTTAAAAGTCATTGACTAGAACAAGAGTAATCTCAGGCGACTGTCATGACTCGGGGACAAATTCTCTGTTGCTGCAATTAAGTGGAAGTCCATCCGAATCAACCGATCTGAACCCATTTGTGACAGATTCAAATTAATTATCCCCAAGTAGTGTCAGCATTTTGTGTCGTATTCAAAGGGATGCGATTCGATATGCGTATTGCGTGGCCCTTTCAACTGTACACTCAGCCAGGTCCCTCTTAGGTACTGTGATAGAGGGGCATCTGTTCCCCCGCCCCACCCTCTACGAGTGGGGTTGTCCCAGCTAGGCTCACAGGGTAGGTGTATACTCTGGGGTCTGGGATGCCAGGAGTCCCCTGCCCCTACTGTGTACAGACACACCCCACAGGGCAACCTCCTTCCCTCAAAGAGCTATGGTTCACTGCCCTAGTAAAAAAAATCTAATCTATACCGGGATCCCAGCTTCAGTTCCCCTGGAGTCTGGGTCCTGAGCTTGACTGTTGCCCTGGCTCAGCTAGGGTGGCTGTGGGATCCACTCCCAGTTAAGCCTTGTCCAGAGAGCTGGGCCTGGTCTATGCTCTTCTTCAGCCACCCCTTTAGCCTGTCTTGGAGCCTCGCTATAGCCACAGCTAAGACAGGTTTGGCAAATTTGCCACATCATCAGGCAGTGCCCTTTGTTCCCCTGGGCACCTGCTGATGACGAGAGCGCCATGGCAACAGTGTTGTTAGGCCGCTCTCTCCAGCATGCTCTCTGAGTCTCCAGTGCTTGCTGGTATTCCTGCCTCATCGCAGGTATGTCGGTCAAGGCAATCTGATTCATAGTATATTCATTGGCCTCTGGAAGTTAAATATCTGCTTCCAGCAAGACACAATTCCCATTGGGCTTAACGATCGTGTTTTTTCATTTGCCTCTCTTCTTGAATGAAATAGGGATGATCAAATATCCCGGCACGGAGCTGTGGATTCCTGCAGTGCTTGGAATGAAAATCCCAGATCCTGGTGGCTCAGACCTGATGGTGCCGATCCTGGGAGTAGAATGTGATTGGAACACGGGGAGCCCAACCCCACTAGCGGGGACCATGGAAGATGCATATGGAAAAGGTAGGGGCGGGAACTGGATTGCGCAGTGCAGAGAACTGGTGTGGCCAAGTGGCAAGAGAATGAGACTTGGAGCTGGAAGACCCAAGACCTGCCTTGGGCAAGTCACTTTGGGTGAAAACAAGTGAGATGTTAGCCCATAGTAGCTCACACCCTGGAAGACCCAAGACCTACCTTGGCTATAGACTTCCTGGGCAGCCTTGGGTATGTCACTCTGGGTGAAAACAAACGAGATGTTAGCCTATAGTAGTTCACACAAAGTGGGTGTCCACCTGCCTGTTCATTAAGTGTTCATCTGCACCGGACATGGAGACACCACCCACCAAACCCACAACCCCAACTCATGGTGTGGTCTCGGAGAATGTGACGTCCAGGCAGATGCAGGCTAATGTGCATGCCCATGTCCGTGTCCCATCAATTAGGTTGCGTGCAGTACTCGGGTTCAGTCCGCCAGCATCATAGAGTCGCGGGCAGAAATCCTAGAGCATTGGATGAGCGGCCACTTCCTGCCCCTCTCTCCATTCTCACTCTCACTGACGCTGTCAGTGGGGGCCACCTGCAAGCACATGAAAGACACGCTGGGCGCTGCCCGGTTATTAGACTAGACACGCTAAAAACATGTGAGTGGGGGCTTCGCGGACTGAACGCAGACTCCAGCAGACTGTTGGCTTGTTTGAAAATACCTTCTCTCTCAGACTCCAGAATCAGTAACAGCAACACCGAGTTATCTCACAGGGACGGTGGGAGCGCTTTGCCCAATGTGCGTCGCCTGACGTGACAACGCTCCGTTCTGAGAGTCGTTATGTCACAACACTTGGAAGAGCCGGGGCCAGGCAGGAACCAGGGGCCATGCAAACCACGCCCTCTTATGACCTCCTCCCAGTGCCTATGTTGGGTAGTCAAAGGGCTACCGGAAAATAACAGTAGCCAATAATAAATTGGCTACTTGTTATAACCCAAATTATTACCAAAGGAGTGCAGGTGACTTTGTGTGCTTGTGGCTTTGTACTGGATTAAGAGCTGATCTCCCATTCTAAAAGATATGTACATTTGTCCTAAGGAGAGCAAGCTGAGTCTCCCCTGGATTTCTCCTGAGGTTGGTAGAGACGAGACACTGCACTGGCCCATGGGCTGAGTGAAGCTATTGCTTCTAAGTCAGAGTGTGCCATTTTGAGTTGTAGCTTTTGTTTTCATTTCCAAAAACCCATTCGTTTGGGGGGGGGGCTTTCGTAAAGGCTCTACCATTTTATTTTTTCATTTTATTTTATTAAAAATTATAATTGAAAATATCACTGCAGATGCATAAAATGGCTGCCAGGGTCGTTCTGAGCATGCGCAGCCCTTTCCCCCGAAGGATGTGGTTTGTGCCGAAGGCCCCCGGTGGCCATTTTGTGCATGTACAGTGATTTTCAAAATGTATTTATTTTTATTTTTAATAAAATAAAATGGAGGGAAAAATGAAATCAAACGTTACCTTAATTATGAAAACAAATAAGGCTCATTCATTTTCGTAATTAATTAAACGATACAAGTTTGCACAACCCTATTTCTAAACATCCCAACCCATAAACAAGAGACGTGCACTTAGGGTCTCATCTCAGTCTCATACACCGCAACGCTGCATCTCAGGGCTGGCTTGAAGAAGATGTGTTTTTAGACAGGATTATTACAGATGACAGTCAATTGCTTTCCCATTTGAATAAGGTATCAATTAGAATTGGTAAAGGGAAGATTGTCAATCACTCAACTGGCTGCACAGACAGTAAATGGATCGCTCAATTAATCATACTATTTTTATTTTTTAATGCACCTGCAGGGTTGGTTCCTATTGCCGTCGGTGTCTGGACCATAGATCCCATTACCGGGGAAACCGGCCCAGTTATAGGTGCTCAAACCAATCCTTGGACAAACACTGTCGTTCCCACGGTTCAGCTGCTTGGAGTTTTACCAAGAGGAGCCGCAGACCCAGATCTGGTTAGTAGAGTCCCAATGAATCAGGAAATATTTTCAGATTTGATCAAATTTAGTGGCGTCCTAAAGCGCCGTGGAGTTCTGAAGCAGAGAAGTTTTCTTTCTAGCCTTCCCTGCCCCATTGTCTAGTAACAGCTCATTCTTCAAACCTACTTTCTCCTTTTCCTTTTCTTTCCCCTCCTCCTCTATTCTTTGACTTTTGCCACCCATTGGACCTTTTCAGACAAGACCCTTCCCACCCGTTCTACATGTTACAGGGCACCCACAGGGCAACACTGCAGCCTTGCGACGTGCAGAGTGGGTGGCGGGTAATGGGTGGAGAGTCTTTTCTGAAAACGCCCATTGTTTCCATCCTCTCTGCCACCTGCTCCAAAGCCCATATTACAGGACCATTTTGAAGACTATAATTCCACAGGGAAAGTTGAAAACACAGACAAGCTTCCTATTTGTATTGAGGACAGTCTATTCCAGGGTTGGGGACGCTCCGGCTCGGAGGTCAAATGCATCCCGCGGCTAGTTTTTACTTGGCCCCTTTCCAGTTCCTGGATATGGCTCCCCTGGATCCAGTTCCTACCCCACCCCCCCCCCCCCCCCCAATGCGCAGAAAGACTCAAGACTCCCTTCCCAGCAGAGAGGCGGGCCTGCTGCCTACAAGGAGAGGGGACAGATCTATGCTCTTCCTGAGTGCACCCCTTAAGCATCCCCACCGCCACCTTCTAAGTGGCCCTCAGAGCTTGTTCCAGTCTTCAAAGTGGCCCCTGGGAGGGAAAAGGTCCCACCACGCCTGACCTAGGTGCATTTCCTACCAGGTGGTTGTTCTGTTATTGAAATTACAGCACAAGGGTTTCCTTGCTAATCTAAAGACTCGTGTTAGATACACAGAAGATTTAGGACTTTCTCTCCGAGTCAGGAAACCTGAGTCATTGTTGCTGGTTTTACAGCTGGACGTTCTGGACAAGGAGCTAGAATCCAGAGAATCATACTGGCACGGCCAAAGAGAGAAGGAAGAGGAGCTTCTGAAAGAGCTAAACTTTGTGTTTCTCGACATCCTGGATGCTGTGAAAGAAAGAAAAGTGCGGAAGGTGAAACAACTCCTCTTCCTATTTGCCTCCCATTAAGGGCGCTTGCCCACGAGCCGGGAGGGGAAAACTGCCGTGAGAAGAAATCCTGGCAGGGGGAATCCCATGAAACTCCATTAGTGTGCGCGGGGTTTTAAACGCCGTTAGCCCCAGACGGCCTTTGAAACTTACAGACCCCGGCTGGAGCTCTGTGGAGCTGGCTTGTCCGTTTCCATTTGGGGGGGATCGGGCATCCAATTGGTCTTTTGATGGCCCGTCGGCTGCCCCATGAGGTGCCCAAAAATGCAGGCATCACCCGCGGGCACTAATTTTAGCCCCTGATGCAGCTCTAGTCTCCACCCTCAGTTTTACAGAGCTATCTAGCCGAACTTTGTTTCCAGAATACGTCAGGCAGGTAGCATACCAAGGATGGCTCTAGAGTTGGTTTTTGGCTAACTTGTGTAACCTTTTGCATGCTCCTTGTCCACCCTCTTTGTAACTCCTTTTCCCTGGAGGTTCGCCAAAGCTCTGATTTGCGCATCTTCCAGAGGCAGCGTAAGACCTCTTTATTTGGCCAGACATTTAACAGGCAGGGGTGGATCCTGGGATGGGGAGGGGGGGTGTTGTTATAAGTATTTTATGGTTTTTATTTTGTATTTTATCTTTTTTACAATGTTAGATGCCCTGAGCCTTCGAGGATAGGGCAGGATAAAAATTGAACTAAAATAAATAAATTCTAGCCAGCCGTCTATTTGGAAAAGACCGAGAGAAGGACAAGGAAATAAGGCAAAGATAAGAGTCTTATCATTCTTTTAATCTAGGTGCTTAGAGCTGTAGAGGGTGTTTTCTGTGTAACCTCTTCCTGGGACAGGGAGGTGGGTCGCTTCCTCCTTGCGGAGATAATACCAGAGAATACCCTCTAGAGATTACCCCTCCTGGAAATAATACTGCTTTAAAGGGGTGCTAGAAACGGCTGTAATGTTAGCTCCTGCTTTTTGTCCTCTTTTCCATAGATGAGGTACAGAGATAAACTAAAAGCCACTGAGGACATCTGTCGCTTCCTGGAAAATTCTTCTGTGCAGGAAGCTCAGAGGAGAACAAGCAAGGACTTGGACACGCTGCTGGGGTCGGGAAAGTCTTTGTTTGCAAAAGGTAGGAAAGAATGGCTTTTGGAGGAAGAATCGTGTGACCGTTTGGGGGCGAACTGAGTGAAGGTAGGACATACTGTAGAGGCGTGCAGAAGGCAACCCTACCATTTTTGTTTACACACCCCTAACATACTGACTTCCAATAGCTTTCTGGACACAATTCAAGGGGTTGGTATTGGCGAACAAAGCCTTAAACCGCTTGGGCTCCACGTATACAAACGTCCACCTACTCCCCTATGTCCATCATGACCTTTACGCTCAGCTGAGAACATCCTTCTGCTAATACCCTCATGGCATCCAGTTAATTAAGCTAAGGCCTGAGGTAAGGTGTCACCGTGGCAACCCCATAGCTCTGGAACCCACTTTCCCTTAAAGTTTGCCAAAGCCCACATCTGCATCATCCAGAGACAATTTAAAACCTTCTTATTTGGCCAACTGTTTGGTGGGTGGGGATAAGCTTCAGGGAGGATTTAGAGGAGTTTTCTATTTTATTTATTCTATATTTCTGGTATTTTATGTGTTTCATGGGTTCTATGTGCTGCAACCTGCCCTGAGTTTGAGAGACAGGGCAAGCTATGAAGTCCAATACAATAAATCCATGTCTGTGCAGAGGGGAACAGCATAAGGCCATCCTACAACTTAAGTCTCACTACAGCACTCCAAATATGCTTAAGTGACAATTTGTACATAAGCCTGGCGCTAGCACTCTACATTAGAGGGGTGGGGGGAATTGTGGCAAACTGTACCCCAGAACCAGTCACCGGCACTGGGAGGGTTTTCAGCTGGACCTGCCTGGCCACACCCCTTTCTGAGCATTGTGAGGTCATGACACTCAGGAAAGGGGAGTGGCCACCTCAGAAAGGGGCGTGGCAAAGGGGCTCTCTCGTCCCCTGTTCTGCCAGTGCCCTTGGATAATGCTTGTTTATATGGTAAAAAGAGCTCGGAACCGCATGCAGAAGCCCATTAATAACCAGGGTCCCATGATGTCTGCGTTTTCCCTATTGACACCAACAATGCAGACTCTAGAAGGAGACACAGTGGTTCGAATGATCTTTTATTGGACCAACTGCTGTTGGTGAGAACGAGCCTTTGGGCCACACAGGGTCCTTTCTTAGGGCCGGTAGTGTCGCCAGTCAGAAATATACAAACTGAGGAAATGAAGGGCAGGTATATTAAATGAGGAGGCATAGAATGGCTGGCATAAAATGCATAACTCTAGCAAATTCTTTCGACCTGTGCCAAACAGAAAAAACTCTAGTCTAAGCCAAAAAAAGATCAGTCTCAAAGAATCCTCAAAATTAGACCCCACAGAAGAGTCCTATTAAAGAATCCCATCCATCCCCTTCGGTCTGTCTCAAAAAAGCCCCGACTGAACCATTTGATCAAACCTGCTTTCAAATTTCTGTTCATTCATCAGCCAGGAGTAATTGCTGCTAACCTTCCGCCCCTCCAGCTGACAAAGAAGAAAAAGAACAGGAGGCCCGAGTGATGCTGCTGGTCAGGAAGGCACTTGAAAAACTGGTGCAATTTATTAAAAAGATGCAACTGGAAGAAAGCCGGAGGCAAATGCAAATAAAGGAAGTGGATCGGCAAAGGACCAGACGCCTGGACATGGAGGAGACGATGGAAGCAAAGTCCAGAAAGGTTGGGACCGGTTAAGCATCACCAACGGCGATTGGCCGGCAACCATGGTTTCAAGGGCATAGCTAAGTTGGAGCGGGCCCAGGTGCAAGAAATGGACTTGGACCTTCTCCCCTCCCCCCCTCCCATTCTTATTGCAGAAAACTGACAACTTACATGGTAAAGAAAGAAAATGCATACTCACCTTCTGCCACATACTCCCTGCCCCCACGCTGATCCCCTGCCCCCACCCAGACCCTCCAGAATGCCTCCCTGACCCCACCCAGACCCCCCACGCCTCCCACCCCCACCCAGCTCAGCCTGTTGGGGGGAACAGGGGAACATGGGCATATAGCCCACCAAGACATTCTTGTGAATAATATTTTCACGTGAGATTGATTCTCACATGATAATCAGCACGTGGGCAGCAGCCACAGACCCACCAGAGTCCCCTGCCCTCACCCCCCTAGACCTCCATCCTGCCCCCCCCCCAGCCCCACCTCACCCCAGGGAACATGCTGAAGCTATGAGGGGGGGGAGGGGGAGGACTCCACTCCTCACTCTCACCTTTCCAATCCAAGGGCAAGGCACTACCACCACTCCCCGAACACCCCCGCTGCTCTCAAACTTCTCCTGAGCCTGGTACCAGACTACCGCCACTGCGCTCTGACCACCTCCAGTTCTAACACTGCGATGCCTCTCCCTCCCTCCACTTCCTGTGCCTGAGCCCTCGAGGCTACGGCTGCGCTGCCTTTGCCGCCGCCACCACCACCGGCGCTTGCTCTGTCGTGTGCCCCCCGTTGGGTGGGTCCTACGGCACCGCGCACCGCCCGCTGTTCAGTCTCTGTCTGGCCACGCAGCAACAGGACAGGATTTTTACCACCCCCACTAGCTTGGGCCCTGGGACAAATGTCCTTCCTGTCCCTAAGATAGCTAGACCCCTGCATGGTCTCTACTTTCAGTGACGCTATGAAGCCAACGTGAGGAAATTTTCAATCTCAAAACCCTTCCATCTGAGCGAGAACCCTCCCCTCCACTTAATCCACAAATAAATAAATAAAAATTAATAAATCATGCTGCAGACGCAAATGAAAGGAATGAGACTGAAGGGTAGGCCAGTCATGCTGAGAAGCTGCCACTCAAATAGTTATTTGACAGATGTCCATGAGTGTCTTTAGACATAACGTCAACGGGGGTCTGAAGGTGTGTTTTGACCTTGATATGAACACCGGTTTGGCCCTGTGTTCACCATGTGGCACTGCTGAGACACGCAGCCCACCTTGGGGCAAATCGATCTTTTGCTCGCCATCTGATCTCAGCACGCAAGCGCTGCCGCCTCATTCCCCGTGTTGTACCTGCTGCTAACACGCCACGCGATATCATTAGACACAACACTGACCACGTGTTCACCCGGAACACACAAATTGCCCTTGTGATGCAACGGTGTTCACATCACGTGTTCAACGGGGGCCAACTTGGTGTTGGGATTGTTATGGTGCTTACACACAACAGCCAAACACGTGCTTAGGGGTTTTGACACCCCATCTTTGTTACGTCTAAAGGCAACCCATGAAGTGAAAACATTTCACCCCACTTGGGTCATCCTAGCAGAATGCATCTGACAACGGTGAAGTTATATAATCCAGTTTAGCTGCTACCCAACACTGTCTACGGCGAGGAGATGGCGTGGATGAGGCAGAAGGAAGACGCAGAAGAATTGCTCAATACAGGAGTTCTTTTTCATCCATTGGGAAAATATGGGGAATCCGCTTCCCAGTCCGGGTTTAGTTGCCGTCATGAAGACAAAGAAACTGCAACTTTTTATGTGGTTTACATAGACTAGCTATTAGAGCTCAAACAGACCTATTAGAATAGGTCTTAACCTTTCTTAACCAGGGCCCAATGCTGGATTGCTCACAGAAGTATATTTTTAGTGCTTTATATGATCAAATTTTACACCGTAACATGCATGCCACCCACCTCCTCCCATCGCCCCTGCATGGAGCAATTGGCCAAAATGGTGATTGTTCCATGCGGGGGGATGCGGGGGGGGGGGGGGAGATCGGTGTGTGCCCATATACACCGTCCCTCTGCAACAGCCGTGCCACCGTGCATCCCCCCCAACCCCCCCCAATAGCCACAGCCTGTCTGAAAAGGGCCAAAGTTTGCTTTCTCCTCCAGAGTAACCAAAGCAACCAATGTTTAAATCAAAGTTTACTTAAAAACTTGAGCAAATTATAATGGAGCAAATGTAAAGTACATTAAAAATAAGGTGATAAATCAAAGCAACATTAAACAGTAAATGATATATGTAATAAACAGAAACTTATTTACATAGGGAAGGAAAGATGTATGAGGCCCTGAGTTAGCCCAGAGTTCCTTGAATACATTTGCTCTGCTCCCTCCCTCCCAACCTTCAAATCCCTTCTGAAAACCTACTCCTTCTGTCATGCTTCCCTAGCTCCCCATCCCCTTAGTCTCCTCCCTGATTGACTCAGGGACCAGGGTCCCCTACTCCCCTGTAACTAAGCTTAGCACATCCATCCACAACTTCATAAATGGATCCCTGTCTCTCCCTAGGTTCGCCTTCCCTTCATCTCCCCCAGATTGTAAACCCCTCGGGGCAGGGGCCCTGTCTATCATTAATTATTGTGACGTTCTGGGTGCATTGCTGGCACCATATAAATACATAATAATCATAAGTGAGTGATTTTGTCTGTCGGCTGGACAGACAACAATCTTACCACTGTCCAGTCCCGGGATCTAAGCCCAGAAGAAGATGAAGTCCTGCAGGTGGAACCCTCCGTATGGACAGAGTTGAAGGGTGCAGCCACACGAGACACCCTGGGCAGGCTAGCACGCTTTGGGCAGCCTTAACCCACTCCGGGCAGCTGGACCACACCATGCAGTGTAACATGTGGCCGGCGGCCAGCAGATGTGTCCTCTCCCTCCACCCTGCCCCGCCCCACCCCGCCGCTGGCTGCCTGTGGGCGGGGTTTCCTTCTGCCCATACCACGCAGCGAGCTCTGCAGCGGGCCTGTCTCTTATACACATCTAGATGTGTATAAGAGACAGGGACCACACCATGCAGTGTAACATGTGGCCGGCGGCCAGCAGATGTGTCCTCTCCCTCCACCCTGCCCCGCCCCACCCCGCCGCTGGCTGCCTGTGGGCGGGGTTTCCTTCTGCCCATACCACGCAGCGAGCTCTGCAGCGGGCACTGTCACCCGGGGCCCCGTCACAGTCGGAGGCAGGATTTCGGTCAGACCAAAGGAGGGAGGCAGGGCAGGGCAGGGTGCCTGCTTGTGTGGTTGGCACCCGAGCCCGCCCCAGCCAGGGCGGGAGCTCTGACAGCAGCCTGTCTGCCCAGCTGCCCCACGGCGGGGATGGGTGACCATCTGCCCCGCTCTTCGCACTGGCCCTGCAGTGTTTTCACTGCACTTGCCCGCCACGGGGCTGCATGGGGATCCGGCTCGTGTGGCTGCACCTGAAGGCCATACCAGACAAGGGGAACTCTCCCAGTTATTCTCCCACTGAGCCATTTCTAGAGATCGAGCCAGGGAAATAAAATCTCGTAGGCTCCCAATTTACTCGCTAGAGATGTCATCTTCTTTCTGGGTCCAAAATCTAGCCTACCCATCATCAATCATCATCTTCTCTTAATAGGCATCGCATTTCCAGTCCTTATCTATAGTTCACAAAGTGCTGACCACACCACGGGGAAAGTAGCAGTAGTTTCTGTTCCATAAATCTAAGGAAGTTCTGTACCATCCAGTTCTTAGCTCAAAGGATAGGAAAAAGTTGATGGAAACTACCAAATCCCATTAGCCCTTCCTTGCGAAACATAAACCGGGTCTGCACTGTTGGCCAGATCCAGCATGCATTGCATCTTCAGAAGACTCTCTTTGGATTTCAGTAAGAACCTCATTAGCAACATGCCCAAGTTCGCCTTGTTTGTAAGCTTTTGTTTTTCTTAGGTAGCATTGTACCTTCTTACACTCAGTTCTGCAACTCAGATCTTTTTGATGGTTGCCCCCCTTCTCTAAGATCCCCACACCGTTCATTCACTGATCAGCCCAGCAAGATCGATTTAGCTGCTTCAGTCAGTGCCCCTCCTCTCAGGGCCCTTAATCATTGTTTATTGCGCTGCTCTGAACCATGTGCCGTTCTCTCCACCGTCCCGGCAGAGAGGTACAGAGTGGAGGGCCATATTCCAGATGCAGTCACGCAGCCTCTTCAAATATGGCTCCTAAGAAAAACAGAAGTGAGGATTTAGCCTTGCCTGGCGTTTGCTAATCTTTGGCACCGTCCCTTCTAGGTCACACAGCATCTGGTTGCGGAGTTTGAGGAACACATCATGAAATGCCAGGCCACCGCGGAGTCTGCCTACAGCAGGCTGGAATATCTCAGAAACATGTCGGACATCCAAGCCCTGCAGGCAAAGGTAACCGAGACCGGAAACTGAGTCCAACCTCCTTAGGCACGTGACGCCTCCGTTTAACCAACAACATGCCGGGCAGTCTGTATTAGAATCTAAACAGGTCGTTGGTTTATTACTCAGAAGCATGATTCTCATTTTCAAGCGGCCCTTTGAATACCCAGATAATATCTGCGACTGAAACGGGCACTTATTTTAATTTTTTATCTATTGATTTATTTTGATTTGTTGCCTGCCCATTTCTGAAGGTCCAGCGCAGCTAATCTCACCATAAAAACAGATCTGCGGGGCCGCCTGACTCCCCGGGCCCTAGAGCGGCCCCTGCCGTCTGCCAGGAGCGCCCTGCTCTAGGACCCCCATGTATATTGGGGGGCCACAATGGCAAGGGCGTTCTCGATGACCGCCCCGCGGCTATGAAATACCCGCCCTGAGGAGGCCCAGACTGCCCCGATCGTCTCCTCTTTTAGGAGGCATTGTAAGACCTGGCTGTTCTGCCAGGCTTTTGGCAAGGGAGACGGGTACGGGTGGGTGGTTGGGACTGGTTGAAAATTCTGGTTTTAGGACTCTTTGGGAATGGTGGTTTTATTTGTTTTATATTACTCTAGATTATATTTATTGATGTATTGTTTCTTTGCTGTTTTCTATTGTTATGTGTTTCATGGTGATGTAAGTCACCGTGGCAGGAGGGGTGAAGTATACATTTTTTATACAAATAAATAAAATACAAAATATAAGCCCCACAAAACCCCATAAAATACTTTTACGCCCCCATCAAATCTTCACCCTGTCCGTTAAATGCCTGGCCAAATAAACAGGTCTTACTTTGCCTCCAGAAGATGCTCAAAGTAGGGCTTAGGTGAACCTCCAATGGAAGGGAGTTCCAGAGCCGCAGAGCAGCTACCAAGATTGCCTCTTTATGTGCCTGGTAGGGACAGGACTCCAGGGGGAATTTCAGTCTTGGATTTTTCAGTTTCGGTTCTTTATGAATTTCGAGTCTTGTTTCGGTTTTGGATTTGGGAGTTTCAGATCTTTTTCTACCATTGAAGTCAGTGGTCACGATCAAATGTCCTGTGGGCCGCATGCATGCAGTTTTCACGGGGCACAATATACCCGTAATGCAGATCTGCACGGTTTGCGTGTGGTTTGTGTGTGGTTTGCACGCGGCTGCACATGCATGCACATGTACAAGGTCTGTGGGGCAGAACTAGGCCTGAACCTGGGAGGTGACCCAGTCTTGTCATAAGTACCTGCAGGACTGAGACCTCAGATTTACATTCAACTTCCTCGGTGCTCTACAGCGGTTCCTGGGTGTTGTCGTGCCCTGTGAGAGATGACTTTTCTGTTGGTGTTGTTTCTTGGGGAGCTCCCTTTGTCCTGCAGCTGATCCTGGGTGGAACCATCCTCCACTCTGGTGGGCCTTCCCCCCCCCCCCCGTTGTGCCGGCTGGGGAATGCCAGCTTCCCATCACCTGACCTGCCAGCCCACATGTGGAGTCATTCACCCTCCCTGGATTAATCAGCCATCCCAGAGTCTCACATGGCCCCAGGTGAACAGGGTGTTGGCTTGCCATGGGAATGGTCCTGCAAGAACTTAGAATCCTAGAGTTGAAAGGGACCACAGAGGTCATCTAGTCGAGCCCCCTGCTCAATGCAGGAAATGCAGGAGATCCCTGTATCCGCACCCTGCTGGCCTTCCATATCTGAATCCTTCTTTATTCCAAACAATTGTATGACCCTCCCCTATCCAGACATCCACCAAAAAAAGGCATATTCCCCTCAAATGTCCATGTGTGAGGGGGAGGTTCTACTGTGCTTGGTGCGTCAGGAGACTTTTCCAATGGCATTAATGTCACCCACGTGAACCACTAACCTGCAATGGGCTCTCTTGCAGGCTCTTCTCTCTGCGACATCCCAGTGCTTCGAAAATTATCAGGGCACAAGATTTTACAGTGCGGTCAGAGCCTCCTATGGTACCTGGGAGATTGTCCGCCAAAAACTGATTCCGATGTTGAAGTCTCTGGTTCAGACATTGGAGGAAAACAAAAGGAGCGCTTGGTCTCCTGAGCCAGCCGGTCTGCAGTCGGCTAAAGGTATCATTGATGATTTCATTCTGTTGCTCTGTTGGGAGGGAATAAGTGCTAACCCACTGGAAGCATACCTCAGTGCTCATGCGTATTTTGTTACTAGGGGTGGGACTCCAGGGGGACTATCAGGTTTATCGGTATCAGATCTCCTGATACCATATTTATCGTATCGGTAATATCAATTTTTTAACATTGCCAGTTTTATCGGATCTTTAACATTGCAGCCATCGTTAAATAGCGTTGATGTTAAAAATCCAGTAAAACCGGCAATGTTAAGAATCCGGTATTGCCGATACCGACAATTATCAGTATTATCGGAGTAATGTAATACCACCCATTATTGGTAAAATCGGTTTAATCTGATAGCGATAGTCCCACCCCTATGTTACTAGTGGCCCTGTTGGGGTTTTGGTTTTTGCTTTTATTATTATGCCTGGTTGTGTTTGGGAATAAGTGCTTCAAGAGGAGGTGCCAAAACTGGAAAAACCTGGGCATGTATTTCACCTTTTGGATGGAAGAAGTTCCTCTGCAGCCCACAGTACTGCTTCCATGTGTAAAGTTACGTGCCTGTGTGTTGGCAGGATTGCTGCTTGCTTTTGCAACCACAAAAGCCACTTCTAAACACTGCTAACGCGCCTATGATCTGGTATGAAACTTTACAACTGTGGTACTTCATTTTTGCCCATGTGATCCCATTTTGAGATTGAACAGTCCCCCCCGGACAGCAACAAAGACGTTCAAAGTATGTAAAAAAAAGAAAGAAAAAAAGAAGTGCAAAATATATTAAATACATTCCTCCCTCCTCATCTTGAAAAAGCACCTGAAGACTTACTTATTCTCCAGATGCCTTTAGGGCAGGGGTGGGGAAACTTTTCCTTCCAAGGGGCCACTTTGAAAATTAGTACAAGCTCCAAGAGCCACATAGAAGAAGTTGGAGGCACGGTCCTTAAGGGGTGCGTCCAAGTGGAGTAGGATCAATCTGTGCCGTGGCTCTGTCCCCTATCCCTGTGTGCGGGCCCTCATCTCTGCTGCCTTACCCTGAGCTTAGTTTATCAGGGCTTGGGGGTAGGAATTGGATGCGGGAGCCAAATCCAGGAACAGGAAAGGGGCCACTTAAAAAACATTGGCCCCTGGGCCTGAGGTTCCCCATCCCTGCCCTTGAGAGGATCCACTGCAGGTTCCCCTTAATGCACTTTCCCCTCCCTCTTTGCCTCCCCCCTTTTAAGGTTGTTTTTAAATGGCTCTAAAGGGGATTTCATGTTTTATTGTATTTGGCTGTATTAATTTTATGAAGCACCCTGAGCGCCATTTGGCAGAAGGTTGCTATATAAATAAAATTATTGTTGTTATTATTAAATATAACTGAGATCATGACCTCATTCACTGATGGTGCGATTCCTTGCATCCGTCGGGGTCATGACCCAAACTCGGGAACCTCTGTTTTATAGAATTAGAAGTCCACTGTGCAAATTCACTTTCTCTTGTTAATTGCTTTATCTCTCTCTCTCACACACGCATGAAATTTCTAGAAATGCAGACTCAGCATTTATTGGAATAATTCCATTGCTTTGCCCATTAAGATTCAAAAGAAAAAGAAAAAAACATAAAGGCTGTAGCTTTTCCTGGATTTGTTGGTCCCTGTCGATTAAAGAAGGCAAAAATGCAGATTTCTAAAGGAAAAAGGCATAGATATTGAGCAGACTTCATAACCTCTGGAGGGATATCATAATTTTGCTATATTTCTCTCTCTATTGCTATATTATATATTGATATATTGCTATATCCTCTGGAGGGATATCATCATTTCTGAAAGCAGAAGGTGAAGATGATTAAAAAGATAGAAGGAGGGAGTTTGATTCCTTGTACGTGGATTCCTGGACAATTCAATCGTTTTCCCCCTGGGGTGTCAAACTTTAATACCAAACTGTGTAAACTTTGTGCAACCAACCTGGTTCCATCCCAATTCATTCAGCAGTGCCTAAAAGAGAATCTACCCCGGGCTTGACAAACACGGAAATAGATAGCAACGTTTTTAACTTTCCATCCTACGCACATTCCAATTGTAAATTGGGATGTGGCCAGACTCTTAGTTACACAATAGATCTAACTGCTATTTCTCAACAACTCAGCTGAACTGTCCGAGCCGTCTGAAGGCTGGATAGATTTTTCCAAATGCAAAGACAATGACAAAACATTTAAAGCATGGTCCTCAAAACCACTCTGCCATTCACTGCAAGAGAGAACTTGTGCTGGTGGAACGCTTTTGAGGATCTGGTTGCCTGCCAAGATGGAATACGAATCTCAGCAAAACCAGAGAGATAAATATGGTTCTACAGGACATGTCGACCAGATCAGACCTAAGGTTCATCCAGTCCAGTATCTCAGTACTGGCAGCCAAGACGCTTCAGCAGAAAGTGAATCACTGTGTTGCTGTGAGAATGCTGCTCAGCCCATGTGTTAAGTAGTGGCAGGATCAAGCCCCAAAAACAGAGTGCGCAGCAGCTCTCCTCCCTGAACGCTCTGCATAAATAGCACATATTCTGTGTCCACACCTTTTTGCCCCAGAATTGGGGCTGAACTCATAATTTTCACCAAGTTCCAGTTCTGTTGGAACCGGGAATTTTGTTTGGTTCGAACGGAAATGGGAATGACCGGTTGGTCCAATTGTTTGTTCCAATTTCTTGTTGGACCAAATGAAATATTATGGCCTTTTGCACATGTGCAAATGTCATGCACGTGTCAGCAAAAAAAAATGACTCTGCCTGTCAAATTGCGGTACTCTACCCAACTCGCTAACATCAGGCACTAATCAGGACTCAATTAATGCCCATCGGGCTACCTGATGTACCGAAATACTGTTTTTGTCCTGATATCCTGACGTCTGGTACCTATTTTCTGACTTCCAGTTCTGATATTTTGACTTCCGGTACTGTTTGCTTGACCTACTGTCCTGATACTTTTACTGATAAGTATATCGTAACCGTGGTAATTTGGTAACACCAATATCCGGTATTTTTTGATAATCAAGTGCCCCATTGGTACTTGAGTAGACTGCTTGGCCTCTGATACAGTACCCGAAATTGCTAGACACAAACTTTGCTAGGACCATCAGCTTCAAGACTGGCAGTTGAAATATTAGTGTTTCAAAGGCCACTTCTTGCTTGCAATATCGTCAATAGAACATCAGAATATCCAAAGATGTACATTATTCCTGTGAATAATGATATTTGATGTTCATGAAGACTTAGTTGTTCATGTCTTTGTGTCTTGATGAGATTGTAAGCTCCATGGAGCAGGGACTGTTTTTATGTAATGTGCATCTGTACAGCGTTGCGTCCGACTAGTAGTGCTATAGAAATGATAAGTAGTAATTTACTGGAAGGCATCAATAACTGAAGTAACCATTCTACTTTGCTGATTAAAGTTCTACTCCGACAAAAAGCTAAGTGGGTATCTAGATTCTTTGTACGTCAACAAGACTTAAGCATTTGCATAGGCATACTTAACTTGAGCATATGCTTAAATGCTTTGCTGAATCAGGGCATTGGTCATGGCAGCTCCCCAACTTCAGTTCCCATTGCTTCTTCCGCTCTGTCATTTCTCAATTTCATTGGAAGATGTCAGTTCAACCTGGGAAGCATCCCAAGAAGTTTTAAGGTTTGTCAGCACTTTATAAATAATTGGCAATTATTTAAATACCGAGGCTGCATTAAAATAATTAATACAAGTTGTATTAAACGGCCATTCCTCTTCTTCCTTGAGTTGGTATTGATTCCCGTTTCTGCAGCAGTATTTTAGCAGAAGTCACTTGGCTAATTCCAGCACAAATGAAAAAACTGTCATGTAATGTTTGCAAGGCAAGAATAGAAGGAAGTGGTTTCTGAGGCCTCTTGCTTATGATTAAATTAAACAGCATTGGGTGTTTAGTAAAGCATGAGAAAGGAACTGAGTCAGCATAAATAACTACAGGATCCACACATCCCTTTCCCTTCTAATTTCTTCCTAGATGTGTGATCTGGCAGTTTCTATTGCATCAACTCACCCTTTACTTATCCGTTTGCAGCTCAACCTCTATTGATCTATTCCCTCCCTCCTGCTATACAGGCTCACCTCTGAAAGGTGCTAAGCGCCCACGCTCTAATCTTGCAAAATGGCAAGGCACGTGATTAATTTTAAGCACCTAAAAGTCCTATTGCCTTTTTAAAAAGATATATGAGACAGAGAGAGAAGTGTAGAAAGAGAAAGGGGAAAAAAACCATTTGCAGACATGCAAAGCATCCAGAGGGCTCAAAGGTAAAATGCAGAAGTATCCAAGGGAAAATCTAGTTGAGGATAATAATAGCCAAAAGAGAAGTCAGAAAAGGAAATATTTATATGGGGAAATATGGAGAGAATTGAAAACCAATCTGATGTGGAGGAAAGTATTGCCAGTTATTAAAACGAGTCCTGGCAAAACAAGTTGTCCCCATTGCTGTCCGTCATGATGGGAGGCCTGGGAGTAGGGTGGAGCTGACTGCCCACACTTCCATTGAGCTCCCCGCTCTACGTGGGCCATGCGGGCAGCGGGACGGCTCTCCGGCCGCGGGCACGTTTGTTCAGTGCTCCTCCTCGACCCGGCTTTCCCCCGGACCCTCTTGTCTACGCATGGCACGCACGGAATTCTACTTTTTGGTCTGGGTGTGCACCTGAGTTGCCAGGCGTAAGTCTAGATTGTGAGCCCCTCAGGGCTAGGACCTGTCTCTAATTTCTGATTGTCCAACGTCAGGTACGCCGATAGGGCTATAGTAATGCTTGCTTAATAATAATAATTTTGTTGTTTCAACTTCATTCATGGACTCAGTGCATTGCGGGGCTCCTTTGGGTCTCTCCACATGTCTTCACGGACCTAGATGCAGCCCTGGAGCTTCAAGAGGAACCTGAAAAGCAGCGGTTACTTTCACATACTCTTCTTCTCTTTCACTTCTCCCCAAAGGCTACTCCTCCAGAAGCACCTTAAAGGCCTCGACGGCTCATTCAGAAGCTTTCAGGGCTCCAACAAGCCAGGAAATCACTCCAGCTGCCACGTTGTCGCCTGTTCTGCCCCCTTTATCCTCACCCCTGACCGGATCCCATGTGCAGCAAGAAATCCAGAAAAGGTGATAGATGAATGCTTCCCTTGGGTTTTTAATCCATCTAGGGTCATTCTCATTTCTCGTATGAACGTTATGACAGCGCGCAGGCTCTGCCAGTCGTAAGGCCCTCAGGATTAGGGCCGAAACATGCAATAGTCACTTGGGGTTTCAGCCCAAATGTCTTGTTTATTCAGCACCACCAATAAAGTCTCTATCTCTTTAGGGTCAAGCAGTCCCTGTCTGCTTGTTCTTAGGGCATTTTCAGGCACGTTTATCCTGGGATAAGAGCATTATCACTGGGATAGTTTGTCCGTCTAAATGCTGTCATAGGGATTATATCCCGGGATAACAAAAATATCAGGGTGTTATAAAACCCTGGGGTTTATAACAACCAGTTGCTAAACTATCCCGGGCCAATGTCTGTCTGAACGACATATCCCGGGATAGTCAACTATCCTGGTGATTAGCGTCACAGAGTCCAATGGCAAGGTATGAGCTCCGAATGCTCAGCTACACAGAGGACGTGACGTTGCAGAGAAAAGATGTGATGTTTGAGTCCCAGAGAACATCGCGTTGAACTCGGCAGGAAAGCACCGCGGGATTTTTAATTCATCCCATAGACTCTAATCCCAATGTGCTGTTCACACAGACTATCCCGGAATTAATAGAAATGTCCGTCTAAACAGGTGCCACTTTGTTATCCCGGGATAATAATCACTGGAGATTATCCCGGGATAGTTTGTCCGTCTGAAAATGCCCTCTTATACAACAGGCTCTCAGCCCTTCCCAGTCCAGGCAACTCTGGCTTGCCTTCTACAAAGCCCCTTGGCTTACCCAATGTCCCAACTGCTCCCAACAGTTATTTCAGCCAGTTCCCCTCTAACTGCTGCCTCTAACAACAAGAGATCTCTCTGCAAGACCTAAGCACTGAGCCGGTACTCTGGCCGGCTACAAACGTCTTCTAGACTCAGTGACTTGGTGCGCTGTTCAGTCACTGCTGCGTTCCGTCCCAGACCTGTCCGTACTGCACAGATCTATCAAATGGCAAAATGCTTCCCGATCAAAGATGCTCTATAAATGTACGATTTCTGCCTAATCTACTTCTGTTTCCGCAGGATGATGCTAGAGAAGCATGCCAGCGAGCTGCTGTATCTAGAGTTGTCCTTAACAAAGGAAGAAATAAACACAATCGGTTACTTTTATGAATCCTCCAAAGCAAAGAAAAAGGAAGAGAAGGAAGAGAAGCTGGTGAGGATTGGCCCATCTGGTCTGGGGTTTTCCAGGAGAGGGGAGTTTGTTTTCTTTCCTGCGCTGCTTGCTTTCTTGCATTCTTTTACATAAGAACATAGTCCGTGCCAGACTGGCCAGTCAGCCCAATGGTACATCCAGCCCAGCATCCTGTCTCTGACAAAGGCCAACTTAAATTGCTTCAGAGAAGTGCACAGCAGGTCCTAACGAAGCGGTCCATTTCCTGCCGTTCACTCCCAGCCCCCAATAGTCAGAGGTCTCTCAACCCGACCAACTTGACTAGTGGCCAAGCCATTTATAGACCTAGCCTAAGCAAATTCTAAAAACTTAATCATTTTTTTGAACCCAGTTCATACAATTTGCTTTCACAACATCCTATAGCAATGAGTTCCACAGGTTAATCGCACATTGAGTGAAAACAAATCTCTCTCTTTCTCTTTCTTTCTTTCCTTTCTGTGCAGCCACACAAGCTGCGAGGGCCCGATCCCTGTGTGGCCCCATGGCATGCAAAGTGCAGCCACCAGACTGTGGGGCAACTGCAGGAAGCTGGACAGTTGTTGCGGGGAAGTCAGGCGGGCCTGCTGTTATCAGAGCCACCACCACAGCTGGGGCAGGCTGAGGTGCCAGCCACACAACTGGGCACCCGGCCCTACCCCGCCTCCCTCCCCTGACCCGACCTTAATCCCACCCCCTGGCTGCGGATGTGGCCGTGTGCAACAGGCGACAGCACTTACTGCTCAAAGCCCCACTGTGGAGCTCGCCATGTGGCAGGGCAGAAGGGGCCCAGGCACCCTGACAGCCATGCCTTGGGCTACCTTACTCCATTTGGGGTAAGGCTGCTCCGCAACACATCCTCGGAATTTTCCTGAGGATGGGGGGGAACATCTGGTGGCTGGCAGCCAGGCACACGATGCACTGCATCGCATGGCCCGGCTGCCCAAGGTGTATGGATGGGCGAACGCAGTTCGGAAGTTCGGAGTTCGGCTCGAACTCGGCCTGTTCGGACGACCGAACGCGAACACGAACATACCGAACAGAACAGAACACCGAACGGCAAAATGGCCGAACAGTTTGGTCAGTTCGGATCGCATTCGGGTGAGTGCGGGTGGCAAAAAAAGGTTCACTGTAAGGTCAAACGTGACAAGAGGGGTAGTACTAGTCAGGACGAAGTAGACTTCCAGGCACCAGGGGTGGAGAGGCTTGCAAGAAATGAAACTATCTGGCCAACCTTCCCAACACCTTCTGAGCTAGTCACTGTTCCTGAACAGCAGGCGTTGAGTAGGATTATTAGATTGCTTTAAGTTTCATTTTAGTTTTGTACTGAAATGAAACTTAAACCTTAAACTGAAACCTTGTGTT
>QEPC01009472.1:4763261-4815344 GCA_003113815.1 Sphenodon punctatus | reverse complement strand
TGGCACATCTCCGTGCGCACCGGAGGGAAGCCGCGGCACATGCCCGTGCGCACCGGAGGGAAGCCGCGGCACATCTCCGTGCACACCGGCTCTTCTGCTCTCTGGCTCCTCCGTCTTCCCTCGCGGATTTTGCCGCTGCAGATGTGAATGCAGCCCTAGTCGCCAAGGTTTGAGTCTTTCCAGGTTCTCTCTTTTTCAGGGAGGCGGTTCTATATAAAGCTTTTGCAATGTTTTTTTCCCCCCAGCTGCAAGCCAAGGAAATGCAAGCAATCCAAAAGGCTGCAAGGCTGGAGCAAAGAAACCATACGCCGCATGTGGCATATTTTATCCTGTCTCAGAAGCACTTACGGCAAATCGTCATAATTCTACAAGACAGCCTCAGGCTCCAGAAGACGGGCGGGGGGAGCTGCTCTGATGAAAAGATCTTGGAAGAGCTAGCCGCGAATGTAACGTTTTCTTTCTTTCTTTCGAACAAAACTGTGTGGCTCTTTGGGGTTTCAAAGCCATTTTCCTAGATTTTTTTCCCAGCATAGAAATAGGGGGAGGATATACTCTAGAGTACATAGAAATAATAAGGGCTGTGCATTCAGGTTTTGATAAAACACAAATAAATGCAAAAAACCAAAACCAAACCCTTTTCAGGTTCTATATTGAAAGCACAAATACTAGGGCTGTGTATTCAGGTTCTGAGTGAGCCTGAAATTTCCTGGAAAATGTGGTATCCTCCAAGGTTTCAAACTAGGCCCCCAAACTGCAGCACATACCTAGCTTAGACCCAAGCTGCGTTCTGACTCTCAGGGTGATTTCAGACGTTACGTTTGTCTGAATTCACCACAGTCAACCTCAGTCAACCGCAGGGGTGGGGGGGTGAACGGAGGTGAACGTCTGTTTGCACGCATCCAGATGTTCACCTCAGTCAGCCACCCCCCGCGGTGAATCTAACCACGCTTTGTTCTCCTGCACCACGGCGGCAAACGAAGCGTGGTTAGGGGGAATCCGGAACTCGGTGAAGGAAAAGTAACATCTGTTACCTTACCTCCACCACGTTCTGGGGTCCTGGAGGCAGGCGGCAGCCGGATAGGCCGCTGCGGCTGCCTGTCTTGGGGAGGGAGGGCAGCCGGGGAGCACAGGGGGCGGGGCCGTGCGGGCCGCACGCTACATCGCGTGACCCCGCCCCCTCTGGGAGGGAGGGTTTGCCTACAGACATTACGGCCGGGCGCATTGACCACGGGCCGTGGTTTGGCGGTCTCCACGGCCGGAGGCGAAGGGGGGGATGTCTGTTGGCTCCCCCCTTCACCCCCGGCCGTGGTCCAAACCACCCCACGTCCCATGGTGAAAGCGTCCGGCCATAACGTCTGAAATCACCCTCAGCTTCACCGCCTGCTTACGGAGCTTATGTTGAGTCCCATCTGTAGAGGGTGCTGCTGTCTCAGAACTGCAGTCTCGAGCACTGCAGCCAACCCTAGCCCAGTGGAGACTAGCTAAGCCAGGGAGTAGGACTGGGACAAGAGCAAGTGTTCCCGTTCTGCAAGGAAATACCGACCTTTCGGGAGCGCTTGCAAGTGTTCGCCGGTACTTTGTCAGTCTCCAGTGATTCCACAATTCCCTCATTGTCGATATCGGTGCTAGTGATTTTTTTTCAGCATTTCCTATCCATTTTGTAACTTCCTGGTATTTTTCATCACGTTCCAGCATTTTCCAGTCATTTTTCATCCTTTTTGTCACTTTTTTATGGTGGTTTTACCACAGTTTTATGACACGTTTGCGTCTCCCACAACCACCGGGGTGCGTGGGGGCTTCACATGGGGTTTGGTATGATCCCTGCAGCAGCTCTGTTCAACTCGCAAAAAATAACGACAAATGGTGAAAACAGAAGAAAAAACAGTATGTTTATGAGTCATGCAAATGACCTGTTTCTGATGGAAACAGCATTCACCACAATTTGTCACTCCAAGCCTACCAGGGAGAAATGTTGAATCCCTTCATCAACAAGTAACACTCCTGAGGCAGCCTTATGTCCCATTCCACCTCCCCAAGCCAGCAACCTCCCCAGAACATAGTCCCATGATCCATTCCCTTTTCCCAAAACCAGTGACACATGCCCCCCCAAGCCAGATACATGCACCATTTCTACTTCCCCAGGCTAACAACCTTCCCATTAAGCCAGTCTTAGGCTGCATTCAGATGTGCGTTTAAACTAGTGTTCCCCTTTTAAAATGGGTAGCAGACTTAGCAGCAGTTTTAACAGCATTTTGCTTTCTTTATAGACCTGTCAAACTGGCAGAGCCTCATTGCACTTCCGCATGAAAATAACCCCTATACAGGGACCCGTGTTCATTGTGTTTTCCTCATTGGCAGCAATAGGGGAAATACTGTAAACACGGATAAAGATACGAATAACAAATTAACATGAATACTAAAACACAAATACAGATGCAAATACAAATACATGACCCTGTGCGCAGCCCTAGAAATGAGTGTGGATATGCAGGTCAGAGGGCTGGCAGGTGGGCCCTCTCTAAAGGTGTGGTGGTTAGAGAAATTAGGAAGGGTTTCCATTAATATTGTACTTTTTGCCTCCGTGAAACTCATGGGTCTTTGTCTGCGCGTTAGGAGTCATTGGTTGATGATGATCTGAAGAGCATTGTACAACTCACGAAAAACAACCGGGATTACGAGTCTTCAGTGCTGGCGCTGAACCAAGCCACCAGATTGTTACAAATGAGAGAGAGACAGTTTGAGGAAACAGCCAAAGTACTGACACAGCACTCTTTGGACCAGGTAAAATGAAAGAAAGAAATCCAGCTGGCAATTATAGTCAAAAAATCCAGGGCTAGGGATGGGGAAATCGGAATCGGATGAATCCAATTCACCTGATTTTTATTGCTTCTGGTGCAAGAACCGGCCTTGCATTGCCCAATGAAATGAATAGGTTCCGTTTCCCATTGACTTCAGAATGGTCCGGTGGCCTTTTTGTGTCTGCGCAGTGGGTTTTTTTAAAATTATTTAATTTAAAAAAAAAAAAAAAAAAATCACTGTGCAAGCACAAAATAGCCCACTGAGGTCATTCTGCGCATGCATGCCCCTCCTCAAAATGGGGTCGGCAGCATCGGCACCATTTTGGAAAAGGGCAGAACGGCCCCAGTGGCCATTTTGCACAGTCTTTTTGTTCTTTGTTTTTTAAATCAAAAACGGTGAAAGCAAATTGTTTGCTTATTCAGCCATTTTTAAATTTTAATTGCAAAAATGAATGGGGCTTCATTCATTTTGGTAATTAAAAAAAACAAAAATAAATTGCACATCCCTAAAAAGGAGGGGAGGGTTATAAATTCTAATAATCACTATTATAACGGCATTACTTTCCACTCCCCAGCAAGATGCTCTTTTGGGGTTACAATATCGACTCTTCTCTCCTGTTCTCTGCATACGTCTCTTCCCAAAGTGCGAAGAGGAATCTAACTTGACCTCCAAGGAAGTGCAGGAGTTCAGACAGCAGAAAATGAAGGGGCTAAGAGAAGAGCTGGAAATCCTGAGGGGTATTAGAGGAACAGGGGAGAACGCCCCGGTCAAGGTTCATCGACTACAGGTAGGAAACGGCTACCCGCTACCAACTCTATTGCACCGTACTCACATTCGGGCTGCAAACATGTGACTACTCTGGAGTAAGAGGTTGGTGAAATCGCAGCCATGGTGGATGTCACAGATTTTGATTTTGATTTTGGAAGGGAATGAAGGTGTTCAAAATATAATTTTCTGCTGCTCAGGCCAAAATTTCTACCCCAGAAATGGAAACTACACAAAGGAGCTGCACAGAGATGTGGGAGGGTTTCCAAGCCAGGAAGATGGAGCTGGAAGACTCTCACCGGGGGCAAATATCCGAGGAGAGAGAGAAGTTGCAGGATCAGCTGGAACGTGGCGAGCTCAAGACGTGGATGCACCAAGTAAGCACTTGCTCTGAAACGCACCGATCGCTGCACAGTGACATACAAAATGGAAACAATCCCTTGGGAACTTTTACAGCAAAGTTCCTTGACATTCAGAAATTAGGCTGGTGGTGGTGGTGGTTGATGTAAAACTACCACAGATGGGTTGAAGGAACTGGGTCTGTTTAGCTTAGCGAAGAGGAGGTTAAGGGGAGACACAATGGCAGCCTTCAGATATCTAAATGGAACTGCCACTAAGAAGTTGGCAAGGAACTGTTTTGCATCAACTAGAAATAATGGGCTTAAATTGCAGGAAGGTTAAATATCAGAGAGAACTCCCTAAGAGTAAGAGCTATGCAGCAATGGAACAAGTTGCCTTGGGAGGCTATAGGTTCTCCATTGCAGGAGATTTTCAAAAGGGGGGCTAGCCAGCCATCTGACACCGACGTTGTAGCTGTAGTCATCCTGCATAACAGCACAGGGTTGAACTAGATGATTCTCAAGGTCTCTTCCAACTCTAAGGTTGGAAGAGACTTGTCAAAATTGGCAATCACCTATTGCCACAATTTCCATGTTGGCCTGATGGATAAAGCCTGCAGAAACGAACTGGCCAACACCTTGACGTCGTCAATATACGCAGATTTGTGAAATTTGGTGGGCTGGCTCTATGTTCCAGAGACCCCCTAGCGCTCTTCTACATAATAGCCGCCGCTAGTGCACGTGATAGAGAGAGGGGAGGGGTTCTAAAATGTTTTTAGGAGCGGAGGGCAGAGAATCCAGGAGCCTGGAATTAGCGCACAGAGGAGAATCCTACAGAGAGCGAGACTGATCTGGCTCCTTCACCGCATTATGTTTCAGTCTAGAGAGCACATGTAATTGCCGTGTTGGTCCAAAATGTCAGCGATAAGAACACAAGTAGCGCGATACTGGGTCAGACCAATGTTTCACCAAGCCCAGTATCCTGTCTCTGACAGGGGCCATTCTCGGTCGCTTCAGAGAAGGATCCAACAGGTCATAACGGAGTGATCTATTCCCTGCTGCTCACTCCCAGCTCCCAACAAAGGTTGCATTCCCCCAACCTACTTGGCTAATAGCCATCTATGGACCTGTCCTTCAAGAACATATCCAATCCTTTTTAAAACCCACCTATGCTACTGGCCCCGACCACATCCTTTGGCAACAAACTCCACAAGTGAATTGTGCGTTGAGTGAAAAAATGTTTTGGCCCTTTTTACACAAGATGGTACCATTCATGCCCACGCAGATCCGCTGTGCAGGCATGAGTTACCGTCTTGTGTAAATCCTGCGGTCAGTGAGCGATGGTGCTTGTGCACTGCAACGAAACATGCATCCCCACTCCCTCCCCACGCATCCCCACGTACGGAGCAACGGGGAAACGGAGGTTGCTCCATGCATGGGGATGTGTGCGGGGGCACCGTTGTGCATCACCATGTGCTGCCCACGCCACGGCATGCACACACACACACACCCACGCAGCCCTTGTAAAAAGGGCCTTTGTTTTAAATCTGCTGCCAGTTAGTTTCCTAGAGCATCCCCTGAAACAAAGTACTACTGCGGACATCTTTCATTGGACCAACCTCTGATAATGAGACTAGGCAACTTTTCAGGCCACACAGGGTCTTTCCTCGGACTTCTTACAAGCCTGACGAAGGTCCTTAAAGTGTCTGGGAAGCTTGCTGGATTCCTGTTTGCGGAACCTCTTGCCAGCAGAGGTTGGTCCAATAAAAAATGCCATCTGAACGATTTTGTCCCTCTCTTACGTTTCTGTCAACATTCTTGTTAGAACCTGGTGAAAGAATACGATGAAACTGTGGCCTTCCTGGACAAGGCCTTTCACCAAGACCTGGAGAAACTAAGAGGGAGGTTGGAGACGGAAAAGGAGAAGAAGGGAGTGAAAGAGCGTGGACGGAGCCCTCCAGCTCCTGAAGCTTCCTCTTCACGGGCCCAAGAGCAACCTAGCCACTCAGAGGACCCGGTTATTCTCCTCTTAGTAGAGAGTAAGTCTGCTTTGCAATCGAAAATTCAACTCCTCTGAACTGCTGCGCCCATTGACAGGTGTTAATTGGGGGGTGGGGGTGCTCAGTCGTGGAAATTAAATTCAGATGGGGATGGAGCCCTGGGAAATGTTCCCAAGAAGAGTGTGCACCTCAAAATGTGAAAGACCAGGAAAAGGATACTGGCCATTTTGGGGTTGGAGACAAAAGCCAGAAAAAAACCTGGCTTGTTTATCTGGCTTTCATTAATGACTTCTGTGCTCTGCCCCCTGCAGAGAATACTGATCATATCATACAGATTATCATGTTGATTATTATCGGTCATTATATATGACCTATCCTATTATAGGTCATCATATAAATTAAATCACTAGAATTCCTGGTTTCTGTTCAGCTGTCGGGAGGCAGTGCCGTCCAGTGGTTGGGTTTCTCTCTGGAGATTAGGATTCACTTCCCTGCTGTGACAAGTTTTCAGAGCGGCTGGCTTCTGGAAAGGAGGCGTGGCTTCTAGGGCAGGCTTGGGGCCCGTTTTTTTTGTTTTTTTTACAAATGAAGCATTGGTTGTTGCTGCTTTCTAGGGGGGGGACTCCAGGGGGATTATCGGGTATCGGGTATCCCGATCAGAATATCGGATTTTTAACATTGCAGCCATTGACTTCAATAGGCAATGTTAAAAATCCAATAAAACCGGCAATGTTAAAAATCCAATATTCCAATACCGACAATTATCGGATTAATCCGATACCTATAGTCCCACCCCTACTGCTTTCCAACAGGAATGATCATCAGTAAGATTACAGGGTGAGTGGCATGTGACGTGAACATGTAAAGAGACTCTTTCTTCAGAACTCACAGCGGTCAGAACACACATGTTCACTCATAGAAATTAAAAGACAAAACCAAGATTGAAAGATGATGCACAGGGGACAGATTCCTGCCTCCCCTGCTGCTGGAGATCGAGGCAGAGTCTGTGCGTATTAACAAATGTGCAGCCACAGCAGCAGCTGCACGTCCCGGGGAGGAGGAGCCACCCCCGGCCAGATCAGCTCAGGGAACAGAACACGCGTTCCTCCATCCTGAGCCATCCGGGGAGGGGAGTGATGCACAGCTGGCTGGCTCCGCCCCTGCCCTGCGGCCAGAGCCCCGCCCCCCACCATGACAGGCAGCCATGGCTGCCAATAACAGGCAACTACGGTTAGCTGCCAAACTTGGGCAGCGTCGCATTTGAAGATACCCACAGGCAGCCCTTCCCACTCAGTTCCCTGATTAACATTATACATTTCTCCTACTCTTATCCCAGAAGCGACAAACTGTGGCTCTTTGGCCCCACTGTGGTAAATGGATGTGGCTCTCAGGATTAGGAAACTTTGCCCACCCCAAATCCTCTTGCCGAGTGAGAGAGCCCAGTCCCCAAAGTGGAATTTACTATAATCAAGGACCCATATTCGCTGAGTTTTCCCCTTTGACGGCAATAGGGAAAATCCAGTGGGAGTGTGTGGAGGAAGCTAACTTGACATCCCAGCAACTGCAGGAGTCCAGACAACGGAAACTCCCAAACAAAGGGTATTTTCAGACGTGACGAGATCACAGAGAACCACACTGAATAGCCACCTGTGGTCACTGTGCTCTGCACATCTGTTCGGCGGCCGCCAGATGTTCTCCATACTGAATACCCACATGGGGTCAATTTCAACCATGCTTCCCGGGCTCCCGGCGCAAGAATCCCCGGAAGCGTGGTGAAAGTGATTCCAGGCAGGCATTGATAAAAAGTAACGTCTGGTCGGCTATCACGGCCCGGAATCCCCGGCGGGATTCCGGGCTGTGGTGAACTCGGCCAGACGCTGCAGCTGCATTGGCCTTGCTGCCCGCCCATCTCCCCAGAGGGCGGTCGGCGAGGGAGCGTGGAGGGGGCGGAGCCGTGCTGCCGCACGTTGCGCCGCGCGGCCCCGCCCCTCCCTGATTCCGCGCTGGGATCCCCGGCACGTCTGTTTGCCGTGCCTGGGTGATCCCGGCGGGGAATCTCTGGGTTGTTTTCGGGACGGGGCAAAGCCGCCCGGTCACGTCTGAAAACACCCAGAATCTAACCGAGGGGGTGGAACCTCAGCCCCAGGGGCCAAATGTGACCCACAGCTAGTTTTTCTGTGGTCCCTGGATCCAGTCTCTACCCCCAAGCACTGAGAAACTGAACTCAGGGGAAGGGAGCAGAGATGAGGGCATTCACACAAGGTGAGGTGGACAGAAGTGGCCCCTAAGAGCGAAAAGGTTCCCTGCTCCTGATTTAATATAATCCAACAGTTCTTATAGGTTGCTTAGACATTAGGAAAAAATTACTCCATGGTAAGAACTATTGAGCAACGGAATAAATTGCCCTGGGTGGTTGTGGAATCTTCTTCCTTGGATGTTTTCAACATCTGGCTGGACAAGCATCTGTCTACGATGCTGCAGGCAGAGGATCTCCTGCCTTGGAGGAGGGGTGGACTAGATGGCCTTTGGGGTCACCTCCAGAGCCAGAACACGCTCGAGGTTCTTGGCCCAGAACTGCACTAACGGTGTTTGGGCTTTACAGACATCAAGATTCTGAAGCAGACCGAACAGCTGGTGGCAACAAGAATGACTCTCTTGAATCCGCAGTTCAGGTCACCTCCTCTGTGCGGTAAGCCTTCCATAGAGGGGCTATTACATCAGTCGATGTTGCCAGCTGATTTACCATTTAACTCAGGGCCGTCCCAAGACATTTTGCTGCTCTAAGCGAAGACAATATTTGGCGTCCCCCTCCCCAAGCAAAGTGGTGGTATGGGGTATGTAGACCGATTCTCCACTGCCCTCAACGCAAAGTGCAGCCTTTTTTGCACCAGGGCATCTCACGATCCCAGGTCCCTAGGGGATGCATTTGCACTAGGCTGGACAGCCAGTTATGCCTTTCCACCCATGCCTCTCATTCCACGGGTGTTGAGCACGATTCGGTTAGAGGGGGCCAATCTTATCCTCATATCTCCAGGGTGGCCTCGCCAGACATGGTATCACGAGCTTCAAAATCTAGCCTACTCATCCCTTGCCCTACCCCAGATCCCAGACTTGCTGTCCTCGGACCAAGGGAAAATTCTCCACCCGGAACTCAGACGACTGAACCTCCACGCTTGGAGGATTCCCATACCGAAGGGGCTCAATCCTTAAGTAACAAGTTAGCCCTTGTTTTCCAAAATGAACTTAAACCATCCACTCGTAAGTCCTATGACTCCAAGTGGAGAAGATTCTGCTTTTGGCTACAAGTCAAATCTCTGTCTCCCACTCAACTGTATGTAGAATTAGTACTATAATACTTACTAGAATTAGCAGAGAAAGGTTTGGCACGCTCCTCTTTAAGAGTGCACCTCTCTCTGCCATTTCTAGGCATGTTACCCTCCCTGGTTCTAAATCATTCTTTGCTCACCCTATGGTTAAGAAGTTCCACAAGGGTCTTATAAATTTGTTCCTGTTGCATCAGGTACCACTGTCTCAATGGGATCTTAATTTGGTTCTTGATCGATTGACGAAACATCCCTTTGAGCCTCCAGAACAGGCAGATCTATTCCATCGGACCTTAAAAACTGCCTTTTTGGTAGCCGTCACGTCCCACAGACATTCGTGAAATTGCTGCCATTTCTATAAAGGAGCCCTACCTCCAGGTTTTCCCAGACAGATTAGAATTTTCAGTTCACCCATCCTTTATACCTAAAATAGTTTCTCAGTTTCATTTATCCCAGAAAATTGTTCTCCCTGTGTTTTTCCCTCCTCCTCATGCATCTGAGGATTTGGCCATGGCGCGCACACTAGATGTAAAAAGAGCTGTGCTCACCTACTTAGATAAGACCAGAGATTGCAGGCTCTCAGACACTCTGTTTATCTCCCCATCCCTACCTAGGCTGGGTCAGAAGATAGCTTCTCAGACTATTTCCAAATGGTCGGTACAGCTGATCTTGCTTACTTACCAACTGAGCGGATTCTCGCCTCCACCGAAGTTGAGAGCACATTCAATAACTGGTTTATTTCCCCAAGATCAGAATTTCAAGGTTCTGCCCCGCAGTAGATACAGGAATTTCAATACTGGGGCTTGACGGTTGGGAGGGAGCAAAGCATATGTGTGTGTGTGCGGGGGGGGGGGAATTCCAGGCCTAGAGGCAGGATGGGCAGCGGAAGAACAAAGTTCCCAGGTGGGAATATAGCGGGAAAGCAGGGCAGAAAGACAGCTGATGTTGAGCCTTGAAGGTGCTCCAAAGCGGTACTCTAAACAAGTCCCATTCAAATGAACAGGACTACTCTCTGGAGTAAGTGGTGTTAAGATTCAGCCAGAAGGAAGTCCAAGAGGTTCTTAACAGCCATGAAGGGTCCACTTCTCGTCGCACACCGATAACTTCCTAGTACTAGGGCTAGGTTGAAACTCTGGGCCTTTTCACGTGGCTGCCCCCGCCCATGCAAACGCCACAGCAGGGGGGATGGGTAGGCACCTGAAGGAATGGTGCCTGCTGTGGGTGGGGGTGCGTGCGTGCTCCCGCGCTCCACCCATCTCCACCCACCTCCACCCAACACCCGTGCACGAAGCAACGGGCTCCACTGCCGGTTGCTCCATGCGTGGAGATGGGTGTGTGCCCTTCGAAACGGGCACTCACCCACCGCGGGTGCACACCCATCCCCCCCACCCACGGCGCCCTGTTTGAAAAGGGCCTTTGTAACAAAAATGAAAATTCTGACCAAGGGAAAACACAGGTTTGAAAACTGCATTTTTCACAAAAGTCTGAATTTTTGAAAACAAGTTTCAAAGGATGAAAATATTTTTGTAACCATTTTGGCATTTCGACCCTCTTGAAAATGTTAGCCATGTCCAAAATGGGGGCATTTTGGAATTTTCACCAAAACTTCCATTTTTAAAACTAATAATAATAATAATAAAATCACAAAACATTGAAATTTCAAAAGCTGATTTCAGTAGAAGGGGAGAGTAGGGTTCCCATGAAAGCAGTGTGCTGGTTTTCATTTCTGCTTATAACAACATCACCATGTATTCAGAACATGCTTATAATACATTAGTTTTCTGTTAACTCTTTAAAGATGGAAACCTTTAACCTTCGTGCCCTGTTTTAATTGTTGTTGATTGTTTTAAACTGTTTTTACAATGTATTTATGTATTTTTGAACTGAAATTGTTGGAAGCCGCCCCGAGCTGGTTACAGGAGGGTGCGGGGTATAAATCATTCAAATAAATAAATAAAATAAATGAATAAAATATAAAATTGAAGCCATAACATTACTGAACTTGGTGCTAGAACAAGCACGAGGGACCAGAAAACTCTCTCTCTAATTCTAGTAAAATCTCTTTGCCCAAATGAAATGATGGTTAAAGAAGAATTGCAGAGGATAATCCAACTATCACTGTATCCCGCCAGTAAATAGTTGTCTTTGCAGAGTGCAAGTTTCCTACGTGCCCCATGCAGACGCTCCATGGAATAATGATTTCATGTAATTGCATTTGTGTGTCTTCATTTGTATAGATGGCACTAAAGTCGATAGTATGAAATCTTTTCAGCTTCTTGACCTTCTGAAAGATGTCAGTGGCCAACTCCAAGGTCATGCAATGGCGATGGGGCTATTAAAAATCCAATCACAAGAAGCAGGTAAGTTGTGAGGTTCTAAAATAAGGGATGTCCGTTAGGTTTGGTGGAGGTCTGAGATTTGGAATTTAGAGATAATGCTTAGAAGACCACTTCCTTTCCTATGCTCAGTCACAGACCCTGAGGTCAGCCAAGAGCACTGTCCCATACATACAATCAATGCACCATGCTCATGCAGAAAGGACATGCACAGAGGTGTTGGTGGTGGCTGCTCCGCCGTTATGGAATGCCTTTCCCTTGAAGGTTCCCCAAAGCCCAAATCTGAACATTTTCTGTAGGCAGTGTAAGTCTTTTTTGTTTGGCCAGACATTGGGCAGGCAGGGATAGGGTTTGGGGAGGGTTTTATTGGTTTTATTAATTTTTGTGTGTGTGTTTTATTATGTTATAACCTGCTCTGAGCCCTCAGGATAGCTGGGGTAGAATTTAAATAAGTAAGATGGGGGACATCTGGCACCTCAGCTGGCTTGTGAAAATATGGCAGCATCAGAACGAAACAAAGGGTAAAAATGTATGGGATGGCGGCGGTCTGCCATCATGCCATGATGCGGACCTGGGTGCCGCTCACCCTGGTCAGGATCGGGTCTAGCCGTGGAACAAACATGACTGTGGCCAGTCCCAGAGGGGGCGCGGCATCACACAAACATGTGGCAAGCCCCGCCCCCATGCTAGACCCAGCGGTCTGTTTCCCTCCATGACGGGTAGCCATGGTGGCCAATGACAGCCAATGGTCACCCGCCATGGTGGCCAATGACAGCCAATGGTCGCCCGCCATGGTGGCCAATGACAGTCGCCATGGCTGCCCGCCATGGGGCCACTCCCGACCAGGCAGAGAACAGCGGGCTACCACTACCATGCTCGGGGAAACACCGAGACAAATATCTGGAGTATGCCCCTTAACAAACAAACCGGTGGCCTGCAGGCCACAATGGGCCGCCATCGCATTTATTAACACCCAAAATGGCAGTAACCAGTAACAGACAGCAGACAACAGACAGGCCTCAGGTGAGGTCATGTAGGTGCTAGCTCTTTGCACGCCACTGCAAGTGCCATTCCCTTCAGTGGGATTTGCTTCCACATTAAGAGCTGTTGTTGTTGCTAAACGCTCCAAGAAGCATCCTGCTCTTTGCCGTTTTGGATGCCAAATATCGTATGAACAACCCAGACATGGGTCATGGGTTGCTAAGCACAAATGTAAAATGAAAGTGAAGGATTGTGGGTAACAATGTTGTTCTCTGCAGATGCAGGATGTTCTTTTCGGGATCTCTTGGATGCTCAGATGACTCATAACGGGGAGCTTACACCACTTTGTCCCTCAATGCTGTCTGCAAGAGAGTTTGTAATATACCAATATGGTATCTTCATCCTGCGGTTTCTCACGCCTTGTATCAACGTAAGCCTCTAAAGTTATTGAAATCCTACAAGAAACTGATTACGGGATCCAACAACAGAGCATCAAGCTGCTCTCCAGGAAATCTGGGTATTGTAGGGGATGGATGGATGATGTGTCAAGGAGAGTCTACGCCTATGAATCGGGGGTGAAAGTCCATTTCCAACTGGATTCCATTTTCAACAGATTCAGCTGGTTTGATTAGTCCAAACAAAAATCAGAACAAACAATTGTTCCAATTTTCATTTGGCAGAACAATCACAAAAAGATACTTGATCCTTTTTGCGTGTGCACAAAACAGCAGAGGCCCATATGTAAAATGGCAGTGCCATTTTGGACATGTGCAAAACTGTCTATCGAAATTTTGACAGCCATTCTGTGTATTTGTGGAGCTGTTCTGTGAACACAGAAGGGCTGTTCTGATTCAGCTCTCCCTGTTAATCAGTACACTGCACAGTCACAGAGCTGGGATGAACCCTAAAGTCCATCCAGTCCATCCCGCTGTCATTAATTAGGTAGAGTAACTACATCATCCCTGAGAGATGTATGTCTTACCTGTTTTAAAGGCCTCCAGCAATAGGGATTCCACAACCTCCCCTGGCAAATTATTCCACTGCCTAACTGTTCTGATAGAAAATTCTTCCTATTGTTTAACCTAAATCTTTTCTCCTTTAATTTGAACCCATTCCCTCCAGTTCTATCCTCAGTGACCAGAGAGAAAAGATGGACACCATTTCCAGAATTGCAGATTCTTCTACGCCATATCTAATAGCAGGGACCCATGTTCAATGTGTTTCCCCCATTGCTGCTAACGGGGAAAATAGTGAGCACAGATCCCTGCCCAATAGCGCGAAAGTACAGTCTTGTGATTAAGGCTTTGGCTTGGGACTGAGAAGATCTGGGTAGGATTCTTGGTGCCTATGCGACATCAGAGAAGTCGTTTCATCTCCCTGTGCCGCAGATAATGTGATTTCCTTTGTCTAGCCTAGTTATAGAATTGTTGCTGTGAAAGGATTGTCCCTGCATCTGATACGATGGGTTCCTAAGCTTATTTACTGTGATACAGTAAATCAATCATCACAAAGCTTGGGGCCAGAGGAGAGTTTCAGTTCTCTGTAGCTGGAAAATTGGCAAAAGGAACTCCAACAATGCTCCTGTTTCCACATGGTGTTTGCTGGCTCTGTGTATCCACTGCAAATCAAAGTAGATACTTAAGTGGATTTCCATCCTATCCACCCACCCGACTTTGCAGATCTGAAGCAAATGCAATTCTTACTTAAGGACTTTACTTTTCTTTAGGCTCCAGAAATTAAGCTGGATGTTGCCTCTAGCATCCCTCTCAGCAACGCCGTAGGAAATGCCTTCCAAAACTCCTTCTTTTACCAGGTATGTTCGCTGAGTCTCTAGCTAACATGGCCAATATTTGCTAAGGAGCAAAACGCTAAATTAGTTTGTATATATTAGGCTGCCTCACACTCGATTCCTTTGAAGTAAGAATCTTTTAACAAAGGAACAACAAATGTGACATCTCTATTCTGCCAGGGAGTTTAGTAGATGTCCCAGCTGATGTATGTTGTATTTTTAGGGCTGTGGACTGATTAAAAATTTTAATTGATTAATTGGGTTGCTTTTCATCCATTAAATGGACCAATTAATCCCTCCTTACCTTCAAAAAACACCTGAAAGGTTGTGGGGTTTTTTGTTCTCCAGGTGTTTTTAGAGGATCCACTGCTGGTTCCCCCTTTCATGTATTTTTTGCCTCCTTTTTATCTTCCCCTTTTAAATGGATTTTAAGTGATGGTGTTTTGCTGTATTTTCAATGCCTTAAAGTGCTCTGAGTGCCATCCGGCAGAGATGTGCTGTATAAATAAAAAATATTATTATTATTATTAGCTGATACCTGGGGGGTGGAAATCTGTGAGTTTATTCACAGAAAATGCTATCGCACTTCTCTGAAAACAATGTTTCTAAAATCTGCTCCTACCATGTTCAAACAGGCTCCTTGCTCACAGCTCAGCAGCGTTCACACTTTGAGGCGTTATGTGGATTTTTCACTCAGCGCACAATTAACTAGTGGAATTTGTTGTCAGAGGAGGTGGTCAAGGCCAATAGTCTAGTTGGGTTTTTAAAAGGATTGAATATGTTCTTGGAGGACAGGTCCATTAGCGGCTATTAGCCAAGTAGGTTTGGGGAACGTAGCATCTAAAAACAGGGAACAGATCATCCCATAGTGACCTGTCGGGTACTTCTCCCAAGTGACCGAGGTTGGCTGCTGTCGGAGACAGGATGCTGGGCTTGATGGACCATTGGCCTGACCTATATGGTGCTACTTGTGTTCCTTTATCCATTTATTCCAGGGAGGTAGCTCATTCCTTACCCTGGGGTCCTCTCCCTTGGGTTTCCCCTCCAGGACAGCTCCCAGCATTCACCTGCCTTGTCTAAGCTCCTGCTTTCTCAACAGACTTCCTGAGTTCCCACACCGACTCTCGTTACAGCCCCCAAAGTAGAGTTGAAACAAGTACCCGCAAAAACGGGTACATCCAAATTTCCAGTATACAAACGGACTCGAACATTTCAGGTAGCCAAAATACCGACACACCCATTTTGTTCAATGGTTTTGACTTCCAGTCCTGGATTCTGGAAAAAAAAACTCGGTATTTTTCAGACTTTGGGTAATTTGGGATACCCGAAAACTGGAAACCCAACTTTTGTCTTTTCAAAATTTGGGTGCCGTTTTGAATAGCCAAAACGGTACCCAAAAATGTGGATATTACCTGCGGGTAGTAAATCGGGTACCCGTTTCAGCTCTACCCCAAAGGGGGTGGGACCAGAGTGATGAGTGAGTGACCCTTAAAGGGGCCGTTGTCTCCTCCGTCACAGTCATCTTAATGAGGTTTGATCCCACAGGCCAGCTTCAACCAAATTTGGTGGACATAGAATGGCCCAAATCTAGGGACACAAAAACTGAAATCCAAAACATTGCAACAATCGGTGGCCTGGAGAGGAGGCGTAGCCCTTTTCGTAGGCAAAAAATCCTATTGGCCTTACCCTTTAGGAAACCAGGTTGCATTCGTCCAACCGGTGGTTGTTTTTTCCCTCTCCCACAGAATTCAGGAAACAAACTCTTTGTTTTACGAGAGTGTCTGACTTGCGCGGGCAGCTTCGTTCTGCTCGTGGTGCACTGCCTGGCTCATATCGCTGCTGCTGACCTCGGCCAGGATTCCAACCCAGCCTTCCGGAGACTCTTTTATCAGGTACAACAGGGCTCTGGCGATAGCCAGCGACATCGCTTCACAAACAGCTGATCTTGTTTATAGCGGAGCTCTCTTCAAAACCTTCTGGCCTTCCTTGTAATAGCAGGCAGCAAGGTGGGTCCGTGTGGGGATCAGCTGGGGGGAGAGGGGATTCCAAAAGGAAGGAGGTTTGGTTTTGGGGACTCCAAGTGGGTCAGCT
Source organism: Sphenodon punctatus (assembly GCA_003113815.1). Classification (NCBI taxonomy): domain Eukaryota; kingdom Metazoa; phylum Chordata; class Lepidosauria; order Sphenodontia; family Sphenodontidae; genus Sphenodon; species Sphenodon punctatus. The sequence goes on along the minus strand of QEPC01009472.1, from coordinate 4,798,922 downwards.
CTCTGCTCCATAATCCTTGGGTAACCTTGGGCAAGTCAGTCTCTTGGTGTCTCATTTCCCCCATCGGTTTAATTGTAAGAAGGCAGTGTAGCCTAGTGGCTATGGTGTTGTACTTGGACATGGGAGACTAGGTGACCTTGCGCAAGGTCAAAGGCCATTTTTAGATGAAACGCTACTACCCAGTTCCCCCCATTCCGCCCTCGAGCGCCCATCTGAAGATGGTGTGTGTGGAGGGGTGCACGTTCCCATGGCCCACGCAGCAGCACCCAAGACCACTCACGGAGCACTGGTGGCACAGGGACCATCCAGGAGTGCTGGGGAGTCTGGGTTCCCCAGCGCTCGGCTGGAACACGTCAATATCAAAGACCAGCTTGGCACGCTCCCCCTCCCCCATGGTCCGCGGCAGGGGGAGCACGTGGAGGCTGCCCGGGCACCCACTTGAACCCCTTTCCACTCCCTCCATATGTGTGGGTGCTCTGCAGCCATCCCACTCAGCGGACACAGATCCGCCCCCCCCAGCCATGCCCATTTAAAAACAGCCACTGGGCTCGGTCCCATGGGGCTGCACGGATCCGCATTACGGGCAAACCGTGCGCAGGCGCGTACACAATCCATAAGACATGGGATCGCCGCCACTGTCTCTCAGCCTTGCTTCTCCATCTGTAAAATGGGACTAGGATTGCCCAAACTCACCGGTTTGTTGTGAACTAGATAAGGATTGTAAAGAACTGAAAGTGCTAAACAAATAGTAAGTCTGCTATACAGGACAATTGTGAAAATAAATACAGTCAAGACCAGGGGTGGGGAACCTCAGGCCCAGGGGCCAAATGAGTCCCATGGCTAGCTTTTTATGTGGCCCAGAGCCAGTTCCCCCAGAGCCAGTTCCTATTGCTCCTCTCTCCAGCTAGCAACCCAGCCACTTGACTAACCTGCCTCTCTACAGCCCAGCACTGAAAAACTGAGCCCAGGGTAAGAGAGGAGAGATGAGGGCCTGCACACAAGGATAGGAGCCAGATCTGGATGGACCCCTCCTATTTCTGAGCGGACCTCCACCTCCAACTTCGACGCGGCCCGCAAAACTTGTACTCGTTTTCAAAGTGGTCCCTCCACCCCTGGTCAAGATCGTCGTGAGCTAAGGCAGGAGGGATCATAGTAGCCGGTTTGCTACTGATGACTTGGAAAGCCATTTTTTCCCATTGCTATTTCCTAGAGAAGATTAATAACATGGTACCACTCCCATGCATTAGCTGGTGACCTGGACCCCTACCTAGTTCTTCATACTATCTTCCATCACTTCGCCAACCAGCAAAAAGAACTAAAACAATCAGGGCTGCACATTCAGATTTCGAGGGAACCCGATAATGCCTGAAAATAGGGGGTTTGGGGGATTCCCCCCCCCCCCCAGCCTCTCAGATTGTAAGTTCTAGGGCAGGGACCATGTCTCTTCCATTACATTGTAAAGTGCCAGGTACATTTCTGGCGCTATATAAATGCTTCCTAATAATAATAATAATTAATAAAATCCTGATACTTGCCTAGTGAGATTTGGCTCAGATCACCCCGCTTCCTGCCTCTGCCCGTCCGCCTGCACGGGGAGCCTGCAGTGATCCCTCCACACCTGCAGGGGCTGCTGCTGCCTCCACCCTACAGCCCCCACAACACTGTAGCTTAGCAAGCCCAGCCTAGAGAGACCAGGAATGAGTGTCTTGGAACCCCATGCCCCCCTAGGATAGTATCCCCCCTGGCTGTATCAAATGATCAGGGAGGAACATTCACAGTTTTGGGGTGCCACAATTATTAATTAATTTATTAATTATTATTATTATTATTATGAACAACAATAACAATAATAATACATCGTTTCTACATCACTTAGAAATATTAGTATCTGCATATTGTTATCTCTGACCATTGTCTGGAAAGTTTAACCACTTTCTAATTCTTTGTGGGATTAAATTCACGTCACCGGAGTCCTATCCATTTTTAACGGATGGCCCTAGCCCCCCTTTGGCGTACGAACAGTGACACTGCTCCCCTGTAAAAAGCTATTGATACAGCGGTGTCCCCCGGAGACAGACATGCCGCGGACCCAGCATCCTGCAGAGTCCTGTTGCTGCTCTTTGCCTGAATTTATGTTCTAGCGATGGGTATCTTCAGAGCAGAGGCTGTCCCTTTGAGGCTTTTCTGTAAGTCGTCTCGAGCTGCCTAGGCAGGAGAGGCGGGATATAAACGTTGAAAATAAATAAAATTAAATAAATAAATAACCCAATTCACGTTACGTAGCAGACTTGATCTCGGCAGTGGCACTCAACGATCACAAACAACCAGCCTGAGGCGGTATTTCATTTGTAAAAAAAATTTAAATGAATTGTTGGTGCCCAAGCTTCCCCGACCTCCAGAAGCCATGTCCCTGGGCCCTGCCCCAGAGCTTGTCTGAGCAGGGAAGTGAACTCCAATCTCCAGCTAGCAACCCAACCATTTGACTAGCCTGCCTCTCTACAGCTGAATAGAAAACAGGAGTTCTTGGGATTTAATCAATAGGACCAGAGCAGGGAGTGGAACCAGGAAAGTCATTAATGAACGTCAAGTAAACCATCCGGTTTTTCTGGCTTTCATTTCCAACCTGAAATGGCCAGAATTGGCTTTTTCCTGGTCTTTCACATTTTGGCGTATACAATCTTACTGGGGAAATCTCCCAGAACTCAACCCTTCCTCAGTTTAACCACCGCCCCTGCACAAATGAAGCCCTGGCCTGGGGCCAATAGAACCATTTCCCACGCGCTATATAACTCTAGTCTACCTGAGCTGCAAAGCCATTGTGCTAACACATTGTCCATCCACTCTCCCTTCCTCTTCCTGATGACTTTATTCAATCTTCGTCAGCACTAAATAATTCTCGCCTTAATGCTTTCCCTTTCCCCCTCCCTTGCCCAGGCGCTCAAGGCCTGCCTGAGTGAAACGCTCTCTCTCAGAATCCAGATGTCAGCAGTTCTCCAGGACGGTAAATCCTCTGAGATGGTGAGCGATGTTCTTATGAAGGGGGAGCCGTTCTCCGAAGAGAAAATCAATCTCATCTCCGAGCTTTTCGATGTAAAATTGAAATCCTCCAGGGAGACTGAGGGCTCTGACGAGGTAATGCGTAACACTGTGGTCTGCGCTTTGTACCCTGAGCATCGCTGATGGCAGAGGAGATATTTAATTGTGATTCTGAAAGCTTACCCCTCCCACATTCCTGCTTAGTAAGGGTTCAATTCTTCCCTGTGCACAGAGTGCAGTCAAAGCTCCTGTTGAAGTCAATTGTCTCTCTGCACCCTTCAAGTTTTCTGCTAACCCTCTGAATCAACAGATCATCTTCATTGTTAGGAGCTTCAATGGGATTACTCCAGAGTAAGTGGTTTCTGGATGGTGCCACCTTAGTCAATGAAGCCAATGGTTTGATCATAATCCTGTTTTTTAAATATTTATCTAGCACCAGCAATGTGCCCGGCTCATTAAACTGGAGTCCCTCCCCCTAGGGGCTTACAATTGAGGAGAGACAAGGGAGAGGGCAATTTATGCATCTTGGGGAGAGGGATTTCAGAGAGATTAATAAGCAACAGCAGAATTCATATCATTTTTGCCAGGGGTGGGGAACTTTGGGCCCGGGCACCAAATGTGGCTCCTGGAAAGCTTTTATTTGGCTCCTTTCCAGTGCCTGAAAACTATGGAACTCCCTCCCCTCGGAGAGTCGTCTAAGCCCAAGCTTAATCATCTCCCAAAAGTGATGTAAGACCTTTCTGTGTGGCCAGACATTTGGGAGGCAGGGATAGGATTGAGTGGAGGGGTTAGGGAAAGTGATGGGGGTGGTGGTATGAGGGGTTTTTAGCTGTTTCGTATGTTCTTATATGGTGTAAGCCTTCCTGAGCCTTAATAGGAAGGGCAGGGTAAAACAAAACTTGAATAAATAAATAATAAATAAATGTTTCTTGGATCCAGTTCCTACCCCCAAGCTCTGCTAGATGGAGCTCAGGAGAAGGGAGCAAAGATGAGGGCGCACACAAGTACAGGGGACAGATCTATGGCACAAATCCATGACCTGGGCCTCAGTTTTCTTGAGTACACACCTTACACCTTCACCCCAATTTGTAGGAGGCCCTTGGAGCTTGTACTAAAATTGAGGCCCCTGGGACAGCAAATGTTCCCCACCCCTGATCTTTGCAATCAGTTTATTCAAAGTCACCTTGATGGGAATTTCAGATTCCATCACGCGTGCGGAGTAAATCCTAGTCAGCTCTCTGAAAAACTCACCTTTCAGTCGGCATTGGGAGCAGCAGGGCAGGAAGGCAGCTGGGGAAGAGTTCTCCACGTCCTTGCAAGCTAGAGCAGCAGAGAGAGAAGAAGCCAGTCCCTGTCGTGCAGGGTTGTGGGAGGTTGCGTGCAGAACTGGTATAAGCAGATGGGTACAGATTTCCTTTCTTCACTGCACGTCCCTTACAGCAGCTTGCTTCAGAGTTCTGGCCCTGCTCGCCGTGATCCACGGCTTCGGGACCCTGGCGAGCTCACAGGCTGTTCCTCTCCCCTCTGGAGTTCCTTATACCTCACCACCAGACTGCCCCAACCCTGTAGCCCTCTGCAGTTATAGCCTTCTACTGTGGGCGTGTCCACAGCGATGGAGGGACTGTGGCCTGTTAAATCGCACGCCTTGTGCATCTGACAGTATCTTTCCTATCGAGTCCATAAAAACGCTTTTTAAAAAACCCAAGCAGTGACCATGTATCACTCCTTTGTCCCCGTATCCCCTCCTGGCACACACAGCACAACAGGGACCTTTTCATCCGCACGGATTTTGAGAAGCTGCTGAAAAGCAAACTGGCTGTCAAGAAAAATGAGTGTTACACCCAAGCTGGAGCTGGCTGCAAAGAGAAGAACTTCTCTGTGACAACAAGGTGAGAATGATTTTGATGTATTTTTAAGAACACCCTTCCCCCCCCCCCCATGCCCTCTGCCAGTTGTTAATTGTCTCTGGTCCAAGATAAACCACAAAAGCAAAAGAGAGAAGTCTCCAGGGGATACAGAGGTGACCTTTATGGTTTAAGGGTCCTGACCATTATGGGATGAATAAAGAACAGATGGCCAAATTTCTTGCTGATGCAACTCCAGTATATTAGCTGAACGCTAATATACTGCCATACACCCCCTCCCCCCGGGAACCACAAGCCAGTGTCCCAATTGCTGGCTAGTCTTCGTAATACCGAGCAATACTTTCCCGTCAGTCCTTCTAGCTTAGGGGTGGGGAGACAGGCCCAGGGGACAAATGGAGCCCACATCTAGTTTTTATTTGGTCCCTTTCTAGTCCCTGGATCCAGTTCTGACCCCCCAAGTGCTGAAAGAATGTTCGTCGCCTACCCGGACCGCCCCCCCCCGATCAGGGAAGGGGGGGGGGCTCGGGGGCGGCGGCCGTTGTCTCCCCGCCGCTGAAGCCGAAAGAAGAGGCACAGGCTAGGGGGCGGCGCACGGCGTGGTAGGAGGAAAGGCGCGAAACGAGCTCTCGCGAGGTGCGGGAGCTCGTGGGCGCCATCTTGTGGTGGGCGCGAAATCGCCATTCGCGCTTTGAATCTGGAGCAGAAGCACCCTCCCACCCACCCTGTGATACTGTGGGTACTACTGGTCGCTGATTTGAGTCAGGGCCGGGAAGGAATTTTGGCCGGCAGGTTAATTGGCACACTGCCTGTATGGTTTTTTCGCCTTCCTCACAGTGTCATTCGAATCTTATTGGCTACTGGGGGGAAGGGGATTGGAGGCTAATAACTGTCGCACCGCAGGGGTCCGGCTAGTCAGGAAGTTAGGTAGGGATAGTCTGCTGCCAGGTCATCTCATTAAAGAGATGGGGTACATGCGAATGCTAGAGCTTGCCAGCCAGCATCGCGCTGAACCCAGGAAGGGGGGCCGGTCGGCGAAAGACCCTAGGACAGGGGCGGTCCAGGGTTGTCGCAGCCTGCCCTCACTCCTTCCTCGGGTCACGGTAGGTGGAGACCGCTTGACCCGGCCGAGGGCGGCTGGGCAGGTGTGACATTGCAGCAGCTATAGGTGACATAGTGCGGTACTGAGGGACATCAGACCGCCTTAAAGCTTATTCTACCTAAGTTAGGAATTAGCATAGTTTTCAGAGGACCCAGAAGGGCATAGCCCTTCCTCCCCGTTAAGGCTATCAATAAAGATATGGTGCGGCCTGATTTACTCCACAAACTCTGTGTGTTCGTGTCTTCTTTCGGGCTGGGGGACAATGAGCTCAGGGGAAGGGAGCAGAGAGGAGGGCCTGCCTGACCACAAGGACAGGGATTGGATCCATGATCTGGGCCTTCCCGTTCTCCTCCCCACCCTGAGCACCCCCCCTTAAGCCTTCCCACCCTCAACTTCTAAGAGCTTGCACTGAATTCTCAAAGTGGCCCCTGGGATGGAAAAAGTTCCCCACCGCTGTTCTCGCTTCTTCCCTTCCTCCTCCTCCTGGTATTTCAGGGTGCTTATAAATGACACGATTCGGCCTGAAACGAGATCTCGCAAAAGCAAGGCATCTCATCAAAATCCTGTGCAATCCACCGCCCTTAACCAAAATGGCAAAGATGGGTTTAAATGTTTTCTCACCGAGCACTTGCATCGGGACCGGGATCTCAACAAAATTTGGATCCTGGTGCTCGACACAATGAGAAACGTTCGCGAGCATCAATTTAACTGCTCGTTTCACCCCTAGACATGACAGCCACCCCACCCCACCCCCCTTTTGGGGCTGTGAATGTCATTTGCCAGCACCCAATAAACAGCATGAGGACAAGAGTCACAGGACATCACAGGCAGCTCCAAAACGGGGCTGTTGTGCTCCTTCAACTGCCGGCTGCAGGCCCCACTCATTTCCTTCCCAAAAAGGAAGTAGATAAAAGGGGGCTGGTGGCCAGCATGTAGAGGCTGCTTCCAAGCAGCTTCCCCCACCCCCGCTAACAAACAGCAGACCCATGAGCTTGCCAGCAGACTAATGTATAGGAGTGCCTTAGCCTGTGTGGCATTCTCATCCTGTCTTGGCAGGATGTCATGCATGGAACCCGAACCGAGAATACACGTTGGCCACAATCCACTCATTGGTGGCTATTGTGTCATTTATTAACACTCTGTCGCAGCAACACAAAGCTAGACCCCACTGCTATTTCGGAAAGCCATGGAGTCCCGTCTCTGGCTGCATTGCTATGGCTTTTTCTGATTTTTAACTTACAAACCTTTGCTTCTCCTTATTTAGCTTGGAAGAAGAAAGCTGCTCTCACTCCAGCCCCGGAGAAGAGGAGGAGAAGTTGGACAGGCTCACCGAGAAGCTGGTGAAAATCCTGGAGCAAGAACAGCGGGTTTTTAAAAAGGCAGCTGAAAGAGATTTGCTCTTTGATCCACTTGAAAAAGTTCGCTTTGAGAAAGACCGTCTGCTGAAACAAATAGAACAGTTAGAAGGGGAAATGGCAAAAGAGGGAGAGGCGTGAGTCATGATAGTTAACAGGGAAAGGAACAATGTGGAAGGAAAGTTGGTGGAAGAATTCAGTCTTGGCGTGCTGCACTCACACTTTAAAAAAAACAAACCAGAGGCTTAATTGCTCCAAGATGGGTGTGTTTTCTCCAAGATGACTTCAACAACTGGTTATAATTCAATCTGATTAAGAATGTACTGCAGTTTAAGGGGTGGGGGACACAATTAAGGCATGGAGAACAGAATACGGTTGCTGTGTATGAGAGAGAGAAGACACAAAGGGGACAATCCAGCGGCCAGAACGTGCGTGCTCAGACCCGCACACGGTGCGCCGCGTGCAGCACAGCCACATAGGGCAAAAGTGCAACCCCAGTGTATGCATCCCATCCTGCGCTGCTGTGCCGTGCGCAGGGCGCCGCGTGCACGTCCGAGCGTGCACGTTCTGGCTCGGCGCTGCGTATCGGGGTCAGCATAAGAAGGCAGCTGGATTGTCCCCAAAGTCATTCTCTTCTCTCGGGTCAACAGTTTGCATTTACGTAAGATTTGATCTTCACAGAGCACTCGTTCATGCTGCTCGGTGGAGCTCAAAAGCCGGCAGACTCTCAGCAACCTGAGATGACTCAATGAACATCATTTGGTCTCTTGTCTCTAGAATAAGGTTGAACGAAGCCAGGCTTTTCTGATCTGAAAATCAAATTTGAAGATCTATTTCTGTTAATGAAGTGTGAAGGTTTGCATAAACTTCAGCGGCATGTGATTAACTCAGTTTGGAATAAAGTCAAATTCAGAGTTTTATTAGTTCCGTAGTTGCTAGCCTTTAATTCAGTACTTAAGGTGTGTCCATTTGATATTTGTTAACATCTAAAATCATTAACATCTGCTCAGGCAAAATACCCTGCACCATGTGACCAGAACCAGTTTATCACAAGTTACTGAATTATGGCATATCAAATGAACAAATATAGAACAAACAAAAAAACTAAAGTTCTTCCCCAAAGATTCTAAATGGAATGCAGATTCAAAATTGTAAGTGTGAATTTGTAAAACTTTTACCAATATTCAAATTGTTTCAAATATTCTTTTCTGCCCTAAACAAGAAACCGGGCTTGTTGAATTCCTTCTTAGTCATCCTTTAATAATAATCATCCCTCACCACATCGGCGATATCATCACTTCTCAAACATACGCAAAAGCCAAAATGACATTCCATGAATGAGTGGAACGCAGACAGGACTGGACTTGGGATTTTAGCGCCCCTAGGCAACTCAGGCTGCCCCCCCCACGGAGCTCTGGTGCACGCACGGGCTGCCGTCTGAGACGGAGGGAGACAACGGCGGCGCCCAACACCGAAGCAGAGTCTCTTCCTCCGCACTCGGCCCCACAGCAGAGCACATTTGTGGGAGGCTCAGGGGTAGAATGGGGCTTCTCCAGGTGGGGACGGATGGGGGTTCCCCCTCCAGGCTGTGGGTGATGCAGGTGAGGTGGCGAGGGTGTGTGTGTGCCATGACTGAGCGGGCGCAGGCTGAGAACAGAAGCCCCCAGACTGCCAAAATCTTCCCCCACCAAAAAAAATAATCTGCTGCCCTAGTCAGGTGCCTATGTTGCCTGCCCCTAAGTCTGGCCCTGAATGCAGATGGGCTTACAGAACTAAACTCTTTCCTATTGTACTTGGGGTGTTTAGGAAGACATGCACTTTCCTGATGCAGCACTAAGCTGGCCTGCTCAAAATCCCTCCTGCAAAGGAAAAAGATGTTTACACTCATACACAAGCCTTTACAGATTTTTAGGGAAAGAAATTTCTCCCATTAAAACTAATGGGTGCAATCCCATGGACCGCAGAGCTGTGTGTGCGCGCTGCGCGCAGCCACACAGAACCTGCGCGCAGCCACATTGTCGGCACATTGCGCTGCGTGCGAGCCTCATGCATGTGCGTGCACGGCCCTGCATGCAGCTTGCGCACAGTGACCTGCAGACCATGGAATCGCGGCCAATGGCTAATTTGGGTTCCAGTTTTGCAAGACTCTGCGTATCTTTAACTTCCATTCACTTCAGTGGGAGCAGAGAATGCTCAGAAATTTCCTGGATCAAGCCCTGATTTAGACAGGCATACAGGGCGTAGCTACCCTGGAGTGAGGTGGCTCAGCTGAGTCTAGGCTCCTGGACTCTCCATGGGTCCTGTTGCAAGTGGCCGGACTGCTGCTAGGAAATTTTCAGAGTGGGTGAAGGAGGGAGTGCCCCCACTCACTCTGAACATTTTCTAGCATTAAGAAGGAAGGTTTCAGAGTGGGTGAAGGAGGGAGTGCCCCCCACTCACTCTGAAAATTTTCTAGCGATGCTCAGGACACCTGCAAAGGGATGCGTTAAGAAGGAAGGTTTCAGAGTGGGCTGTGGTGAAGTGCTAGCTCTGCCGAATCTTAAAACATCCTGCCTGGGGGAGTGGAGGGGCTACTGCCAGGAGGCAGGGTGGCATCACAACGTTTGCAGGGAGAGACCAAGGCTGGATAGAAGACTTTGACCGTCTTTTGCTTAGGAGGACCCTGCCCCCTGGCCTTTGGGGGGGGGGGGGTGGAACATGAGCCCAGACCCATCACAGCCTTGCTATGCCCCTTGCGCTGTGATACTAAAAAGCAAGGATCGCAAGCAAGGATACAATGAAAGAGCATCAGAGAAGATATTTACACGAAGACGGCATGAGAGAATCAAAGTTGACACGAGGAGCCGTTTATTTCTACTGAATTCCAGTTGTTTCGATTTTGCCCGTTTCAATTGAAAACTGGAACAATTAATACTTTGTCCGATTCTAATTGGAATCATATGAAATATGAAATTTAAAAAAATATTATGTTTCTTCTGAAATTCCTGACTTGAATGCTTCTAGGAGCCCTTTATATTCTTAATAGCAGAGGAGGGTAGGAACTGAGGGAGCGAGGCAGTGCGGGAGGGTGTACCATAAAGCATATGAATGGCAAGCTCTGCTTTTACATTCCCAGCACCAGTCCGTATAAAACACCTGCTGGAACCTGCTCCTGTCAGCGTATTGGCTGATTTCCCAGAGCTCTCCATTAGATTTCCATTAGTGCACTAGCAGCCTGGGCTTTGAATGAAGACATTTGCCTTAATGGAAATGCAACACAAATTACAACAAAAAGGTATTTCGCTTCCACCAAGTTCCTTAAGAGATCGGCTGGAGCCCGTCGATCAAAAGCAAATTTATATCAAAAGCAACGGTATAAGCTGCGGGGGTGGCGGGGGGGAGGTATCAGGGCTGTAAAAAATCAAATGCCGCTTATTCCCTCAAATAATTTCCCCCATTCATTCCAACAAACAAATACACAAATTCACTTCATTTCAGAACCAAACTTTAAACGGGGACGTGGAATGCGAGCGCAGTTTTATCCGGTAAAGCAAACGATTCGAGGTCTTGGGGCCAAAACGATCTCAGCCTATTCTCTCTCATTTCAGAACGTGAAGTATTACTGTGTGTTTCATGTTCCGTATTCGGGTGGTACCCCTGAACACAAAATGATACACCCTAAGCCAGGGATGGAAAAAAGCCGTCGCAGGGGCCAAACGCAAGCCGCAGTTAGTTTTTAATCTGACCCCTTTCACATCATGGGTTTTCGTTTTCATTTACAAAAAAAAAAAAGATTCCTTTTCGGGAGTTTTGTAAAGGACTCTGCCGCTTCCTTTTTTGTTTCTTTTCTTTTATTAAAAATATTTTTTTTAAAAAAAAAAAACACGGCACGTTATTATTATTATTATTATTATTAAACATTTATAAAGCGCCAGTAACAACCTGGCGCTGTACAGAACATATAATCAGCTGCGGTCCCTACCTGTGGCTTACAATCTAAAAGACAAGGAGGGGGAGACAAGGAGAGGGGACAGCGGGAGAGACATGGGAGAAGACAAACAAACATTCAGGCGGATGCGAAGTCTCAGGTGCGTGTACTTGGCTTGGTTACAAGGTGGTCGGTAGCAGCAGTCAGCAGAGGAGGGCTGACAGTAAGAGCAAGGGGAAAGACTAGAGGGCATTGGGAAAGGCAGCATGGAAAAGGTGGGTCTTGAGGAGGGATTTGAAGGAGCGGAGGGAGGAGGCGAGGCGGATGTCGGCAGGGAGGGAGTTCCAGGCATGCGGGGCAGCGAGGGAGAAGGGACGAAGGCGGTTGGGCGAGCAGGAGAAGCGAGGGAGAGCGAGGGAGGGGACAGCGGAAGAGCGGAGAGCGCGCGCAGGAGCGCGTAGGGCGATTAGGTCCGAGAGGTAAGGGGGAGCTTGGTCATGGAGCGATTTGAACGTGAAAACCAGGAGTTTGAACAGGATACGTTCAGGAAGGGGGAGCCAGTGAAGGGAGAGGAGGAGAGGCGTCACATGGTCGAAGCGACGGGCAGAGTGAATGACCTTGGCGGCAGAGTTTTGGATCGCCACAAGGGGGGACAGGTGGGAGCGAGGGAGGCCAGCAAGGAGGAGGTTGCAGTAGTCGAGGCGAGAGATAACCATGGCATGAACAAGGATTTTGGCCGAGGAGACAGATAGAAAGGGGCGAATGCGGGCAATGTTGAGGAGAGCGAATCGGCAGGATTTGGCCACAGAGTCAATGTAAGGTTTAAAGGAGAGGTGCGTGTCAAAAATGAAGCCCAAGCTGCGGGCACGGAGAACAGGACGGATGGTGACCCCATCAATGCAGACGGTCAGGTCAGAGGGAGAGGAGGGGGATGGAGGAAAAATGAGGAGTTCAGTCTTGGCCATGTTCAGTTTGAGTTGGCGTCGGGACATCCAGGCGGAGATATCAGAGAGGCAGTCGACGAGGCGTGAGCGGACAGAGGAGGAGAGAGAGGGGGTAGAGAGATAGAGTTGGGTGTCATCAGCATAGAGATGGTATTGGAACCCGTGGGAGGCAATAATTTCACCAAGGGACCGGGTGTAGATAGAGAAGAGGAGAGGGCCAAGGACAGAACCTTGGGGAACCCCAACCGAGAGGGGAAGGGAGGGGGAGGTCGACTCGGGGAGGGAGACATTAAAGGAGCGGTCAGAGAGGTAGGAGGAGAACCAGTCAAAGACAGAGCCACGGAAGCCCAAAGAGTAAAGCGAGTCCAAGAGGAGCGAGTGGTCGACAGTGTCAAAGGCAGCAGAGAGGTCAAGGAGGACAAGAACGGAGTAGTGGCGCTTCGATTTAGCGACAAGTAGATCATTGGTGATCTTGGCCAGGGCAGTTTCAGTAGAGTGGAGGGGGCGGAAGCCGGACTGGAGAGGGTCGAGGGAGGAGTTGGCAGAGAGGAGGTTCAGGCAGCGGGAGTAGACGACACGTTCCAGGAGCTTCGAAGCAAAGGGAAGGAGGGAGACCGGCCGGTAACTAGAGGGATCGAAAGGGTCCAGGGTAGGCTTTTTGAGGATGGGGGAGACAGTGGCATGTTTGAAGGCAGAGGGGAAGGAGCCTGTGGAAAGGGAGAGATTGACAACATGCAGAAGGGGGGGAGCAACAGTGGGAGCAATAGAGGTCAGGAGGCGGGAGGGGATCGGGTCATAAAGCCACCTGGACCATTCTGCGCCGGCCCAGCCCTTTTCCAAAATGGCGCCAGTAGCATCAGCACCATTTTGGAAAAGGGCACACAGGTGCAGAACCACCCCCAGTGGCCATTTTGTGCATGTGCAGTGTTTTGTTTTTTTTATTGTTTTTAATTTTTTAAAAAAATATTAAATCAAACATGTTTCCTTATTTGTTTTTGTTACCTTAGTTATGAAGACAAATGGAACCCCATTCATTTTCATAATTAATTAAAATGAGACAAATTGCACCCCCCTTAAAAAAGCTGACTTGTGTCTGTTCTGGAGTCCCTGGTTCAGTAAAACCATCAACCTGGAAATCTCGCTACTAGCAGCTTCTGCCCCAAAGGGCTCCCTTGCAAAGTTTAACTTTGCACCCCTCCCCTACTCAGTATTTTCAACCAGTGCGCACTCACTCCAGCCTCCATGGACCCCACCTACACCCAACTCAGCATTCACCCCTGAGTCACTGACCGCTTAGGGGTCTGGGAGGAAGTCATAGCGGGTCTTATTTGGCGTTTGGTCAGCAACGGAAGGAGGATCTGTGTGGGGGGTGGGAAACTAGGTGCTCCACACCTGTCTCAGAATCTCATTCCTCATGCAGGAGAAAGGCCCTTTTTAAACGGACCAGGAAGGTGCCACAGTGGGTGCATGGCCCGTCACACAGACACCCACCCACCTCCATGCACGGAGCCACCTCCCTTTTCTCCAGTGCCTCCGTGCGTGGGGGATCTGTGGAGGTGGGTGGAGCACCCACCGGCCACGGCGGTCAGACAGACGCCCCCCGCCAACGCAGTCGCGCAGTCTCTAAATGCCACACCTAGGGACATTTCGCTTTCTCACCCCTCCCTGGCCCCAGCAAGGACTGGAAGGGGTTGTCAGCCAGTGCGGACGATCAAAAAACAAAAAATGCCTCTGCTCTCTGGCGGTAATAAGAAGCAAATTTAGGGTCATCGTTGCATGTAGTCGCTTAGGGCGGTGGGACCTTTCACACCCTTGGGTTTCATGATGGACTAGAGCCCAGTGCCTCCCCTGTTCCTCTCCGTAGTGTCTTAGCTATCCCCTATATTGGGTACCACCTTAGGTGACTTTAGACAGGCACCTGCTCTGCTCCACCCCACCCCTGGGTAGCCCATCCATGTAAAGGCAAGCAACCCTTGGGTGAGGCGGAGCAGACGCCACGTGCGCTGCTCTGGGTTTGAGAATGTTCCGGAACACCGCAAGCAAAAACAGCCAACCCAATCCCAGAGTCCATCTACTCAGAGCTGGGCCGCTGAAGTTCTCTTTCTGGCCAGAGATTGCTCTGGCAACAGCCATAGAGCTGTGGGCAGCAGCCTAGAGCGGCTGACGATCCACCTGCATCTGTAGCGCACAAGGGAGCGGGGGTTGTGTGGGCCGCGGCTGCCACCATCGAAACCTGCTGCAGCCATAACAGACCCAGCAGTGGTGCCCCGTGTCCATGTAAGAACACCCCTTGTCTCTCTCATACACCGCTGTCTATTTCTAACGGATACACACACACACCACAAATAATTGGGTTGGGAACGGTTTCCCCAACCAATTTGAGGTGTAACCCTCACCCACTAGGAGTTCATTTGCCATTGATTGTGATGGGGTGAAGATCACAACAGGGGCATAGCTAGATGGGAACCAGCTCAGCGCAGGGGCATTTCTAATAGTTATGCCCCTGGACGTGGTGGCAGCAGTAACAAACAGGTAGAGATGGGTCAAAGCTTCATACCAAATTTGATCCAAATATTGGGCATTTTTACACACACCTTAAAGTTCCAGATTTTTCAGTCTTCTGGGTTTACAAGTCCACAAGTAAGTTCCAGATGCATTCTTCTCTCGCTCACACACACACAGCCCTGCGGCAGCCTAAAGCAGCTGTAGACGTGAGGGGCTGCCCTGGAAACCAAGTGACCACAGCTGCCTGGAGCAAAGCACTTTACCAGGAGAAGTTTTCACAAACAAAGGTTCTGGGAGAAGTTCTATGCAGAAGTTCAAAGAGCTGGATGTTTAAGATCTGGTTGAGTGATTTAGACACATGGAAAGCTCAGGTTGTAAGAGGAAAACCTACAGGAGAAGTGTGTGTGTGTGAAAACACCCATTGACAAACATGGGGGAATTCCACGGTCGCAGTATTTGGGGCAGGTCGACCCTATTGAGCCAGAGAGCCTTGCGCGCATGTGGAAGCATACATAGCATTTTGCGCACAGCAATAAGCAAACCCAGCCTCCCTGCCCTGCCAGAGCTTTGGTTTTCTCCATTAGAGAATGGCTCTTCTTGGGCCAAGCCAAGTAGATTATTAACCCTGCCAAAATCCATGTTAATGCATTTGTTATTGCTTCACGGGAATCGGTAAATGCACAAAAGACAGTAGCCCGACAGGGGAATTTATACCTAAACATTGGTTTTTTTAAAGGAGTAGGGATTGCAGCTGACAAAAAAAAGTGCAGCATAGCATTAATGCACATCAGACTAAATGGGCCCACTCATGCATCCTCTTTGCCAGGAGCTTGATCTATAGCTCTTACTAATGGAAGATACCCCCAGTACATTTACAGATGCATGGTTCAGAAATAGCTACATATCACTGTGGCTTAATGCACACTTCAGGCAGGGAATGTCTTTTCAATTCCTTATAGAGCCCTGGCTCATATGGGAGTCCATACACAGACTCAGAATATTCTACAGGTAGAAACAAATGGCAGGTTAACCACCCATGAGTGGGCGTCTACTAGGCCATTTATTATTAGGTTAACATGGATTCCTAGTCCATGGGCCTTGCACAGCATCCTCCCCAATGAGGCACCTGCCATGTCAGCCAAGGGACACACATTAGCTTACAGGCCAGCGTGTGGACGCTGTGTATCACGGGGACATGGGCAGAGATGGAGCTTCCACCCACTGGCCATGACTCTGCTAATGAGCAGGGATTGCAGCTGACACAGCTGAGCAGGAGGAAGGAGTCATCTAACAGGAAGGCGGCCCCATGACTGGTCCCTTTCTGACTGGGCTCTTTCCTTGAGAGAAGGAACCAGTGGGAGGGGGGACCCGACAGGATAGCTTCATGCACAGGCTGTGTGAGCATCACGCATGGCCTTCACCTGCATCTAGCAGGTGCATCTGGCTGGCAAGAGTCACAATCCATCCAGCCTGCACACAGGGCTAGGGTACGGTTAGTTTAAAGCAAACACCATCAAGGTGGTGGAGTGTGAGAAAGGAGATTCCGTCTATCTTTCCAAGATTCCCATTCAATTTTCTGGTTTTTTTTTTTAGAAAATAAAGCTGCATTTTTATTTATTTTTTAAAAGCACAACCTCAGGCTGGGAGCCAAGAGTGAAGCCGGATTTGCCATCTCACATCCAGCCACCTAAAGAAGCCAGGCAGCAACACGTTTTGTCACACACACAAGCTGGCGTAGAACAAAGCACCTTCAGCTCTAGCCAGTTTGGAGTACAACTGGGGAAGAGAAGAGAGAACAGAAGTGACATGGGGAGACAGACAGTGTCCCCTTTGACTTACTAAATGTCCCCAGCAGCTAGTGGACAATTTCCCCTTTGGTGTCATTGCTGAACTAATGACGCCAATGCAGTGATTTCATGCATTAGGCATTCTTGCAACTCGGACAAAAAGAAAAGAAGCAGCAGGCGACAGTGGGAGAGAGGGAAGGTTAGAGACAGGGTGATAGTTGGGGCAGGGAATCAGCATCCAACAGCTAAGACGAGCCTCAAACAATGGGAAGGGAAGGGCATACGTTTAAACAAAAATACCAAGACGGATTCTCATCTCCAGTGTACAAGATAGACAAGAACAAATTGAGCCTGGTGCTGAATGCCATCTGGGATTGCTAGACCCCTTCAGTTGGGTTGCATGGAGCCTGCTGGAACTTGCTGGAGAAAAATCGCAAACAATCATTGTTTCAGGATCCCCCTACCTATGTGGGGGGGAACACCATTGGTCGAGCAGCCTCCAACGAGCTCCTCTCTTCCCCGTGGCCTTTTTTTAATACCACTGAGTATCTTACACATTCTGTTTCCAAAGAGCTTACCGGTTCAGAGCGATTTCATTTTTGGCCTGTTCTTGAACAGAACCGCCATTGGAGAATAAAGCCTGTGTGGCAATTTCCTGTGATCTAATTTCAGTGCTTGTTAAGTGGGAGGAAGAGTGCCATTCTTACTGGTAGACTAGCAGAGATCAAAGGCTCCTAGCCCACTTCTGCAAACATCCAAGTGTTCCTACACTTTAAATTGGCGATGCCACAAGAACAGGTTTGCTACCACACCTTGCTCGACGTGTAGCATACAAAAGTTGCTTGGTTTTATCTTTTAAGAGGCTGAGCCATCTAGTCGAGTTCACACCTATGAGTAGAAGCTGGCCAAGATATACATCGATTTTGTCGTTAGCCAAGTAATCCAGTTTTACCGCATTTCCAGATAACCAGCACTGTTGAAGCCAGCTTTGCTGGTGTAGGGTTTTAGTTTTTTGCAATGGGAAAGACCCAATACAGAATAAGGCAGGGAAGGACCCAACGTTTCATCCAGAAAGGGAAAGCATGCTTCCGTCCTAAACACCTTAGCGTGCAGATGTTGGATGTCAAATAAAAACGCAAATCTTTTTTTAAAAACAGGGCTAGTTTATTTATTGAATGCCTGGGTTTCCTTTTTAAGTTACATGTCCATTTTCTCCCTTGCCTTTATAAAAACACATTAAAAAGTCTAAAAATCTTTAGCCTTTCATATATATATAAAAAAGTTAGAGAAAAGGAAAGATTAGAAACATCAACAAAAGAGACAAGTCAGTTAAGTGCTTCTCTGAAGCTGGCAGCTTCGCTGACCCAGCTGAACATCACGTTAGTTTTGCATCCCACCAGTCCAAGAACGGAGCGGTACAGCAGCCACAGCTTTACCTATTGGTGTTGACCCAGTGGTATCTGTCCACACGAGGTCCAACAAAAGCGAATGAGGGCCGGCAGAACTTGTAGCCCCTGTAGGGGAGATAGTAAGTGCTTGCTGGGTGCTGATGGACTCCATCAGCAATGAAGGTCTTTCTCCGGGGATACTGGGACCACAGTGAGATGGGCTGCTTGCAGAAGTCACCAAACTAAGGACAGATACAAGGAAGGTTGGAAGGGTTAGGTTTAGGCATGACAGACACAATGAATTGGTTTTGTACATGCAAACTCTGTATAGAGGAGATCTAAGGGGAGAGGAATTAACAGAATGGGAAGTATTCAGACTACGTTGAAAGGTCAGGGAAGACATGACTATCTAGACTAGAGGTAGGGAACCTCTGGCCAAATGTTGCCCATGGCTAGTTTGGGGATAGGAACTAGAAGGGGAAAACAAGCACCAAAAACAGAACTCAAGGTTAGGGAGAAAGATAAGCACATGAACTGGACAAGGGCTGAAGACGAGACTCGAGCAACTTTAGCGAGATCTCAGCCAGGATCTCGCCAATGTTTTGAAGTTCTCACTGAGACCAAGCTTAGTTTTTTACTCCAGACACGCAGAGTATATCAATAGTGTGACCCGATCTGCAGGTGGCAGGAACCCCAAGTGAGATCTTGCCTCACACTTTTAGGAATTCCAATTGATAAAGATAGGAATGGTATGGAAAGTAACTAGGGTTGCAGGCCACCAGTTCCTTTTTATTTTAATTACTCGAGGGTCACCAACATGGATGCCAGAAGGGAGGGTGGCTACACACACAGGTTCTCACCTGGTCCCACCCCTTCTGGGCATCATGGCACCATGCTTGGAAAGGGGGTGTGGTCACATCAGAAAGGGGAGGGGTAAAGCAGCTCTCCCCATTACCCCCCCCCCCCAAGTATAATTCTGCAGGCAGCCATGGATGCCAGATGAAACCAACAGGCAGAATTAAAACCAAGCAACAACCACCACACGCAGTTACGTCGACGGAGGTTGAGGTCAGGGGGAAGATTTAAATTTTCATCAAGCATTTAGACAGGATTCCTCAACGCTAAGTCCACCAATGGCTATTAAGCAAGGGGAATGGGGGATGAAAACTGCCAGAAGGAGAAGTTGATGGACCACATCACGGACGCCATGGCTTTTGGACACACCCTCAGAAGTTTCCAGTGCTGGCCATTGCTTGAGACCCAGCGCTAGCCTAGAGCACCATGGGTCCGACCCCATTAGGGGCAGCTATTGCTCGTTCTGAGCAATAGCTGTAGAAGAGGACATACTCATCGGCCCTGCTGCAGGGAAGGAAATGGTCACTCAGCAAGTTAGGGGCTGGGAACGGACCACTCCATTATGACCTATTAGGCATTTATCTGAAGCTGCCACTGAAGACGACAATGCTGGGCGAGACCATTGGTCTGACCCAAGGCAGCATATAGGCTCAAGCCAGTGAAAGTTAGGAATCATCATCTGGTCTCCTGAGCCAGAAGTCGGGAGGGTTTCCATCCCTTATGTAGGGCACTCAGAAAAAGGAGGGTCCAGATCACAGGTCTGTCCCCTCTCCTTGGGCAGACCCAAATCTCTGCTCTCTTAACCCAAGATCAGTCTTCCAGTGTTTTGGGGGTAGGAACTGGATCCACAGGCCAGATCCAGAAACTGGAGAGGGTCCAAAGGAAACTGGCCATGGGCTACACTTGGCCCCTGGGGCTAGACCCTACTGCCTTCCTAGGTAGAAGGCCAAGCTGGGGTGCAGTGAATTGGGCGAGGCCACTGGGCTCATCCCTACATCGTAATCCTCTTTCGCTAGGAAGAGCTGGGTTCAGAACACCGATTACTACAACTCATTAGGCCCGACTGGGTCAGACCAGCAGCTGTCTCACCTGATAGACGCTATTCGGGTTGCTAACAGTGGGGATGGTCTTCGGTTCCTGGCTGCTCTCCTCATCCGAGGAGGTGCCGGAGTGGTAGTCGGACGTCACTTTGTCGACAGCCTGGCTAATGCGTTGGGAGAGATCTCGGTCCTCTTCATCCCCGTCAAAGTGAACGATAGCAAAGGGTGGATTTCTCTCGCCATACCTAGAATGGAGAACAGTAAGGACTACACATGCCGGATGCTTCCTGCTATATGAATCCCAATGCTGCGTAGAAGGATCCTGGATGCTAGTAGCTAGGAATGTAGCACCTCCGCCCCAAATCAAAGTTAAGCTACTCCCAGAGGTGGAGAGAAAAAAAAATCTGCATATAACTATTGCCCCTCTGAAAGCTTAGAAGGCTAGGACTTCTGTTCTACTCAAGCGAAATGTTAGGAGCATTGAGAATCCAGCCTTCCCAAACATCAGATTCTCCTTCATTGAAACTTGATCCAACACTTCCCTTGGCCTAATGCCATAGATTAGTGCCATACAGGCTCAGGCCAATGATCCATCAAGCCCAGCATCCGGTCTCCAACAGCGGTCAATCTCGGTTACTTGGGAGACGTATCCAACAGGTCGTAATGGGCAGTCCACTCCCAATTCCCAACAGTAACAAGTTACATCCCGTGTATCTACTTGGCCAATAGACACTAATGGACCTACTCTCCAAGAACGTGTCCAATCCTTTACAACCCAGCTATACTAATGGCCTTGAGCACGTCCTCTGGCAACAAGTTCCACCATTTAAGCCAAGCAATACCATTGCTCAACACCAGAGCTCACCTGCAGCACACACCAAACGGATCAACCCAAATGGTGATCTCTTTCGGCAACCCAAGGCTCTCGAAGTCCACGTTGCTCTCAGCACATGCCTGTTCCAACATGGGATCTCTGCTGCAGTATTTGTTTATCCTTATACACCTGGAGATAGAGAGAGAGAGACAGAGGCAAGTCTGTTACCCATTAACAGTTCTGCATGCACTTCAAGAAGCGAGAGTTCAGGGTTTTTTCAGGGCACAGTCTAGATTAGCATATTTGCTTCACACATGGCCTTCTTGTGAAGGATGGCAGGAGAGGACACAACGTTAGTCTTCCACCTCCACAAGTTGCTTTTGTACAACTAATGCCGAGAACAGGAAGCAGGATGCGGGTGGACCGGCCACATGGTTAACTCGAGTTTCAGCAGCAGTTGATGTAGAATCGTGCGAGTAAAGCTTGTGGACTTTATTCATTTGACTACGCTCTCTCTTATGCAAGACGTTCCTACCCCCCAAGCACTGAAAGACCAAGCTCAGGTTAGGAGAGCAAGGAAGAATGGGAGCATGTTCTAGGCCAGAAATGGGAACATCAGGCGTGGGGGCCAAATGCAGCCCCAGACGAGATTTTATGTGGCCCCTTTCCAGTTCCTACGCCTGAACACTGAAAGCTAAACTCCAGTTAGATGATAAACAAGGATAGGAGACAGATCCATGGCACAGATCCAGGATCGTCGATCGATACCCTCCTTTTCTGGAGTGCACCCCCTCCCAAACATCTGTGGCTCAGATCCATGATCAGCACCCTCCTTTTCTGGGGGTACACACACCCCAACATCTGTGACTCTCGGAACTTGTACTAGTTTTCAAAATGGCCCCTGGGAGGGAAAGAATTCCCCATTCCTGGCATATTTCCCGAATGCTTGCTGCTACATCTTCACATTTCTTGACATGCAAACTGAGCATGGCAGCACGGGAAGATGCACGCACTATACACATGTCCCCCCAGTCCTAGGGAACATCCCAATTAGTACCCAATTCAGCAGGATCTTTGCCAATAATGGAGCCTGCTGTTCAGTCTCACTCCCAGCCCGTCCCCATCTAGCGCGGCAGCGCAGCGCAGGTGGAGGGAAGAGGGTGCACCATGCACTACCTGAAGGCTTGTCCTTTGGACGGATTCTCTAGGTACCAGTGGTTCTTGTATTTTTCAAACAGTAGCTTCGTCAGCTTGGCTGCAAATTTCTCTGTTTTCTGCTTGCTGAGTTTGTCATGCTTTCTCACCAGTCTAGTGATGAAGAACACCGTAGCAGCAATTTCATCTTTCATGTCTTAATTTCTTTTATAATTTTTAATTATCAAGTGCAGACAATGTGTCAGTTTAAGAGCACCCACTGTAGGGAAAGAGAAAGAAGCAAGCTGTTTAGTTACACCAAGGTGCTAATCAGGAACTTAGGCCACCAAAGACTAGAAAGTCAGGCCAAGCTACATCAGGAGCAAGTCTCTCTACCACCTGAGAGAGAGGCCAGCAACTGAAGTGGCTTGAAGGAAATTTGGAACATCGCTTCCCAATTCATCCTTGTTAACCAAGCTCATGGGGTGGGGGTTAATAAGGGCTGTGCCAGTTTTGAACAACCCGAGGATTTCAACTGATCTAATTTCCAGCACAGTTAATGTTTTTCCTTCAAATGATGCAGCCACTAGAATGGGTATAACAATCGTCTCACCTGTCAATTGTAGTGAAAACTTTAAGAAGGAGGAAACATTGGTATTTAAAAGGTTAACTAAACTAGTTTAGCCATCCTCCTGATGGCAGATCGACCAGCAGTCCCTCCAGCTGTGTACCACCTAGGTTAGATAGGGCAAGTCAAATGATTGGGCCCCAGACCAATCAGGATGGAGGGGGTAGGAGAGAAGAGGGGATAAGCGGGGTACGGGGGGTGAGAGAAGGAAGGCATCAGACTCGACCAGCTCTTGAGGAATACTAGGGGAAAGGAAGTAAAGATAAAGGTGCTGAGAGTGGGGTAGCAGCCTCTGACATATACTAGCTCAGCAGGGAAAGCAGAAACATTTTCTGGTAATTAAAGAAGCACATTTTGATGTCCCTATGGGACTGGCCCTTCTAGGTCCCCCTGAAAGCCCCCCCACTTGCCCCATCTGAAGCTACATCCCCCCCAAGTCTCTTTACCAGTATAATTACTGTTGGTGCAGTCAAGCCAGGGGTTTATACGTATTGGGATTACACTATTAGCTCACCCAGTCCAAGAGGGACCTTGTAACAATAGACATTACAGCAGAATTATTTCAGTTTACAGTCCAAATCACTATACTTTGACTGTCTCTCGTCACATGATTCTATTTAAAAATCAAAAAGGGGTCACAGTAGTAGAAGAAATTTATTGTAAGCATGGCCTTTGGCCATTGCTGGATACAACGTAACATACACAATATCAAACACAACATACATAGGTACACAAAATATTGGCATTGCTTGGGACCGCAAGGATTATCAGGGCCTAACGGCTACCCCCGGCCTACGGGGGTGCCAATTGGAAATTTATAAACTGATGTCTCCTAAGAAAAACTGCAGTCAGGAATTTCACCACCTGACGAGTAATGTCCAGGTTATGATCCCCAAGCAAAAAAATCTGTTAGTCTATCGTCAGACCACCGCACCTACACTGCCATAATTGCAAGGACCCCAAGAACTCAACCAGCAGGTGATCATGAAGAGGACACCGGAGTAAAACATGGTTAACCATCTCAACCTCAAGCTTATCAAAGGGGCAAAGTCTCTGGCTAAACGGAACCCCTGCTACTCTGCCAACCCAAAGCTGCGTTGGAAGCGCATTAAATCTTGCGGCTGACGTCAGCCACTTCTCTCTCGCCGAGTACCTTGATAGCAGATACTGGGCTAAAGAGTCAATTGGAGGAGCCAACCATGGATAGTGGGAAATATGCTTGGGGGCTACTGCCCTTGCCCTTTCCTCCTGAAGGGTCACATCCTCCCACCTAGATTTTAATTCACTCGCCACCACACCCCCAACTCTTTGGAGGCAACGTAAGGCCTAGTCTGGCCAGATGGGCCTCTATTCTCCGAGCCCACTGGCTCCTAAATGTATCCTCTCCGAGGTAGAGGAACAAACCCGTCTGGTGCTGGTCAACTGACCTCAGACAGAGCTTATGGGCCCTAGCCCAAGTCAAGAAATGGCAGCTCCGCTGGCCCGTCACCAACCTAATTGCGGCCCCAGGAGTTCCCCCAGGAACCCTAAGTAACGCCCTAAGAAAAACTGACTAGACCCTATCCATGTACAGAGGGGCAAATGGTGCCTATAAGTCTGCTGCCCAGGTCTTGTTCGGAGTAGACTTTGCATTAAATGCCCGAAGAGAATTTTAAATGCCCAAAAAGAATTTTCGGATAGCACAGACAGATTGTTTTGCCCCCACCAATGCCCCCTCTAGATGTTTTTTCCACCCGCCCACCCCCCAGCACCTTGAAACATTAACCCCAAGTACCTAAAGTCTTTAACTCGGAGGATCTGGGATCCCTCGACCCAATTGGCCCTGGGGGAGTTGGCAAAAGCCACCACCTTCAATTTAACCAGGTTAAAGACCAATAGTTCTCCCTACAATACAAAGCAAAGGCATTGAGTTGCCTACTTAAGGCCTTCCGGGTCTGGGATAGAAGGGCCAGATCATCCTCAAACAGTAGGCAGCCTACATGGCGCAAAGCCAGGCTGGGGGGGGGGGGGGAAGATTGGGGCAATGCCATACGCAGAACCACATTGTTGAAAAATAAGTTAAAAGGGGCAGGGGCGAGAACACAGCCTTGTCTGACCCCACGTTTAACGGGAACTTCCTCAGAGATATGCCCCCGGTAGTAGTGTAGGGCCAGCCTTAGTATTGGCAGGACCCAGGTTCAAGTTAGAGTGTGGGGGGCTATGGTAGCCTCCCCTAAGAGGAAATAGCAGGGTGCTCCCAGTCTGAACTGCAGTAACTTAATAGGGTCCAAGGCCAACCCAAATGATTGGGCCCCATACCAACCAGGATGGGGAGGGGGGTAGCAGGAGGAGAATTGAGGTTCCAGGGGGCACCAGAACAGACTGGGGGCAGGTGCGGACAAACATAGCAGTCACGCCTGGCTCACAGGGGAAAACACAAGCAGCTCTTGGCAAGATGAAGCAGGCAGGACATTTTGATCTCCCCCAATAAGGTTGTCCCTTCTGTACCCCACTTCAAGAACCTGGGCCCCCACTTGTCCTCCCCACCCATAACTACACCCCTGTCACAGAGACAGAGTCCGAGAACTATTACCTCACACACAGGAGTAAAGGTTACCTTCAAAAGTGGACCCTGTCAGAGAAGAGGGGCTAAACCCCCAGCTGCGTGATCAGATGAGACACACAGGGGTAATACAAGAATCCAGGCTTGCCAGGCAAAGAATTAGCATCTTTTCAGTTGTCTCCCTAGTTTTATAAACATCATCCTCTTCCTCCTCAGCGTCCTGTGTTGCGTGTTTTGTTCTGGGTTTTCTCTCCCTACGTGTTTTGACTTCAAGGCTTATATAGAAGCAGACATGAAGTGGCTGATAGGGGTTTGTGCTCTTTACAGATGGATTCAATTAGCAGCTTTCAAGAGCACTGTTAATTGGCTGGCATCCCACAGAACCAAAACCCAAGTTTCCCAGTAATTTGTGGTGATTCCATCACTTGCTTTCTTCATTCTAATTGCTGCCATCTTGTTATTTTTCTGTGTATGGGTGCAATCCTGTCCTCATTAAAGTCCATAGCTGAGCTCTCATTGAGCATTTTTACACACACATTAAAGTTCCAGATTTTTCAATCTTCTGGGTTTACAAGTTCACAAGAAAGTTCCGGATGCATTTTTCTCTCACACACACACACACTGCCCTGAGGCAGTTCCTGGATTCATTCTTCACACAAACACTGCCCTGAGGTAGCCTAAAGTAGCCGCAGCTGTAGACGTGAGGGGCTGCCATGGAAACCAAGTGACCACAGCTGCCTGGAGCAAAACAGTTTACCAGGAGAACTTTTCACACACAAAAGTTCTGGGAGAAGTTCTACGCAGAAGTTCAAAGAGCAGGATGTTTAAGATCTGGGTGAGCGATTTAGACACACTCTGGATGTAACAGCAAACATGCAAAAGCACCCATTGACTCCAACTACTGAGCACTGCACCCTGTTTCTTTATGAAATACCCAGCACCTTAGGTCCTGATCCTTAAAGACTTATACTATTGCCTCATTTTATTATGTGCATAATCCCATTGATTGGGGATGGGGGGGTAATTCAGGCTATTAAAAGTGTGTATGTGCTTGCAGAATGAAGTCAAAAGGAAAGGCAGTGAAAGAAAAGCAGTTTGCCACCCAGACTGAATCCCCCTCCCCCCCCCTTTCATTTTAAATAATGCTGGCATCTCAATAAATCAAAGGCCTTGATGCTACATAGATTTATGTTCCTTTTATACTATACTCACATGCACAATCCCACTGAATTCTATGGGAGTTCTGCCATTTGTAGAGTTACACACATATGCAACTCTTTCAGGATCTGAGTCCAAGCTACATATTTTCTCGACCTTTTATAGACAAGTTCTTTTTAACCCATCTCTCCAATAATTCTTTGTAGGGTGGCCATACCTCCCTTTTGAAAGAGGATGCTTATAAAAAATACATGTTACAGGGCTGAATTGGTTCCAGTGCCACCCTGCACCCTGCATTTTTCATACGCATCCTCTTTTAAAGGAGAGGTATGGCCACCTTAATTGGATGCTCTGCTATAGTGCCTGTGTGTAGCCTAGTTAGCAAGGTGGTTAGATTGGAGATTGGAGTTCAAATCCTGTCTTAGCCATAAAATCACTGAGTGGGTAAGTTGCTATTTTTCTGCATCTGTAAAATTGTCTTTCCATTTTCTAGGCCTTCTCTCTCCAGATAATGATATACTTGCATGGCTTCCTTCCCTGACCACCTTACGGTGAATTTCCGTTAGGGTTGCCAGCGTTCTAGGAAAGCAAACTGGATGGTGCTAATTTGCATGTTTAAAAGAAAACTTTGCAAAAAGTAAGTCACCCCAAAAGCAAATGTAAAAGATGAGACGGGGCGGGGGGAGGTACAGGTCAGATGCCGTGGGCCGGGGTGCAGCAGCAGCTCCGGAGAGCGGCCAGCCCTGCCTCTGGTTTGAGGGTTTTTTTCCCCTCTGCAGTGTCTTAAAAAGTACCCAGTGTCTTTAAAAAGGTGCTGAGCCTACGCATAACTCCGAAAAAGGAGATTCCTGCAGCCACCTTGCGAGGATTCAAGGGGCTGGATTGCTTGGAGCTTTTGTTGTGCCTTCTCCTCTCCCCCTGGGGCAGCCTCAGGGGAAAGGAAACTGGGGGTCAAAGCGATGGTGATCGCTGACTTAACCTAGAGAATTGTCAGCTTAACCCAAAGCCTGGAGACAATTCTTTATCATCGGTCTTTTTTTTTAACCTAGTTTTTCATATCCTTTGGATAGTTCTGAAGGGTTTTTTCACTTGTTATCGGTTACAGAGTAGGACATACCCTTTCTTTGCAGTTTGGGTTGGATTTAGGTATGTTTTGCCGGAAACATGAAGCCCTGAGGAAGATTTGTGACATGCATTGACTATAGGGTGTCCAGATAGGCAACGTTTAGAGGACATTTATGAGAAATGCAGGTTGCAGAGTTACACCAATGTACAGCCCTGCAACCTGGATTTCTCATAAGGGGGAACAGAGGGAGAGACAAGGGATGCTACATTCATGAGGATGCGAGAACTCAGGTACATGTTCTTGGCTTGGTCACCTTTTCCAGTTATTTGATCATGTATTATCATTGATTTTTCCCCTCTGATATTTGCATACAAGGGGTTTGATATTAATTCTGTATTGATTCATACATTTTTATGATATCCATATATTGTTGTGTATATATCCTTTTTTAATTTCTTATATCAAGTCATATTATAGTGTCTTTTTCACAGACA
The DNA here is from genome assembly GCA_003113815.1 of Sphenodon punctatus. Taxonomy (NCBI): domain Eukaryota; kingdom Metazoa; phylum Chordata; class Lepidosauria; order Sphenodontia; family Sphenodontidae; genus Sphenodon; species Sphenodon punctatus. Next base: position 4,771,305 of record QEPC01009472.1, on the reverse strand, counting down.
GCTTTATTGGTGTTATGCATATTAGCCGGATCTGTGATATTTCTTGGTTCTCTGTTTTTTGCAGGGGGTGGGGGGTGTTATGTGACATGACTTCTATTGGGAATAGTTCTCAATAAAGGGTTTTCTACAGCGTGGTGTCTGCCAGCAGGAGATGGTGCATTTCATTAAGGAATTTCCCTAATTCCCTCCAGGGTTTAAAAAGAGTCTTATAGTCTGTCACTCCAGGGGTTGGGGGGGGGGAATTTTATTTTCGACTGACCCCACAGCACGGCACATTACCAACAGCAACGAGCACAGGGCAAAGGTTAAGATTCCAGTCATCAAAGTGCTCTAGTCATCAGACCCTTCGGAAGCAAAATGAGGCTTACGCGATCCTCTGAGTAGATAGTGCTGGCACCGGCCTTTAACATGGGGTATTTTCAGACGTTACCAGATCACGGTCAACCACGGACAATCCCCTGTGGTGCCGGATGGTCCCGTAACGTCTGGTTGGTCACCGCCAGATGTTCACCACGGTGAACCACCGGCAGTGAGCAAAATAACCACGCTTTCGGGGATGGTCCGGACACCATCCCCGAAAGCGTGGTTAATTGAACCACGGCCCGGAATCGGCGGACGGTAAAGTCTGTTACCGCCGCCGATTCTGGGCCGTGGCCCAGACCCCGGGACGGAATCAGGCACAGCAGCCAGATTGGCCGCTGCGCCCGCCCTCTCCCTAGATTCCCCGCCGGAATCAGCCGGCTCGTCTGTTGACGGGTCGTTCTGATTCCGGCCGGGAATCAGAAAGGCGATTCCATGACGGGGCCAATAAGCGCCCCGTCACGTCTGAAATCACCCATGGTTAGTTACGAGTCCCATTCACTTCAGAGGGGCTTGTGCTTGCTCAGAGGACCTCACCCTAAATCATTCATGAACTGGCATCTTAATCCCCCACTGTCTGTGACAACACGAGCTTTCATGCAGGCAGCCCGAGCTGCCTTCTGAACAGACCAAGCATCTAGAAGACACTCGCATGCGTGGGGGGGGGGCGGGATTTCCTGGCTTGAATGGCTGCCCTTGTAATTGTGCCGTCCGTTTCCCTTTGCCCCTAAGCAGCTGCTCCTTGTCCTCGTGAGAGCCTCTCAGTCGAGGCCATCTTTGCATCCTAGGCCTTCCTATGAAAATACAAGGCAGAGGTAAGTGCAGAAACTTGACTAACGGATGGATAACAATCCTCCCTTCATTGAAATCCGTGAGAGTTTTGCCCTTGATTTCAATGGAATCAGGACACAATCCTCTGCCATTAAGGGAGCGGGGAGGGGCTGCCTTTGGTTCCACAGATGGAAGATGTGAGAACCTGGGGTGCTTTGTGCTCCGTGCACTGTTGCCTGTTCCTTGCCACAGGGCAGCTAAGGAGCACCTTTCCCTATCACCATCTGGTGAGAAGGATGCAACCCTTCCCTCCAGACGTCTGATCTAGCCACCGTCCTTCATCCCTTTGTAACCTCGGGGCTAGGCTACTGCATTGGGCTCGTATGGGGCTGCCCTTGAAGGAGGGTTTGGAGACTGCAGCTACTGCAGCATGTGGCAGTCCCGTCCGCCTCCCGAGAGGGGTGGATTGCTAGGAGCACATTGCACCCCTGCTCCAGGGTCTGCATTTCCCCGCTAGTTAATGTAACCTTCCAGACCCAATTCAAGGGGCTGCTGCTTTTGACCTATAAAGCCCTAAATGACTTGAGCCCAGCATACCTTAGGGACCACCTTCTGCTCCGTATCACAATCTCTTCAGTCCTTCAGGAGCGGTCTTTTGGCACTGCCGTCGACATGCCAAGTCCAGACAGCGAGGGAGCGGGCAGAAATTGCCCCCAGCTGTGGGTGACTTTTCCTTTTGAGGTTCATCAAGGCCCAAGACTATGCACGTTCTGGAAGCAACCAGTGTGGTGTACTGGTTAAGGGACTGGCCTGGGAAAACAGGGGCTGAATCTCACCCTAGCCGATGAACTCACTGGGTGGCCTTGGACAAGTCTCAGCCTCAGTTCCCCATCTGTGAAATGGGAATGTGTGTCTGTCTGACTTTCCCTATGTGTTCCATGATTCATCTTAGATTGTAAGCCTACTGGGCAGGGACCTGTCTGTGACTGTAAAGCACTGCATACCCCTATACTAATCTATAGAAATGATTAGTAGTTTTTGTTTAAACAGGCTTTTGGTGGTCCGGGGATGAGGTTTTTTAATTGTATTTTCTTTTCCTGTATTGACTTGTTTTTAAATTATTATTATTATTATTATTATTATCATCCACCCTGAACCTGCTGTTTGTAGGATCAGTGGGGTAGAAATATAAATACTCCTGAGAATCTCAGCTTTCATGTTTGCTTGTTTAAAGTACGAATCTCCCCCCTAGCAGCTGCGGTGAAAAACTTTCAACAGCCAAAAAAAAAAATAAACCCGCCAAAGGTTCAAAAGGCAAATAAAAAGATCTCATTTTAATTATTTTTGAAAAGATCTCATGATTTCGACTCTCGTGATTTCAAATCTCGTGATTTTCAAGGGCCCGGACGCACGACTTGTGAAAATTTGTGGGTTAGGTCACCCAGGGACTGGGTGCACGACCAGGATGGCGCCAGCCATCCGGCAGTTAATTTATTTCGTGTCACCGGGTTGTAACATTCTTGTGTGCTCGGCAGAAGGGGCACAGAGGGCGGTGTGTGCAGTGGTGCACCCATGACACTGGGACACACAAGAACGTGTCATTCACACCTCATCCTGGTCATGCAGTTATTTCCTTTCCACTTCCGCATTGAAATTCAGTTAGGTTTTTAGGGTTGGTGGAGCAAATCAGCTGATGGAACTTTGAACTGGCTATTGCTTACTCTGACTTGCCCAGACAGGCCCAAGGAGTTAGTTATTGAATCGAGTGCCTGGATTCCACAGAAGAACAATCAAACACTAACATAGAAGCCTTGGTTTCCGCAAAAACCCCTCCCTCTGCCCGTGTTACTGGTGCCTCTGGGATTTAACATGCAAACCACAAACCCAGCTGTAAACAAACACTTCACCAGAGAAACCAAAGTGGCCCGTAGCAACCCACAGAGTAAACTGCTACACATGGTTTTTAAGGGAGCTGGATTAACAGCCGTTTTATAGGCCACGTGTCAAACGGGACAGATAACGAAGCAGCTTTCTTGGCAACGCAACGTCTATCATAAGAAGCAGAAAGCGAGGGGGGGTTATAATCCTTTTAGATCAAAGGGGTTTGGGGTGGGGGGTGGGGTTTATGGACCACTTCTAATATTCCCGTCTGACCCAGGAATGTGGAAGCACTTTGGTTAATGACACCGCTGAACCAAAGCCAGAAGAGTATAAAAATGTGCCACTTACTGGCTTCCTACTTCAAGTGACAAGGGAAACTGCCTCCTTCATCTAATTCACGAAGCCTTCAGTCTACTGCCTCAGGCTTGTGGCTCTGCTACAGTCAGGGCCCTGCGCCCGCGGTCCGAAAGCTTGAATATTCTCACCCACAGACATCGGTGCAATAAACGAGATCGTTCGAACCACTTTGTCGCCAGCTCTTACATTTGAGACCAACACGGTGACCGCGCTCTCTCTCTAGCTAATAATAATACTAATTAATGAATAAGGCAGATTCATTGGCAGGGCCAACGTTAGCACAGGGCCCTGCTGTTTCTCGATTTCCGAGGCTCCACAGTGGCCTGGTTTTTTTTGCCAAGGCAGGTGTGCCCCCCCACATGAATCCAAACATGACCACCTCTAGGTCCCTGCGGAGGACTCCCCCAAGGGGTGGGTCCATGAAGGACCCTGCATTTTATCTTTGCCCTGGGCCCCACAAATTCTAAGGCCGGTCCTAGTAATCAGTTTCAGGTTCTTTTGAATACAGCTCGACACTGCTGACTTACTTGCTGGAGGCGTAGCTATAGTTGGTGCAGCAGCACGGCCTGTGAGCCGGGGGGGCATGTAGAATTCATATGCACACTGGAGTAGAGAGCACCCCAGAGAGGTAGTGTGGTGTAGTGGGTACGGTGCTGGACATGCTTCGTCCTGGGAAGCCAGGGATTTAATCCAACCCGCAACTCACTGGGTGGCCTTGGGCAAGTCACAATGTTCAGTTGAGGGAGTCAGTGTGGTGTAGTGGATAAAGGGCTCGACCTTGGTCCTAGGAAACCAGGGTTCAAATCTTCTCCTAGCCATAAGGTGACTGTGGGCAAATCTCAGCCTCAGTTTCCCATCTGTAAACGAATGGGAATACAGGTGTGTTGCTCCCCCCACCTGTGTCCATCTCTGATTATAAGCCCTCTGGGTGCGGGGACCTGTTTCTAACATCTGTGACTGTAAAGTGCTATAGAAAATATTAGTAATGGGGGGGGGCCTTTCTATCTGCTGCACCAAAGCTCGTTCCCACTTAGCTACACCCTGGCCTACTCTAAGCAACCAAACGTCCAAGAGAAAGAGTGTAATCTTCTGCTGTTCAAGTGTTCAGGTCAATGGGAGCTGAGGCACGGGGTGTTTTTAGACAGACAGACAGCTCTGCTCTGTGTAGAGGTACCCGCCAGAGGAGATGCTCAAAGCGGAGCAGGCTGCCACTCTGGAAGATCCAGGAGAATGTCGCGTGGAACAGGGTGGCCACACCTGGGGGTAATGGCTGAAAGGGGGGGCTGTTGGGCGGCCCCCCGCCCAGCTGCCATTACCCCATTCAGCACCATGGAGTTGCAGCTTCCAGCCAAGAGTCTTGGGTGAGCAGCTGTAACTCGGTGGGGCAGGGACACCCACTGGTCTGTGTAAAACAGGCGGATGCGGGGGACACGCAGCCTCTGTGTCTGTTTACCCCCCACTGACTTTCAGCGAGGACAGGATCGTACCCCAAGTTTGAAACGCATCTATATTATTCCACTAAAACATCCTGCCCCGGAACACACGCCGGCCCGTTCCAGATACCTTTGGTCTGAGGCTGTTCGTTAGCCAGGAATTCTAACGAACAAAGAAAATGAGCTTAGGCAAAGAGCCCTTCACTCCAAGGAATGGTTTCTTTACATCGCTGTCGGGAAAGGACCTGCATTCTGCTGCCTAAGCAGCCGGGGCCTGATCCAAAGTCAGGTGGAAAGTTTGGATTGATTTCAGTGCGTTTAGAGGAGGCCCCCTAACTCAGCCCCCGGCATTCTTAGTTAAATTAAATTATGGGTCTCCCTGATCACCAGGCAAGCCTAGACTTGAAGAGAAAGGAGTCAATCCCAGTTTCTCTAGTAACTGGAGGCCAAAGAAAGAGCAGGCTCTGCTCTCCTGGACATGTGATTGCATACAGCCACCCCAGAACTTTGATGGGGGTGATTTCGACTTTAAGCGTCCGCTTTTATTTCAAAGTGTACGGAGCTGACATGAACACCTGCGCGTGGGCTTCTTTGGCAAAGCCTGCCATCTCCATGAACTCAATTAGTTTAAAACGAAAACACCCCTTTGGCTTAGAGAAGCAAACGTTCATCTATTCACCAAGCAATCTGCCCAGACTGATGGGACGTCTTAAGCACAACAGACAGGATTCCCCATTGCAGGTAAGACATCCGAGCTTTAACGAATGATCCTGCTTTTGAAAGGAATCCGGGAGAGCTGAAAAAAACCTTTGTCGAATAAGACGTGAGTTTAACGGTGGCCCTTTTTAAACGGGCAGCGGGGTGTGGGCCAGGTGGGTGTGCCGCCGGTGGAGTGCCGCTGCGGGGGCGATGGGGATGGGGAGGTGTTTGGACAGTCCTTGCATGGACCGTAGAGACAGCAGCGCGCAACAGCGTTGCCTTCCAAAGATGCCAGTTGCAGTGTGAATGCTGGGATATTGTGAGCTTCGTCCACGTTGAACCTGTGTGGCCTAGTGAATACATTGATGGATGGGGACCTGGGAGACCAGGACTCAAATCTCCTCTTAGCCATGGACTCTAGACAATGTAAGACCTGGCTGTTCCGTCGTGCCTTTCCCGAGGGAGATGGGGTGGGGGGTGGGGTGGGTTAGGGGGTAGTTTGTTTTATTGAGCGTTTTATCTGTATTACTGTCGTTTTATTGTTTTAAATTGTTTTAATATGTTGTTAGCCGCCCCAAGATGCTTTGAGCAGGAGAGGGCGGCATGCAAATTTTATAATAAATTAAATAAATAAATAAAATAAATAAATAAATTGACTGGGTGGCCTTGGCCCAGTCACTTGCTCTCAACCTCATCTGTAAAATGGGAATGTATGTGTCTCTGTCCTTCCCTATGTTCCCTTTCTGCCTCTCTATCCCAGATTGTAAGTCCCTCGGGGCAGAGACCTCGCTCTAATCATCATTGCTCAGCACCAGGCACGTTGCTGGTGCTGTATGTGATGTGACTGGGCCACCATATTCGTTTCAATGACATGGTTAATCCTAGGCGAAGCAATGGAGAAATTAATCGCCATCAAAGCCATAGGGTGTTGACAAATGGGATGGTGGCCCGCTTTGACCCGCGGGCCACTCTCAGATTTGTTAAGGGCCATCCACACATTTGGCCCAGAGTTTCCATGCCCAGGGAACGGCCCACCTGACCGGGCTACAGCGGGCTATCCCGTGTGATAAGCGCTGCCCACTGTTCCTGGCCCAGTCTGGAGTGGCCCCTATGACGGGTGGCCATGGCGGCGCATCATTGGCCGCCATGGCTAAGCATCATGGGGCGGGGGGGGGGCGGAGCAAGCTGTTGGGCCTAGGCCTGGCCAAGGGAATGTTTGTGTGAGTGGCACCCCGGTCTGGATCAGTTTGTGATGGCGGCGCTCCGCCATCATGTATGGTTTTTACCCATAGGCTTAAACGTTCCATTTATAGGCTCCGTCTCTTGTTGGCTGGGTTTCCTGTGTGGGGAGCTAGTTTGGGTGTGGTGGATCCTGACTTGGCTGGACTTAGATGACTCTTCCCGCTCTAAGGTGCTAAATCAGGGATAGGGAATCTCAAATGCAGCCCGCAGCAAGTTATTATGTGGCTCCTGGATCCAGTTCCTATTCCCAAGCACTGAAGAAATGAACTTAGGGAAAGAGAGCTGAGATGAAAACATGCCCACATGGAGAGGGGACACACACACACATTTCTCCTGCATGTTTGCTGTTACATCCTGAACTTTCTGTGGGTCTAAATCACTCGCCCAGACCTTAAACAGCCGGATCTTTGAAGAACTTCGGCGTAGAACTTCTCCCAGAACGTTTGTGTGTAAAAGGTTCTCCTGGTAAACTGCTTTGCTCCAGGCAGCTGTGGTCACTTGGTTTCCATGGCAGCCTGTCACGTCTACAGCTGCAGCTACTTTACGCTGCCTCGAGGCAGTGTGTGTGTGTGTGTGTGTGTGAAAAATGCATCTGGAACTTACTTGTGGACTTGTAAACCTAGAAGACTGAAAAATCCGGAACTTTGTGTGTGTAAAAATGCCCCCAGATTCATGTTCTTCAGCCTCCTTTTCTGAGCACACTGGCCCTTAAGCACCCCGCCCCCACCTTCTACGTGGTCCTCGGAGCTTGTACAAGTGGCCGCTGGGAGGGGAAAGGGGCTAAATGAATGGGGGTAGGGGGCGTTGTTATGGCGTGCTCTCCAGGCCTGTTCATTTCAGTGAGAGTTTTGTAAGTATTTGTTTCAGACAATTAATCAAGTTTTCCATCAAAAGCCTTAATTCTCAGAGAGATTACACTGACAGGTGCTTTACAGATACAAATGATAGACAGACAGACAGATAATATTTCTAAATGCCTACTTTAATACTGCAATTACATATATGTTTCAAAAGGAATGATACTGTTAAATATGTGCCAGATTCAAAACCCTTTGGAATCAAAAGAAAGACTCCAATTAGCATCCAAAGATTTCAAATCAAATTCATACTGGGCCAGACCAACGGACCATTCAGCCCAGCATCCTGTCTCTGACAGTGTTACAGTCAGTGGCAGACTGGGCCAGACCAACGGACCATCCAGCCCAGCATCCTGTCTCTGACAGTGTTACAGTCAGTGGCAGACGGGGTCAGACCAACGGACCATTCAGCCCAGCATCCTGTCTCTGACAGTGTCACAGTCA
>QEPC01009472.1:4752985-4763161 GCA_003113815.1 Sphenodon punctatus | reverse complement strand
TCTCTGACAGTGTCACAGTCAGTGGCAGACTGGGTCAGACCAATGATCCATCCAGCCCAGCATCCTATCTCTGACAGTGTCACAGTCAGTGGCAGACTGGGTCAGACCAACGGTCCATCCAGCCCAGCATACTGTCTCTGACAGTGGTCATCTTCGGTCCCTTTGGACAAGTACCCAAGAAGTCATCATGGAGTGATCCGTTCCCTGCTATGCAGCATATGTCTGGGAAGATCTAGGTATTGCAGACTGTTGAAGGCTGCATCCCCTCCTCTGGCCAACTTCAGTGTAGGACAGGAATCCGAACAAGCAATAAGATTTCCATCAGAGTGGGGACAGTGATTATGCATGGAATTATAGTGCCAGAAATGGATGCTGAACCATGGTGGTTAGAAACAGGTCCCTGACCATGAGAAGCCTTGGATGGACAGGGGAGTGGAGACAAGGAGGAGGAGAACAGAGAAACAGGGCTGCCTTCAAGAAGCAGTAGGGGCATGTGCTTAGCTTAGTTACAAGGGGACGGGAGGGGGGATCCTGAAGGATGAGGAGCAGCATAAAGGAGTCATTGATGGTGGTGAGGAAGAAGGGAAAGGCAGGAAGAAGCGGTAGGCTTTCGGAGGGAGGAACCAGGCTGTTTGTGCTTGGGGAGGGAGTTCCGACATAGGATGTGACGTGGGAGAAAATGGAAGCTTGACAGAAGCGGTAGGTTTTCAGGAGGGATTTGAAGGTTGGGACTGGAGCAAATGTATTCAGAGGGGAATCATAGAGTTGGAAGGGTCTCCAAGGGTCATCCTGTCGGGCCCCATGCTTGGGGCAGGATCTGCTCTAGCTAGATCTTCCAGCCTCATTCCTAACCCCTGGGCCATGGAGGCTGAGGGTCACTCACAATCACATATTGCTAAATGAGAGACAGGTCCGAGTCACATCACGAGAAAGCCAGGAGTAGCCAAGTATGGAAGATTTTGCCAGTCTCGGGTGTAGTTGATCCCAGTGCCGCTAAGACGGTTTCAACATAAGACAGCGGGCAAAGCTTCCTAATCCTGAGAGCTGCATCCATTTATCACGCTGGGGTCAAAGAGCTGCAAGTAGACAGCCTTTGCCTGCTTCTGACATAAGACATTGCTTTCCTTGGCAATCTGGATGTAGCAGAGAGAGACCGAACTCTCCTCCCCTAGTTCTGCAGTGTCTGCATGGGGTTGTGGACGTAGCTCCCTCTCTGAGTTGCATTGTCCTTTCTTTGGTGAGAAGATTTCTGCACAGGGCGAGTAACCCCCTAGAGATCCTGCAAGGACAGTTTTGTTTGTGCGGGTGATTAGAGGGATGTTAATCTGTGGTTGTGCAGCGCAGCAGCAGCTGTGAGGCATTTAAATGCGACTCCTTAACTCTGAATACTGAAAGAGAAGAGAGAGCTTGAAATCAGGGCTAAATTTGGGGGGGGCTTGTCTGGGTTCTACCCCGGCAATTAAATTGAAGGGGGTGAATGAGCCTCAGGAAATGTTTCCAGGAGGCGTGTGCACCTTGAAATGGGAAAGACCTGGAAAAGGCCGATATTGGCCATTTGGGGGTTGAAAACAAAAGGCAGAATAAACCTGGGCGGTTGATTTGGCTTTTATTAACGACCTTTCTGCCCCACCCCCTGCACTGGGCATCCTTAAATCACAACTCCTGTTTTGCAGGGCATTGCAGAGAAGCAGGCTAGGCTAGTGGTTGGGTTGCTCTCCGGAGAACAGGCTTCAGTCCCCTGCTCTGACGAATTCAGGGCTGGAATCTGTGGTTTCTGGGGCAGGCTTGGGTCCTGGCAATTCATCTTTTTTATATGCAAATTAAGCAGCGCGCTTAATTAATCAGCAAATGGAAGAATGCCCAGCTGTATAGGCGACTGGCAAGCATCTGTCGATAGTGGGGGGGGGAGGCACAGGAGTGGGGGCTAGGCAGGGGTCCAGAGGGCTTCTGAAAATCGGGAGGGGGGTACATTCCCTAATTTTCAAAGTGGTCCCCAGGAGGAAAGAGGGTCCTCGCCCCTGGTTTACAGCATGCCAAATATGGGGGACCGACCCCTCCAAAATCACGAGTTGCTTCTGAAAAATGCTGCTCTTGACACAGAGGGTCCCTGACTATAAGCCAGGGTCCCACGCAGAGACACACCTTCTGCAGACACTGGGTCACAATCCTGGATGATAGTTTGATATATTTTGCATGTCATTGTTGCTGCTGCTGGGGCCCTGAGCAGGGGCACCTGCAGAATTAAATTGGGGGAGGGAGAGGGGGAAGAGTCCCTGTATCCTGCCGCTTTTCAAGCCTCACAGAGTCACAATGCTTGGAAAAGAGAAGTGGTCACAAGTCACCTCAGACTGCCACATACCTCTCTCTCTCTCTCACACACACACACGGGTTGCCACCTATGCAAGGCTGCAGGGCTCTGCATTGGTGCCAAGGCACCAATGCAGAGCCCTGCAACCTGTATTTTTCATACGTGTTCATTAAAAAATTACATAGGGGGCAACCCTAACACACACACGGAGCTGAACTGGGACCTGGAGACGAGGGTCCAAATCGCAGCCATGAACTCGTTGGGTGACCTTGTGCAAGTCCCTCTCTCTGAGCCTCAGTCCCTTTATCTGTAAAATGGGGATAACAATGACCTCCCTCACAGGGTTTTCCTGAAGCTGAACTAGAGAGGGACTGTGGTAAAGCAATTTGAACTTACAATGCTAATATAATCAGTCTCGGGGGACGGGTTAACCCAGGCAAAGGATTTGGGAACCACTTCCTTAATAGGATGGCCAGACCTCCCCTTTAAAAGAGGACACTTATGAAAAATACATGTTGCAGGGCTGCCTTGGTTCCAATGCAGCCCTGCACCATGTATTTTTCATAGACGTATCCCTTAACGTCCCCGACACCAGAGGTCTCACACATCCTCGGCTTCTCACCGCCACAACCGGTTAACGGGAGATGAGCGTGTTTAAAGCCCCTGCAGTTCCTCCTCGCGGCTACTGAGGGGCTGCCCTTGAGACAAAACAGCTAGAAAGGATTGCTCCATCCTCTCCGTGGAATCTTGTCGTGCCCCGGACACCAGGGCCGAGCACTAGGTTGCTTCAGTGGGGGCAGGAAAAGAGCCGGAAGGGAGATTAAAAACTAAACTGCCTAACTGAGTCAGAACAACGGTCCATCTTAGCCCAGCATTGTCACAACAGCAGGGGTTTCAAATCTGGGACCAAATCCAGCCCTTCCAGGGTCTCTGGCAGAGGCCATCCCAGCATGCTACCTGGAGAGGAGGGTCCAGGCCACATCTCATTGGGGGGCCTTTACAAGTCCAAGCCCCTACCACAGGCCTCCCCCAGATGTGCTACCAGGCATCCTGAGGTGAAGATGCTGGGGATTGAACCTGGGACCTTATACATGCATAGCACACACTCTTACCACTTGAGCTATGCCCCTCCTGAAGAAAAGGAGGGTGGTACAGCAGGTAAAAATAGGGGGAAGGGGACTCTTCTGCTTAATGTACGTGCCGCACTGGGGCCCTCAAGATTATTTGTGGTTTCTGCCACAGAGTTAGTGGGTTCTGTGGGCCTTGAGGTTGCTCTGAGCCCTGGGAAGCTCTCTGCAGCAAGTCAGGGATGCCATGTTGGAGGAACCATCAACTGCCCTGAAAGGGGCATTGAAAAACCCCTGTGCCCCGAAAAGCTGAAAGAGTGAGGGTGGCGGTGTGTGGTGAGCAGGGGAGAGAGACTGAACCAGGCCTCTCTCTGGCTTTCTAATTAGTCCCACATCACAGTGTTGGGTACGTAAGGGCGAGCCAGGGGCTGTTTTCAGCTTACCGTGCCCATCGTATTAGCACCTAGGGTGGCCAGCTAGGCCAATTTGTTAAGGAACTTATGAAAAAATGCATGTTGCAGGGCCTGCATTGGCACCTAAGGCCAGTGCAGGCCCTGCAACATGTATTTTTCATAAGTGTTCCTTAACAATTGGCCTAGGTGACTGACAACCCTACTAGAGCCTCGCTCTGGCTCCACGGCCCGTTACTTACATCCTCCGGCATCACCAGTCTCTGTGGAGCTTCACCAGGGAGTGGCCAAAGTCGCAATCTGCCTTTTCTTTGCAGACAGCGCTCGGTGAGGGGGATGGGTTTTGGGTGGGGTGGGGTTCGGGCCTCATTTGTTTATAAATTTACATTTTTTAATGGTTTTACATTGTATTTTTTATATTCTGGGTTTTTTTATTCATTGTACGCTGCTTCGAGCTGCCCTTGGGCAGGAGGGGGGTGGGTTATAAATGATGAAATAAATACATTAATTAATAAACTCCAGTGTGTAATGCTATAGCTATAGGGCAGGAGTGAGGAACCTCAGGCCCGAGGGCCAAATGTGGTCCACATCAGGTTTTTATATGGCCCTTTTCCAGCCTCTGGATCCAGTTCCTACACTGCAAAACTGCGTTTGGGGTAAAGGAGCAGAGATGAGGGGACAAAGATACAAAGTTAGGGGACAGATCCATGGCACACATTGATTTCTGGATCCCCCTTTTCTTGAACACACCCTTTAAGCCTCCAAATTCTATGCAGCTCTTGTTGCTTGTAAAACATTTTCAAAGTGGCTCCCGGGAGGGATGGGGAAAAGGTTCCCCACCTGTGATATAGGGAGCAAGGGATTGGGTGAGATGACCATGGATATTTCTACCAGCCTTACCAATCTGTGATTTTGGCCCTTTTCACACAGGCGCTCCCCGCCCCCCTCTCACACATGTGTGCAGTGGGGACGCCCGCGCGAACGCCATGGCGGGGATAGGGGGCACCCGTGGGAACAGGCTCCAATGCCGGTTGCTCCTCCACCCACCGCGGCCCCACCCCCACCCACCATGACCCATTTGAAAAGGGCCATAGTCCCATAACACACTAGGAGGCTTTTTGTCCTATAGCCCAGGAAGCTCTGATGTAAAGAAACTATAACAGAGCAAAGGGTAAGGCAGATTAGCGATAGCTTTGGAGGGTGTAGGGAAAGGACAGAGAATTTAAGCATCATGACAAAGTGGAGCTAACTAGGAGCCCATCTCTATTTTTTTTATTTCAACAATTTATATCCCGCCCCTCCTGAAAACAGCTCATTATGATGATGTTGAATGCACCAAATCCAAAATATGAAGGTAAGAATCATTGGTAAAAAAAAAATTAAGTCCATTTGTGTGATTTACCCCCCTAAACCAGACTTCCCATAACACCCAAACTGTTATTACTGAAGAGAAGCGATGATGTTTTCTTTCTGCCGCGTCTATAATCTGTATTTAATTTATCCATGGAAACTTTTTGGCACAATTTAAAAAAAAAAAAAAAAAAAGCCTACCATAGTTAAAACCAACCCATCCCTTTCAAAGTACTGATCCAGCCTCCTCCTCTGGCAAGCCACACCTGAGTGTCCATGACTACAGAGCGTATACAAATGGCCCAAGCATGGAGATGCCCCATAGCCCGGTTGGGGCCAGTTTAGTCTAGGATTCTTGAGAGACTGTTGCTTCGGGATCATCCTAAGATTTTTAGCTTGAATTTCTGCCCTGCTGAATGACGTTCAGAATAAACAAGTTGAAAAGTAGGGCGGGAGGAATGTTAGCAATAGGATAAGATCGTTGCGTCTACCACCATTTTTTCATCCCAATTGAATCCTTCGAAAGGCTCCGATAAGCCTTATCCGTGCGGTGCTCCCCATCAGAATTGCTGCAAGGTAAGCAACGCATGAGCAAACTCTGGAGTTGGCTTTGCGCCCTCTGCGTCTGAAGCATTTCTTGGTGAAAACTTGTAAGGTGTCGCTCTTTTGGGGGGTGAGCTTCATCTCCGGTGTAACTCCACCTGGCTTTCTCTCCTTGCAAAGCAAGAAAGAGTAAGGCAAGCCCTACGGAGAATATTTAATGGCAAACTCCATTTCATGTGTATTTAACCAACATCATAAATAACCTTTCTTCAGATAGGGTGTTTAATTTTCTGGAACAGGTAAAATACTAGTTGAACAGAACCTCTTGAATTGGTTCTGGAGGCTGAGACATGCTGTAAGTTACCTACTTTTATCAATGGACATTTTCAGACAAGACACTCTCCACCACCACCCACACACTATACATGTTGCAGGGCTGCAGTGTTGCCCTATGGGTGCCCTGTAACATGTATAGTGTCCGAAGAGTGTCTTGTCTGAAAATGCCCAATGAAGCAAGCCGGTGAAATAAGAAATGATGGGAAACAGGGGATGTTCTACATCCGGTCAGGCTGAGAGTCTCTTGTGTATTAGTAACCATTCTGCGGTATATTTGTAAAAGTACTGACATCTTTGCACTGTCTCCGCTTTCACAGCTTTCCAGAGAAGCAAGCCCAGAGAGAGAGAGCGCAGTTGCCATGTTGGTCCCAAGTGACAGAGAGACAAAGGGGTTTGAATGAGATTTTTTATTGGAGAGACCGCGGAAGGATTTCTAAGATGAGTTAATGAACGTCCATTATTGTTCATGTTTTTAGCATTGCAACTAAAATTATTATCTACTATGAGTTTTCTAATGGGGAAACTGCTCGTTCCCAATATTCTGAGACAAATGTTATACCTGCTTTCGTTCCACCAACCCCAGTGGATGGGAATGAACATCCTAATTTATTCCAATGCTGCATCTTGGCACAAGCCGCGCAACCATTTCTTCCCTCATTGTGCACTTACTCAGAGGAGTGGTCTCATGTAAGTCGATGAGTATACTCAGCTAAGGAAATGCTTACCAGTGCAAATAAGGCAGAGATGCCCAAAGTTTAGTGCAGTTGGGACTCAATTTTGAGACATGCAAAGCAGATAATGCAATTGTGACCCCATCGGCAAAATGCACACACACACTCATATGGGGTTCTGACATTTTTGGGAAGCTCTGAAATAAGCATTGTTCACAGAGCATGAACTGAAAACAGACCTGCACTGTAACTCCGCTTGAACATTTATTATTAACATTTATGAATGTTAATATTATTTAACATTATTATTATTATTATTAGCAGGCATTTATATAGCGCCAGCAATGTACCTTGCGCTTTACAAAGTAATGGAATAGACAGGGTCCCTGCCCTAGGACTGACAATCTGTTGCAGGGCTCCATAGGTCCTCAATACAGCCCTGCAACATGCCTACGACATATTAAAGTAGTGTTACAGCGGAGCTACATGCATGTCTGTTTTCACCCTCTGTCTCCCAGAATGAGCCAAACTTTCCTTGAATTCAGTGGAACCATAATTTTAACACACACACACCCCTTACTCACCTGCTTCACTTCAGGCACCATGAGAAGGTCTATTGAAATAAGTTGGGCTACTCTCAGGAGAACTAAGTGTATATTTTACTATATAGTAAAATACTATCGTTTTTAGTTGAGTTAATTGAGTTAATTAGTTAGTTGTTAATGTTGAAGTTAATAAGTTAAAGAATTGTAAGCCACCCTGAGCCTAAGCGATTGGCTGGGATTAAAAAATCTCAATCAATCAATCAATCAATCCAATCGACCAATCATGTTTGCTGCCCCAGGGCCGTTAGCAGTTGCCATTTTTGAACTTCACGTACGTTTACTTTGATTCTGTTTATCTTTGGGAAGCTTTAGACTCATTTTAAGCTGTTTGTTTGTGTTGAGTCAAATGCACGTTTAAATGATTGGGATGATTTCATCTCTGGTGTAAGTCTATTGGCTTCAGCAAAGCGGCAGCGGAGATGAACGCGTCCCAGCGTTTGACATTGCTAACCGATTGCGTTTCCGCAGCGAGGTTCCATGAAGACTAATGACTGGTTCTGTTTCTGTTCTTTCTAGGTTTGACTGTAGGGCTGCAGCCTGCCGGCGGAGACGTAGCGTTTGGTTTGTAGGCAGTGTAGTTAGCTGATTGTTTCCGTCCCTCTGCAATCACTAACTTCACTGCCATCAAAACAAGACACACAATTCCCTTCTGACAGCGCCGCCGTGGAGAATGACGCGCCTTTCAACGTCCTGTCGCCCACCCCCTTCCCCGAATGAAGAATCCCATCTGCTAATTCACGCAGTTTCAGTTTTGGATGCATCAGCAGCTCAGCACAGAATGCATTATTTAAAGTCACGTTTTCATTGGAAGTTGGGGGCCGGGGTGCTTAAGGGGTGTGCTCATGAAGGGGAGGTTCCAGATCATGGATTTGTGCCGTGATTCCATCCCCTCTCCTTGTGTGCGTGCCTTCATCCCTGGTCCCTTACCCCGAGCTCACGCTTTCATGGTTTGGGGGCAGGAACTAGATCCAGGAACTGGAAAGGGGCCAAATAAAAATTACCCACAGGCCACATTTGGCCTCTGGGGCCTGAGGTTTCCCACCCCTGCTCTTAAGATTCAGTGTTCTTATAGGCCATGTTGTTTTATTTATTCAAGGAAGGGAAATGCCCCTATCTCAGGCCTCGGTTCTGTCTTCGTCAATGAAATGTGTGGATATTTTCAAAATATTGGGGTTTATGTTTTTAATGCCTTTACCAACTTAGTGTACATCAGAAGATCCATTTTGCAGCACCGCTAAGGTCCCACGATGGGGGGAAAAAGTTCAACTTGGCTTAACAGTACTTAAATACTGCCCTGTTTCAAAGGTAAGGTCTGGTCGTCGTGCAAGAGGGAGTTGGAAGAGATCTTGTATATCAGCCTAGTTACTAGGCAGTGTAGTTAGCTGATTGCTACAGGCAACAATCACTAACCACACAGCCAGGTAAAAAGGTCTGTAATGCCCCTTCGAAGACGTCTGGAATACTGAAATGTTTTGTTGCCACAAAATTCCCATCGATAACGTCTCAGCCGAATTGCATAACATGGAACCCGAGTAGAGCAGATTTCCCAATGAAAATCCAAATGATCAGACCAGTCACCAGCCCCGATGTTTGACCACCGCTTACTTGAATCCAGGAGTCTGGACAGAGCGGCATTTTAAACTGTTTTGTACTGCAGAAGGCAGAAATGAACTGCAAATCAGGATCCGGGGGGAAATTTTTCTTTTTGTGGACAAAGGCCATATTCTTGAGCACCTCCAAGGTCATAAGTCGTTTCAGGACGGCAGCCATAAGGTCTACTTCTGATTTTAACTTACACGCACTTTATATGGAAAGGTCCCACAGATGACTCACTTGTCCTAGCCCTGATCCTGTGAGATGCTGAGGCTTTCTGCAAATCCTAGGGTGTTAGATGTTCTTGTGTTCATGTACAAGATAGATAGATTTGATGTAATACAGTCATCGGTGTGAAACTGACGAATCACAGAATCGAGTTGGAAGGGAGCTCAGAGGCCAACCCGCTGCTCAATGCGGGAAATCCACAGAAACAGCATCCTCGACAGATGGCCGTCCGGACTCTGTTTGAAAACCTCCAGCAAAGGAGAGCCCCACCCCACCCCGAGGTGATTTATTCCACTGTCAAACAGCTCTTGCTGCTAGGAAGTTCTTCCTAAAGCTGGTTTGATTCTGATTTTTCTTCTGTGTATATTTTTCCATTGGTCTTTTAAGTAGTGTATAATATGCCCTTGTTTCCGTTGATCAGCTAGCTTGTCTGCTGTCAGGAATACAAACGTTACTATCCCATGCAGAAATATCAAGTGAAGGTTATTATTACTGTGCTCGACGGTGCTTGACTGAAATAAGATCAAGTGGTATGAAATCAATGCTTCAATGTCAATATTTCTCTGTTTTAATGTATACGGCAACATTGCTGCCCCTGAATCAAACACTCTAGGCCCAGATTTTCTGTCCTTACGTGGGCTAACCCTCTGTTGACTTTAGGTAGAATTTGCATGTCTGTATAACACTAAATATTTTGACTTCCTACACACCTGTGTGTCTTGGAAGCTTGCCTATGCTCACCAACAGAAGTTCATCCAATAAAAGAGATCATCTGACTGACTTTGTCTCAGTTTCCAGATGTTATGACACTTGACTAGGAAATGAAATTTCCTTGCAGCATCAGACGGTTATACAAATCTGCTGCTACAGCTTCTGCGCGATGTATTTGAATGTGAACCATCCTTGTAAAAGATAGAACTGGTATTATTCAGAAAGGGCAAGACTGGCTTAAATCTTGCTACTATGGTAGCATTACCTAAAAACTATCAGCTAATGGCTGTGTTGTGATCTAGGAAAGACTGAAGGTTTTGGTGGCAACAGCAATGCCATGATTCCACCATGTTA
>QEPC01009472.1:4722778-4748528 GCA_003113815.1 Sphenodon punctatus | reverse complement strand
TAGGTATAGGAATAGTGGCTCAGCAGGATAAAGAGTCAGACAGAGCAGAGCGAAAGAGGTGAGTTTTAAGGAGAGATTTGAAGGTATGAAGGGAGGGGGCAAGGCGGATGTTTAAACACCGAGGGAAATCAGCTCGAATACAGAATGCAAAGCTACATCAGGTTGATCCTGTGTTCACTGAAGTCAGTACTTTAATAGGACGGAATTGGGACCATAATATATAAAACTCCAGACTAATCAGGATACTGTTAAACTAAAATTTAGGGCTCCGCGGATCCTTGCCCTTCCTCTGTTGGTAAGAAGGAGATGGAAAGGAAGGTTAAGGAAGGTTAAATAGGCAGACGGGGGGAGGAGGGGGGGGAACAGACATAGCACTAGCTCTACTTTAACCCCGCTTTAACATTTCTTATGCTTGTTGCAGGACTGTATTGGTGCCCTATTGTTGACGGGAGGGGCGGGATATAAATGTAAATATAAATAAATAAATAAATAAATAAAACATGCATAAGAAATGTTCACGTGGAGTTAGCATTATGTCTGTTTTCACCCAGGGAATGGCCATCCTGGGAAATTGGTAGGTGGTGTAAAAGATGGGACATTAGATCTCTACCCCCAGCTTCTGTCCCCTGAACTTTGGTGATCTCAGCCCATCCGATCTCTGCTCCCTGAAGGACAAAGGTAGGTTCAGGATATTCTAGGATGAGGTTTGTGGAAAGGAGGCATATTTCCATCTGTGCCTTCTGCCCCCAGGGAACAGAGCAAGACCTGGCAATAGCATGTGCAAAGGATCAAATTCCCAAAGACACCCAGTTCCAAAGAGATCCGTTTCCTCTTTAAACGGGTAACCTTGTGAAAGCGCATAAATATTCTACCTATTCGCCTACATAAATCCAGAACTTGCTAAAATGTGAATGCAAGACTAATCTGCTAAAGATATTTTTTAATATTTTTTTTCCTGTATGGATCATGTTGATTTCACCAGTTTGAGCAGGATTTTTGAAAATTAATCAAAGGTGAGCAACACAGAACAGATTAGAGCGGAACGTATCAGATTAGAGCAGACCGTAGGCAGCACAAGTCTGAGCGCCCCATGGACTAGACCATGTCTTTGTAGCCAGTCCCAGATATTTCAGGGAAAGATACAGGAAACTCAGGAGCGGATGAGTGTGTATTAATTTATCCTTAGAGAATGCTTTTTCCTAACTTCTTTGAATTTGTGTAATGAAGCAGGATTGTTTATATCCCATCTGCGATTTTAGGTTGCATAATTCAAGAACTCCTTCATTGATTCGTTCCAAATTTTGTAGAAATAAAATTAGCCAACTCCCAGAGCTAACCTAGCAGTCTTGAGTCCATGACATCTTGGGTTGTTAAATTTTTTTTAAAGGAATGTGCAGGGTGAAGGTGCAGGATTCAGAACTGGGTTTACTCATTTGCAGTCCTACTGTGGTGAGAGTGCTGCCTTTCTGTAGCCAAAAGCAACTCTCTACCTTTTGGCCACAGTCTTGCAACTGCCTTCATACAGCTGGACCCTGGACTCCCGTTGAAATCAATGGGGCTGTCAGTAGGTACAGAGGCTGCTTATGGAGATGGAATTGGCAAGCTAGGGTTGTGATTTATGATGCTGATTTAAATCCCATAGTTGATATGCGAGACACTGGTAAAATCAATTGGAAGATGTGCGCAGGAAGATGTGTTTATCTACCTGACATTTAACAATCCCCCAAGAACATAGGCCATTTCTAAATGGGCAAGGCTAGGGGGGCAGGCTGTGTGCACACACACTTCCGATGAGTGGGAGGGGCACCGGATGAGCTGGGACGGGGGTGCGCTGGGGGTGTACCCCACTCATGCCCCCGCATGGAGCATCCCAGTTTTCCCCCCGATGCTCTGTGCGGGGGCATGAGTGGGCAGAGCGTGCGCCCATCCACACCGTCTCCAGATGGGCGCGCGGATGGGTGGGGCGCATTCCGTTTAAAAAGTCAGTTCCCTACTGAGTCAGAAGGGTCCATCCAGCCCAGCATCCTGTCTCCGACAGTTGCCGTTCTTGGTCGCTTTGGAGACGTGCCCAACAGGTCACAATGGGGCGATCCGTTCTCTGCCTGTTGTTGCTCCCGAGCAGTCGCAGAGACCTTGTATTCCAAACTGGCAGCCACCGTGTTGATGCAGTCATTGAAATTTGATGATTGCACACCAGAAGAGATGCAAGATAAGGGGAATCGTATCAAACTGTACATGGTGCCTCTCCTAAAACTCAGTAATGCTCTCTATACTCTGGCACCAGAGTCTGGGGCCTGTCTAAAAACCTTGCCAGGGAAAGCAAAGCTGCCAGCTTGGAGCTGAGCAAGATCAATTAAAAAAAAAAAAAAAAGTACAGGGAATCGGGAGAAACGACTACAGCTTCGTATCGACTCTGATTTGTTCACTAGTGTTAAACGACCCATGGAAGTAACGCATCGGATGCTTTTAAAGGGGGTTGGCAGATGAGGCAGTAACCCACAATAGCCCACACCCGCCTGTCTGTTAGGTGACTGTCAGATGTTTTCCTGCCCCCACCCACCCCCTGTGCCGCAGCCCCCACTCTCGGAGCAGGCCAATCAATACGTATCTGTTAGGGTGCATGCGCAGCCGATACGCATGGCCGGGTCGGCCAGGACCATAGAGTCTCGGGCGGAGCGCCTAGAGTGTTCCAAAAAGACGCTCCCGCCACTCTCCCGCTCACAGGTGGGGTGTCTTTTTTACTGTCACTTTCTGGAGTGCTCCCAAAAGACACTCCAAAAAGCGAAAACAAACAAGACTACGGACCAAGACCATAGCGGGCACGGCTTCCTGTACCCAGGGGTCACCGCGGCGGTGCGTCAAGAGGGGGTGGGGCACGTGCGGAGCATGTCGCTTGCCCGTCTTGTGCTCTTCGTCGCACGGAACGTCCCAGTGGTGCAAACTCCACGGAGCGACCCCGGACTCCGTCAGGCTGGTTTCTCGCCTGCTAACACCCAAAGTGTCAACGGCTTGGGCTGCCGTCCTCAACCCATTTACTCTCTCGGTGAGACTACTCGTGAGTAAGTGCTTTGAGGACTGGTAGCCTTTTGATTATATTTATTTATTATAAAATGTGTATGTCGCCCCCTCCTGCTAAAAGCATCTCTGGGCAGCTAACACCAGATTAAAATAAACAACAATAATACAGTTAAAATCCCACAATAAAAACAAGTTACCCCCTACCCCACCCACCCCATCTCCCTCGGGAAAGGCCCAGTGGAACAGTCAGGGCTTACATTGTCTACGGAAAGAGGGGAGATCGGCGGTCAGGCGGACCTCCGGCGGGAGGGAGTTCCACGGCCGCGGCGCAGCCACAGAGAACGCCCTCCTCAAGGTCGATACGCGAGAATCCCGGGCGACCTCCAGGAGGGCACCCGTAGCTGACTGCAGAGAGCGATCCAGGATCCGGAGAGTGAGGCGGTCCTGCCTTGCACCGTAAGCTCCTTCAGGGGGGGTCAGTTCATGCCGGTGTGTTCGTGCAATGAGGCTTTTGTTTTGTCGGGGCTGTAGACACTACAGGAATTAACAATAACATTTCTAAAATATCTCAACTTTTTCATTGTTATATTAACAACAACCCTACAATAACCACCCTGTAAGTCTAGCATGACGTTCTCGAGGCTTCACATGGTTTAGGCTGCAATCCTCAAATTGCTTACTCCACAGCCGTTTCCTAGAAATCAATGTAGGATGTTTAAGGATTAGATTCCTGGTCTTTTTAGCATCGTTACCCTATGCGGGGAGTATCCTTCCAGACATCTGCCCTGCCTTTAACCCACAGGCCACGTTTCAATGAAGAGTTAATTCAGTGTAGTTTGGTCTTACGCCTGTTTTCCTCCTGAAGGGCTCGCGCAAACAGACCGCTAAACCGACACTGTTCAGGATTTCAGGAATCTGCATCTCTAGCAAATAATGTTACAGCGCTGTGATAAGGCTGGCCAGGCTTCGTCTGTAATTAGAGGAGGTTTTCTTTATTTTTGCAAAATCTTTGGATTATTTTAATGCAAAGCTGATATGTGAGGGGGCCTGGAAGACAGGACAGATTTCAGGCCGTCTGCAGTAGGTGTGTAAAGGCGCTGAGGTCTGCAGCTTTTTCTTGCAAGTCAGCGATCCTTCTCTTTTCAATTAATAACCCCGTAATGCATTTCATCCATTAGCATCCATTAGACACTACCTTTTGGAAATTGGATTAGTGGGACAGCAGTCCTTTTCACTGATTATTCAGCTGATTTTATAAAAATTCTTCAGCTGTGGCTGAGAGCAAGATTGTCCAGTGGCAATTTCCAGGAGCAAAATGACACTGTGAAACTACAAGGCAGATTACATGCCTCAAATAAAATAGCATCGAACAGAATAAGAACGCGCCTCTACCGCTAGACAGAGACAAAATTCTCCTTTAATCCACGCATGGTGGATCTTGAATAGGATATTGTACAATGCTTGTGTGGCCGTTTTTCTACATGAGAGCAGAATGCGGGAATTGAGATCAGCTGTGCAGATCGGGGGGGGGCTGAAAATGAAGTTAGTGGTTTTTTTAAATGTATTGCGTCAAGTTATAGAATTAGCTGTTGGGCTGCAATTTTATAAATAACACTTGACTACTTCCATTGCAGCTCACTATAAATCAGGGATGTGGAGGAACCTTAGGCCTAGGGGCCATATGTGGCCCCTGGCTAGTTCTTATTTGGCCCCTTTCCCGTTCCTGGATCCGGCCCCCAGATCCAGTTGCTATCCCCAAGCACTGAAAGCCTGAGGTCAGGGGAAGGCAGCAGAGATGAGGGCCTGCCCACAAGGATAGAGGACAGATCCATGGGCATATCTGTCATCTGGACCTTCTTCCTGAGCGCACCCCTTAAAGCACCCCCCGCCCCCAACTTCTGTGCAGCCCTTAGAGCTTGCACTAATTTTCAAAGTGGCCCCTGGGAGGGAAAAGATTCCCCAGCCCTGCTGACAATTGTTTTACCAGGCCTGTTAATGGAGGCGGAACTGAACTAGTGTGCACAGAGCCCCACTTTCTGACTCTTACTTGACCCCTTTTTTGAAAACCCGACCCATTTTTATCTAGGTTTAAAGTTAATTAAGAGCTGGAGCGGCTTATTCAACAAGAGGTTTTACGTAAGACTGAAAAGTTCCCCAGAAAAGAAAGCTCAGAGTCTGCAGAGAAACTGTGGTCGGGCGAAAGAATCTGAGTTGGCTTCGGTCGCTGCTGGGTGTTTATTTGCTGGCAAAGGCTCCCGCTGTGATCCTGAGCCCATTGAAATCAATGGCAAAACTCCCATTGGCTTTAACAGGTGAGGATTGCACCCTGCTTGGTTTCTTAAAGGTTTCCCCCCTTGCCTCGCCTCCAGTTTTCTAGGCAGGGGCTTCCTCATCGTCTGACTCCACATCGCTAGACACTATCAAAGCTCTTTCATTAAATCCTAAGCATCTCGGTTTGGCTGGTTCCAATCTCCAGTGCTGCTGGAACGGGATTTTCTGGAGCATTAGGCAGCGGTTCTCAACGGGTGGGTTCCACCCACTGGTGGATTCCGGGTCTCTGGAGCGGAGCTGGGGAAGGTGTTGGGTGACTGAGGCTGTGGTGTGGATGGGGAGGCCAAAGCTCCCTTGGGCAATCTCATTCCCTCCAGTTGTGGAGTAGTTTCCGTCCTCCCAACCCATGAGAGAAGCCTGAGCTCTGGGCGGGGAGGCGGGTGCGCTCATCACCTCCCTTGGCTCCGCACCCCCACTGAGGAGTGACTGCTCCTCCAGCACCAAACCAGAACTCTGGAGAGCCCTTGATCCCTGCCATTCCTTGAGCGACCAGTCCAAGTAGGTTCTGGATTTATCCAAGCAGGGCCTGGATTGTTAAATAATGTTTGGATGGCTCTTGGCCTGCAAAGAGTCTCCAAACCACTGGCCTAAGGGACTTGGGTGCCCAGATCCAAAAGGGCTTGAATGTTTAATGCCCCTTTAGACTCTGGAAAATCCCAGCTTTTGGTCCGATTTGGTGTTTCCATGAAAAATGCCATGCTCCGTCCAGTATTAACTGCCCAGCTTGCTGTTTGTAAGAGCAGATTTGCTGACAGCACAGCACAAGAATGCATTCATTTCCCCTTCTCTGCCATTTGGTAGTTTTCCAGGAGAGGGTTAGGAATTTTTTTTCCTATCCAAGCAACTTCCAAAAATGAAAGGTGAAAAACCCTCTGACTCGTCGTGGATTATTTTTTTAATTGCTTTTTAAAAACATAATAGATGGAATTATGTTCCATTTAAAATCCAGATACTATAAAATTCCTTGTCCGCCTCAATTCTGATGTCCAAAGAAACTAAAACCTTGCGGAGGGAAGGTTGTCGGAATAGAAGTTTTTACTTCATAGTTGCAGATTGCAGGATTTTTGGGGCAGTCACTTAATCCTAACTCTTGAGTGGCAGGAAAGCAAGATTTCTTTGGTGTTAGTTGCATAATGAGATTTGTCGTTCTCTGAAACTCGTTTTGGCTTTTTCCCAGAATACTTACTGGAATGTCTGTTTCATGACAAATTGCTAGGCACTTCTCAGAACAGTTTAGTTTTATTCAGCTGATAAAGTTTAGGGTTGTTGGGGGTGTTTCCCCCCTCCTATTCTATAGCTTGAAAGCCTGCTGTTTCCTTTCAGGAATCTGACATTCCCCCATTGTGTTTGACTGCTGTATTTCTCCAGATTGTTTGTATTTTCATTGAGCTGGTGTCTGGAAACCAAAGTATTGGTAAACAGATCTGATTAGAAATTTTGGCACTGATCTTCATGAAATTACTTTCCTTCCAAAGCCAATATTATACAGAAACTGGTTTTAACAGGTTCTGGGACATGCACCAAATTCAGCAGAGCAAAGAACTGACATGACTACTGACATGTTTCAAGGTAATGATGAGTTTTGCTGGATCAGGCCAGAGTATTCAGCACCTTGCAGGAGCAAGCCCTAAAACCAATACTTGAAAAGAATAGAAAAGTATTTCCTGTGTTGTTGTTCCGATTTCCTCAGAGTAAGAGGGAATGATTTTCTTAGTGCAAGGGCGGGGAACCTTTTGAAAACTAGTACAAGCTCCAAGGGCAACATAGCAGTTGAAGATGGAAATGATTAAGGGATGCGCTCAAGACAGGGAGGATCCAAATCATGGATCTGTGCCATGGATCTTATTCTCTCTCTCCTTGTGTGCACGCTCTCATCTCTGCTTCCTTCCCCTGAGTTCAGTTTTTCAGTGCTTGGGGATAGGGTCCAGAGTCCAGATTCAGGAACATGAAAGGGGCCACGTAAAAATTTGCCAGGGGCTGCATTTGACCCCCAGGCCTGAGGTTCACCGCCCCTGTCTTAGAGGAAAGAGTTCTGAGAGGGAAGGTGTCCTCCACCCTAGGCTTTGATCTGAGCAGGATTGCTTGGTCTCGGTATTGGTCTTCCCTTTTTCCAAGCTGAATAGCTGTAATTTTGCAGTTCTGTCAATATATTTGCTTTTGTACATTCACCGGTTCTTCCCTTTCCCTCAAGAAACAGGAGGCGGAAAGCTCTTTTTAGGCTTAAAGCTGTAGCTCTAAGACCTGAAAATGAAGTGTTAAAAAGATTCATTTTCTGGGATCAAGGGAGAAGAGATGGGAAATATTTTACAAATTAAGAAGATAAGAACTGGCACGTTGCCGGGGGAGGAGGAGGGGGGGGAACAGATCCATTTAGCACAGTGTCCTGTCTACAGACAAAGAAGAGCACAAGGGACAGATCCGTTATGGAGATTTCCATCTTCACTCTCCGCTTTCAACAGTGAGAGCTTTAGGGTCACCCTGAGCAGGAAGCTGTTTCTTGCGGAGGAGGGGTGAGGAACCTTTTCCTCCCAGGGGCCACTTTTAAAATTAGGCCAAGCTCCAAGCGCCACATAGAAGTTGGGGGCTGGGGTGCTTTAAGAAATGCGCGAAGAAGATGAAGAAGATCTTCATCCTCATTATCCAGCTTGTGGTGGATCTGTCCTCTGTTCTTGAGTGCGTGCCGTCATCTTTTCTCCCATCCCCTAAGCTTAGTTTT
The DNA here is from genome assembly GCA_003113815.1 of Sphenodon punctatus. Taxonomy (NCBI): domain Eukaryota; kingdom Metazoa; phylum Chordata; class Lepidosauria; order Sphenodontia; family Sphenodontidae; genus Sphenodon; species Sphenodon punctatus. Next base: position 4,740,463 of record QEPC01009472.1, on the reverse strand, counting down.
TCAGCCTGTGGGGGTAGAAACTGGATCCTAGGGCCAGGAATGAGCCATGGGCCGCCTTTGTCCTCCCCGGACTAAGTTTCACCCATATTGACTGTAATCCTCAGATCATTGACTGCACAGTACTTCTACAGAAGAGTCTGCTATTCAAGGGGGTTACTCTGAAGTAAGCAGTTTGTGAAGCGTGACCATAGCTACTACCTCCTACGGTTCCTCTTCCGTATCTAGTTTAGCACTGAACTTAAACCTTTCCTGGCAACTGCTGGTTTATTTTGAGTCAGTCCGTTTCATAAGAGTCTGAATTTCCTTCTCTGCACTTACCCTTGTAAATATGATTCCTCTCAGGCCAAGAAGAGAGAGGAGATACTGGCTCTGCTGAAGAAACAAAGAGAAGAGAGGATTGCGGTAAGGGCTGGGTTGTTTCTTTAATCATTCTCTAAGATCTCATTTTATCATTCCTCCTTGAGGGCAGCTCTCTTCGGGTATACTTTAAGATGCAACACGATCCAGCAAACAGCAGTCTTAGTGGTACTGGTGGGCAGTATCCTCTGTTCGGTTTTGCAGGGCTAGGTATTTTCTAACCATGAAGGAAAACATTTTCCTATATCCGAGTGAAGGGTCTGTCAAAAATACTGGCAAGGGGTTAGGGAGAATCCATACGGCATGTCAGAGTGGTAAATAGCTATTTGTTCTTGCACGCTGTGGGATATAAACATATGTACATATGAAACCCTATCAAACGAAACCCCTGATACTCTCAGTGTAGCCATAGCCAATTCATTGTTAGGAATTTACTCCCAAGCACAATTCCCAATCGGGAGCTTGGTCACCCCACACCACAAATAACTCGGTACAACGCTATTTTATTCTTAGCCACACAGATAACATACCATCAACACAGTTCTTGGATAGATCTAGCCCTGTCTACTCAACACGTTAAAAATACATGTCTCTTACGTGTCCTGCAGACCGCAGTGGCGAGCCTTGGTTTGGAGAGGCTAGTACAGATGGGGTCCATACCCGGGAGAGGTGCCCCTTGTATCTGGATCTTTGGAGAGCGGTGATGAGGATCAGCAGCTCAGTGGCTCACTGCAAAGTTAGTGGCCAGTAGCGCTGAAGACATTTTGCCATGGTTTGAGCTTCTGTTTTATAGCCCTCTGGGCTGGAGAATGTTATTGCAATGCTTGTTCCTAGGTTTGGGTGAGCTCTGGGCAGGAGGGCATTATGCCGGAATGCTTGGTGCAGGGCCTCACGCCACTCTCTCGTGGGTTTCTGCTGACCGCTTTCGTACGCACATCTCAATCTTTATCTCTTCAGAATATCCAGGCCCCAACCCTCCAAGCGAGGCTGGACCTTCTCTGCCTCAGGATGAGTTTAGGGTCTTCCTCACACACCCTGGTGCCCTCAAGGCTCTTAGCTAGCCGATACCCATTGTCTTGCATCAGTGGGGGCATCATCTGCTGAGTATCGCTGGTGTTATCTTATGTTTATGCATTTTCTTGCCCTGTTTACTTCAACTTCTCCAAACAGTCTCTCTTCTTTTCCATGAGGCAGTGTTTCCTCATCACTGTGATCTGAGGCTCATGGCCTAAGTTAACTAGTCTTGTTCTCTGGCTTGTACCCATCATGCTTTTCATCATAAAGCAACATACTCTTAATCAGGCTAACAAAAATACATATTTTCACTACTAGTTACATTTGATCTAACATTACTACACACACATGTACCATTACTGAATATAGGGCTACAAAGGTGGGTTACAATCAATATGTCAAGTAAAATATAATCTTTTCATAACATCATAATGGGTATCATGCTGGTAAAAGAGAATCTCCCAAGAGGGCTTTGAATGCAGATAGACCAGCAGCTTTGCAGAAAAGTTTAGAGAGTGGGTGAAATACAAACTTGCTAGAATCTGGGGTCACTCCATGGAACCTGCACGTAGCCACCCCTCGCAGGTTCCACGTGACGAACAGGAGAGACGGGCAGGTGGGTGTTCACTAGGGCTGAAACGCGATCTTGAGTTTTTCTCGGTTCTCATCGAGAATCACGGTTCTTGACTCGTTTTAAGTGAGAAACGATAATCGAGAAAAATGCCCATCTTTTGACATTTCTGCTAGTGATTTTTTCTTGAAATACCGTTTACCGATTTACCATGTGCCGTGTTCATCCCGATATTGCGCATACGCAAAGTGACATTCTGCATTTTGAGCATGCACATTACCAGGATGAACACGGTACAGGGTAAGCGGTACACTGCTTCTCGTTTCATCTGCTGGTCTATTAGGTGTTTGCCAGATGTGACAGGAAGCTGCCTCCACTGTGGGTTACATCCATTTGTTTGTTTCTTTTTGCTTTTTTGAGTGCTTGTGAGAACAAGAGTGGAGGGAGCACTCACTCCATGGACCGCTCTAGGCGCTCTACCCAGGACTCTGTGGTCCTAGCAGACCTGGCCACGCACGGAGGCTGCGAGAGGAGAGTGAGGCAGGGCTGCAGGAAAGACCTTCTCCAGAGGATCTGCGCCTGCACTTCCCTCTCCATTCGGGGAAGAAGCTAAGAGAAGTGAGGGAGGGGTGACGCTCCTCCAGAGCATCCATGTGGCTCCTGCACTCCACTCGGTTCCTTTCCAAAACAGAGAGGCATGCAGGGGCAGATCCTCTGGAGAAGGTCTTTCCTACACCCACCACTCTCTCCTCTTGCAGCCACTTCTCAGCTGAGAGAGTGTGCTCGCTCTCTCCTCTTGCAGCCATTTCTCAGCTGAGAGTGTGCTCGCTCTCTCCTCTTGCAGCCATCTCTCAGCTGAGAGAGTGTGCTCGCTCTCTCCTCTTGCAGCCATCTCTCAGCTGAGAGTGCTTGCTTTCTCCTCTTGCAGCCATCTCTCAGCTAAGAGTATGTGCTTACTTTCTCCTCTTGTAGACACCTCTCGGCTGAGAGAGTGTGCTCACTCTCTCCTCTTGCAGCCACCTCTCAGTTGGGAGAGCACGCAAGCGCTACTTCGGATGGAAAAGGGGGGTCACAGGCAGGGAAGAAGCCGTCTCTGCCTGTGCCCCCCCCCCCCTTTCCATCAGAGCCAGGGCTGGGAAGAGGGAAAGCACTGAGTGCCACCTGGCTGTGGCAGCTACCACCAGCACACGAAATGAGAGCAGGGGGCTGCCTGTTTTGTTAGCTCTGCACACTCAAACGTGTGAGCAGAGGGTGCACAGACCAGCAGACGATCGTCTCGTTTGGAAACGCCCACTGCCTCGACTGTTAATAGAGGCTTGTGAGAGAAGCAAGCAGAGTGGGGGAGGGGACAAAGGCAAAAGCCTGCCCTTCCCTCCAAAGGCTCAAGCAAGCCCTAGAAGCCAAGGCAAGAAAGCTTGGACTAGAGGGGCAGGCAAAGGCAGATGGCCTGTCCTTGCCAGCTGATTTTCAAAAAACAAAAAGACTTGAAATTAAATATAAAACAAATATAGTTAGCTATAGCATTAAATTGGGGTCAGTTAAAAAGGCAGCAATTAATTTGAAGGTAAGCAAAAATAGTGGATTCATCCCGCAAGTACTCTAGACTGGAGGTTCCCAGCCACCCGCCAAGGACCAAGGTTTTCCCCATCTACAGCTAGCTTGGATCTGGCGGGGGGGCAGATTTGCCCCATTCACAGCCTGTCCCGGAAAGCCCATCCTCCAGTGGGCATCTTTCTCTTCCAGTAGGAGTTCTGGAAGCAGGAAATAGGGTGGAGCCCATTCTAGGCTTCTGACCAGTCGCAGCTTTGGGTAGGTGGGGAGGGGAGTTGGTCTTGTCTGTCCATCCCCACAGTTATGGTTCTGGGGCCAAGGCTGCCCTTCACAGCGCTACTGCTGTTATGGACGCGGGTGGGGAAGGGGGGAGTTTTTCTCACCCATCCTCTGATCCGCACAGTCCATTATTTCTTTGAAAAGGTTTAAGGGGGGGGGGGGGCAGGGGGAATGGGAACTGCTTCCATAGAAACATCTTTACACGCCATTGGTTTATTTCTGAATAACCTTTCCTTTTCGTTATCATCCCTATTCCTGAGAGTTCATGAGGGAGCTGCAAACAGGGCCGTCACCTTAGAATTTGCAGGGCCCAGAGCAAAGATAAAATGCAGGGCCTTTCCCCATGGCCCTGGCCCCTAGAGGTGGTCGAGTTTTGAGCCCCACTGGGAGAGAGTGGGGCCCCTGCACCCTTCCCTTGTGAGACTGAGGGCCATTCCAGGGTCCCCAGAAGAGCAAGGCCCAAGGCGGTTTCCCTGGGTCTCCCTGTGGCAAGGCTGACACTGTTTGAAGGCGCTGTCTTCAGAATTGGTATTGTCTCCTTTGGGAGCCTTTAAAACAGCATTTTGGCAGGAGGGTTGGGGAGGTGGGGTGGGGTGGAGTGGAATTCGTTCCGTCTTTTATGCTGTAAGAGCATAAACTTAGATTTATTGGTTTGAAATAGTTCTGTGGGTGTCGAAGCCAGATATTTATAAGAAACAGAAGACAGAGGAGCAAGAGGTTTTCTTAGGAATAAAGGCATTCCTCTCCTACAGAGTGAGTTGTTCAGGTGCAAAGGGAAGACAGGAATTTATATACCATGTAGGCAGGGTTGACTTGTTGACTGGCCAAGGTGAATACTCTGTCAGGGCATCAGCTTTCTGAGGATGGGTCAATTTTATTTAATTTACTCCCCACTAATCTCCATCTCCAAGCAGAATCATACTCCCTCCATTGCTAATCCAAGCACAAGGCTCCCAATGTGGGCTGGGAGCAACCCTCCTGTTCCTGATCAGCTGACACAGAGAGCTCACACCCACGTGCACAGACACCCACACACACCCCACACGGGAAAGGGGGCACTCCTGATGTTCTGCAAGCTAAGGCAAGATGCCTTACGCTTTGTTTGCAAAGCCAAAAATCTATTCTGCTAACCGCAGCACGGTGTCTCGATGGACAAAACTTAACTCACCTTCATAGAAAGTAACAAAACGGCTCCGGATATGTTAGGCCAAGATGTTTAATGATCTAAAACAGTGACTTGGAAAGGAAAATTTCATCAAATGCTTTCCTGCAGGAAGACTGCGTAGGAATGAAATAGTATCTTAAATTTGGTGAGTTCTTCTCTCATTTATTCCAGGATTGTAAAGCTGTTTTAAAAAAAGAGTGCTTCCTTTCCCCAAAGTTCATTAAAACCCAGGCTAGTGCGTATAATTTTTACAACACTATTTGCAGAATTTAATCAGCCAGGCTTTTTACAGGGGGCTGATGGAAGCAATCTTTCCACAGGCGAAAGAGATAAATTGCCACCCGAATGAACTTGGGTGCTCGCCAGTGGGGACTCTCCTCTCTTCCCAATAGCTTTTCTTCGTAGGAATAACTTTGCTAAAATAGTCAGGGTAGGGATGCTGCAAAAATGCAAAAGTGCCTTGATATTGGTTGTGTATTTCTTTCTGTTCTCACTCAGTGATCTCAAAACTTTCCTAAATCAGCAACCTGTAAGCTAAAAATCTATAAACAATGGAGTCTAAGGAAATTCTTCTTTATTTCTCAGAAAGAACTGGTTTCCCATAAAGCAAAGACCAAAGAACAACCAAGGTAATGTCACAGTGTCCTATTTTATGTTATTTTATTCAAATATATACCCACCCTTCCCATTAAGACTCAGGGCAGCTTGCAACATAAAAATATCTATAAAAACTAGGGCTGAAACAAGATGTCACCAAAATAGAAAATCCCGGTTCCAGATACCGTTCCCCGTACCGTACCGTGTCTTGGCAGACATTTCATTTCTCAATTTACCGATTTTCAGCTTACCAGGATCCCATTTACTGTTTTGCCATCCATTTCAAATCCCCAGAGGTAATACGGACGCAATGCCGCATTTCTTGCACTCCATTGTCCCTAGTATTTCCTGTCACTCATTGGCTGGTACGCAGATTCCTTTACTAAACTGCAATCCGGTTGCAGATTGGTCAAAGCAAAGGGAAAAACACAGAAAACAATTCTCATTGGAGGCACTGGCGTTGAGGTTAAAGGTCACGGGGCAGAGGTTAAAGGGTGGGCTATTTGCACAGTTATTGGCTCAGAAATGTGGCAACAACAAACCCAGAAGTAAAAACGGAACACTCAGCTGCCCGTTTCACCTGTAATAAAAACATTTTTAAATGTTTAATCCCTCTTAATCTTTAATTAATTAAAACTTTAATCCCGCCCAACCCTTTCCCTAGCCCTTTCCACCCAATTGCACCCAATCTTATCCCTGCCTGCCAAAAGCCCGGCCAAACAGGTTTTACATACATTATTTCCGGAAGCTGAATCTCCAAGGGAAGGGAGTTCCATACTTGTGGAGCAGCTACCAAGAACACCTCTCTGCACGATCTTGTTGCAGAAACTTCATGAGCAGATTCCTGCAAGAGTACGCTACCAACTGACCTCAGAGGCCACACCGGGCCACGAGGGAAGAGGTGGTCTTTCAGATGCTTGGGGCCCAATTCATTTAAATTTAAATCAATATTCGTAAAAACCAGCGCCTAGTTGGCAGTGCACACGGTTGAGCACACTGCAAGAGCCCAACACAACAGCATGCTATTGAGAGCCAATGTGGTGTAATGGCTAAGTGCACAGTACTTGGACCGGGAGGTAAGGGGAGTGACCTTAGCCAGGAACTAACTGGGTGACCTTGGGACAGTCACATTCTTTTCTCAGCCTAACCTACTTCACAGGGTTGTTGTGAGTATTAAAGAAAAGTTGTTAGTTCTATGTGTAGTGCTCTGAGTGCCATGGCAGTGGGGCACTATATCAAAATAAAGATTATTATGAAATGTCTGAAACCATATTCCCAGAAGCGGCTCTGTCGCCCACAGAATCATTCTTTGGTCCTTGGCTCACATTGTCCTCAACCTTTATACTTTTGAAAATTAAAAGTTCCAGCTTTTCCTTACACACGCTCCCGTTAGGAGAGGCTTCAAAGTATGGCGGTGAATGTAGAGAAAGCCCCATCCCATCCCATCGCTGTCGGGTGCAATTGCTAGTGCATCCTCTTGCCTTTCTAAGTACATGCTGGTCGATGAACTTGCAAAACATGGCAGGAAGGGTAGGCAAATCCAAAGTCTATTATTTCGCCGGTCTGTTCCAGCCGTTTCACATGGGATGGGGAACAGAGAGGGAGACAGACAAGGCCATCCCACCATTCAAGTCAATGGGCGTTTTGCCGTTAACAGTAACGGAAGGGGATTGTGCTTCGATTGCTTATCCTCTACCATTAAACTCATGATGGAGGCCATTCTGAAACTGGAAGAATTGTGTGAATTGTCATTAAATGTTACTGTTTGGAACCAGGTGCAAAAATGCTGGTGAAAACCATTTAAAAAAAAAAAGGAATGTTTCCGTAAATGTTTCCAAGCTGGGTTTCTGGTTGGTTGGTTGGATTGTGGGGAATATGAGAGATTGCACGTATAGAAGGATGGGCTCAGCAACGGTAATTTGGGTTGCTGAGAGTATACAGCTAGGTCTCGCACCAACACTGATTTATTTTTATTGATAGCCTTCCCTTCCCCAAAGACCTGGGGCGGGTCACAAGAAATATAGAAGTGTCCATTAAAAACAGCATCCCCACCTGTCAGACACCTGGCCAAAGAAATAGGTCTTCCATTGCCTCCGGAAGATGCTCAGGAAAGGGCTCTACAGAAAGGGAGTTGCACAGTTGTGGAGCATCCGTCGAGAACGTCTCTCTGTGCGCCCTTGCTGTCTAGACTTGGGGCATTGATGGAACTTGCAACAGGGCGGCTCCAGCTGAGCTTGGGAATGGTGATGGGGCATAGGGGGAAAGGGGATCTTTTACACTGCCTTTTGAGCATCACGGGGGATGCTGTGGGCACAAGCACTTCATTTTTTGCCCAGCAAAGAGGACAGCCATGAGACACGATGTTTACGTAGATTTTTAAAACAAGTTTCTTACTTTTTGACTTTGAGTGATCTCCATTACTAGCCACCACTTAGGTAGCAATAATCATGTTACCCTTTTGGTTTGGTGAATCATTCAAGGAGAAATGAAAATATTTGTAGTTTATATAGCCTGAGCACTTTCTGGTGGCAAAGTAAGACCTATTTATTCAGTCATGCATTTGGCCAGTGGGGATAGGGCTTGGGATACTGTTTTGTACAGGGAGGGTTTTTTAATATATTTTTCTAGAGTTTGGGTTTTTAAATTGGTTTTATTTTAGGTATGTTTTTTAATGTAAGCTTTGCTATCTGCTCTGAGCTTTAGGAAAAGGGCAGGCTATAAACTGAAGTAAATAAAATAAATAAATCTAAAGTTCCAATCCTGCAATGTTCATACATGCAACTTGGTCCCCAGTTGGAAAGCAAACCCTGACCAACACAGAGACTCGCTACCTCCACGGGTATAAATGTTTGCAGCTCACGTGTAGATGTTTTCAATTTTGGGGACTTAGTAAAGCGTGTAAGTGTGCACTGGATTGGGAATCACAATGAGATGCTACTATTGGATCCACTGGGTGTATTCCTGCTCTCTCAGAGAGCACTGTTTACATATCTGGCTGGATTCACATGTATGACCTAACCTCCAGGAACACATGAATCCTGCAAGATGTGTAGCCTGTGGATAGTATTTAAAACATTTGGAAAGATGTAGAGTGGCCTAAGGAAAACTTTCCCTATTGACATAGTGTCATAGACAAGTTACTGGCCTACACAGACCACTGGTCTTCCATACATGGTGCTTCAGAAGGCAGCGAGGAATACTTTGGTTTGTCGCCAACGTTAGGGATGACATTGCCTTAAATCCGACTTGCGTTCTGCTGAACAGCTTCCTCTCTGGCACTTGCGTGTGACCTCGTGAATGATGCAGACACTGTTCTTTCCCATTGTCAGCAAGCATCTGTAAAAACAAACAGGATCCCAGCAAATCGGGAGAGGGAGATTTTAATCTACTGTGCGAGCAGAAGGTCACGTTGAAGGTCATTTCGCTGCGACTCTGACACTGACAATTGACAAATGTCAGAAAACTTCCCACACAGACTCTCACATCAGCAGGGTTAGGCTACAGAGGACTGTTGAACAGAACAGTGGGAGTTGTAAATACATTTCTCCCTAAACCTTCATTCTGGTAAAAGATGGAGACAATGATCTCTTTTATTGGACCAACTTCTGTTGGTGAGGACATGCAAGCCGCCTTCCCCTGGCATGTACAGACTGAGCAAATGCAGGACCGAGATGTCCGATAGCAATCACTTGGGAAAGGGGACTGTTAGGTAAACGCTTGTTAAGGAGAATGTCATTGGCTCTTCGAAAATGTAAATACAGTGCAGGGGGGAACAATCAGATGATTGAATGTATACAGGGGAGTTGTACACATAACAGCAAGTACTTGGGAGGGGCTCACTAGAATAAAAAGGTTGTAGGAGGAAAGGTAGTTAGCATTTCAAAACATTTAAATATAATGAAGAGAACGGGAGCTAACATTGTAAACGGCAAGCTCTCTGTTACTTATGCATTTCTCTAGTGGTTTATGAAACTCAAATCTTTATTTAGTCCCTTGTTTCTGGAATCCAGTAGAGCAGAGGTGGGCAAAGTACCCAAGCCCAAGAGCCACAGACCAAAATGTTCATTTTGCTGATAGCTACATCGATCACAGTTTCCTCTGATTCCAGCATGGCTTCCCTCAAATTTTCCCCCTCTCACGTCAAAGCTGTGGCTCCCAGACAGTCTGGTGGCTTCAGGCAGCAGCACAGGACAAGCGCCCCCAGCTCCCGTTGCCAAAATGGGGGCTCAGCTTCTCTTGATCCTGTGGGAGACACATGGACACACCTCCAGGCAGTCACTTCTGGTGAGAGCTGCTGTGGAGGTGCCCAAGAGTTGCATGCAGCGCCCAAGCCGCCATTTGCCCACCGCTGCAATAGAGTTATGAATTTCAGTGTCTAGGCCTCGTCTCCTCAAGGTGTTGCAGAACATGCAGACACTTACAGCTGTAGTACACCTTGGAAAAAGAGGAGCCTGAAAAGTTCTCACTTTTTACATGCTTGAGGGAAGGGCGCTTTGTGGCCCGAAAGCTTGCATGCTCTCCCCAACAGAAGTTGGTCCAGTAAAAGAGACCATCTGAACGACTTTGTCTCCCTCTCTTACATTTGGGACCAGTGGCGATGCTAAAGTTTGGGGAAGTAAAGGGACAGAAAAGACCGTTGTCAGCAGAGCAAGAAATTTGCTGTGTCCCGTGTGGTGGAACCCCCGCTCTGAAGTATCTGTTATGTAGCAGAGCTGTGAGGATAGAGCTGTAGTTTAATGTGTGTACTTGCGTCTATGTACTGCTTGTTACTGTTGTATATGTTCATGTGATGGCGACATAGATAGATAATATGGGCACTATTCACAAACTCTGGGGCTGCTTTTAGATGATCATTTAAAATGTCTTGGTCCGATCTAGGATGTTTTTAAATATGATCATGTAAAAACTTAAAACGTTTTTTTAACAACTTCCTTGTTTTAGGTCATTTTTTAAAATGCACCGTTTCCCCCGTTTTACATAAACGTTTCAATTTGGAAACATTTCACAGCAACCGCTTTGGTTGTGTAAACGTTTAAAATGGGCTGCAGAACTCTTTAATAGAGCCAGGAGAGTGAGGTGGGACCGAGGAACTGAAATTAACAAAAGCTGGCCAGGGAGAAAACTGAAATTAACAAGAGTTCTGCACTGGAGGAACTGAAATTAACAAGAGAAATGAAATTAATGAGCCCTGTGGCTGGAGGAACTGAAATTAACAAGGGAAATGAAATTAACAAGAGTTCTGCAGGTGGAGGAACTGTGATTAACAAGAGAATGAGATTAACAACTGCAGCAGAGGAACTGAAATTAACAAGAGCCCTGGGAGGAACTGAAATTAACAAGAGAAATGAAATTAACTAGAGCTCTGCAGCCCTTGTAACAGATTCCCCTGAGTCCTCCAGAATAATACTACTTTAGGCTGCTTTTAAAAGATCTGTTTACACGTACAATTCATAGAACGTTTTAGCAAAGATCTAAAACATTTTTGCTGTGATACTTTAAGAACTTTTCAGTGTGATCGTCTTAAGAACAGACCTGGATGTAGACATTGGAGAGTACTGGCCCTTTTAGCATAGCTGCCTTGGAGTAGCCATGCCCACACTCGAGGATATGAAAGCCCAGGCTTCTGCCCAGGGAGCCAGTCTAGAGCTAACTACAGGGGAGCAGATGACTCAAGACTCCCCCAGGAGCGTTCCATGGTCTGGGAGAAGATGATTGCCAGTGCCCATGCAGGGGGGAGGAAGGCCGCGGGAACTTGACTATACTGGCCACTGCATTGTGCTTACCCACTTTGGGGAGCAGCTGCTACATGACATGAGCAAGGCCCAGGCTGGGACTGTCAATAAAGGGTCTCTTGCTCTCTGCTATTGCCATCTGGGGAATTTCCTTGGATCCCAGCGCGTTGCCATCTGTCCCTGCTGGCCGCCCTGTCACACACTGTGTGACGCTGTTTCTCCGGGGTGGGGAGGGGTGCAGGGTATTGAAAGGGGTAGCGGGAAGTTGATCTCTGTTAGATAAACTAGCTGTTTACAAGCCTCACCTGATGCCGCTCGGTTAAAGGTCAAATAAACATTTCCTTTCACTGCTACTTTTAATCCATCCCTTGGTATCTTTTCACTGCATGTGGCAACATAAGGAAAAAATGTGGCTTTGTGTGCCCTGGGGGCACTGGCCGTGCGTATCTTGAATGCCCCTTTGCAGGGCAGCAGGCACAAACGCAATGGACATTTTTGTGTGTGTTACATGTCCTGTATAAGGGCGGCTTTGAGCTAATAATGAAAAGTGAAATGATGGCTGCTCGTGTGCTGCGTGGTTCGAGTACTCCTACGAAGTATGCAGAGGACCAGTGAGATTTCATATCTTGATGTAAAGAAAACAAACTATTCAATTAAAACAATTGAATTCAGGCCTTGCCAAGCGCTCAGCCTCCGAACAGTAACTATTGGATTGCCAGCTGCTGCAGATGAGAGCCTCTTGTCAATGGCATTTCTTCCAGCTGCTAAGGCAGGGGAGGTCAAAGTGTGGCTTGGGAGCTGCCTGCCGTTCTTGGGTAGTTTGACTCTCAGCCAGGCCTGGTCCTGGACACCATGTTGTCTTAATGTTCCTGGGTCTTACTGTGTAGCAGCCCTATCACAGCTGCTTCTCAAAATCTCAGTCGCCAGAATTAGAGCTGCAAATTAGTGCTTGCGGGTACCGTAACGCCCACATTTTGGGGTGCCCAATGGGCTCCCCGAGGACCAATCAGCTGTCTGCCCCAAATTGCAAGCATTCCCCTTTGAAACGGACAGCGCTGCAGAACCCGGCTTCACGACGGTCCAGCCAGCGCTTGTCAGTGTCAAATGCTGGCCGGCGCCCCCTCCCGTCCCCTCGTATGACCCCTCACAGCTGAGAAGTGCTGGGGAGTGGCCCAGCCAGCATAATCGAGAGCTCGTTGGCTCCCATTGAGGCATCGATGGTGCCTGAACAAGATTGGTTTTGATTCAGGCACCCCTGATTGGTCAATTGCAGCTCTAGCCAGAATCACAGAGCACTGGCTCTGTCAGCCAATTACAAAGCAGGAGGGGTGTGTGTGTGTGTGTGCATATGTGTGTGTGTGTGCATATGTGTGTGTTTTGTGGTCAGATGTACAAAGGTTTTGGTGCATGGCTTTTGCGGCTAGAAACTTTGGCCACCGCTCCACTATGGTATCCCAGAGTACATAATACAGAGAGAAACAGCGTGGGTTGCTTAAAAGTGATAATTCCATACACAATCTGTCCATGGCTACGAGGCAAACGGGCTGCTTTATTCTTCTCTCCCGTTGCGGGGAAATATTTTATTCCTTTGAAAAGCAAACTGTGCTAATCAAATGGCTACGTACCCGGGAGTGAGTCCTTTCCCCTGTGCACCGTGAATATTAGACAGCACTTTAGCAATGAAAAAGTATATCTAAATAGATTTTAGACATAAAAAATTATATCTCTTTGGAAACGCTGACCTGGTATCTCATCCTTGAGTCAGCAATTCCTTCTTTTTAATGTGGTTTCACTAGTTTAATTGAGAGCCTCCCCCCCCTCCCTTCAGCAACTGTTTATCACCCATAAAGAATACAGAATTATACTAACTCATCTCATTACTGTGTCAAAACCCCTCTTAAAGCACTGGCTTTAATCCTGCCCACCTCAGTGAGCCCGTTGTGCGACTCGGTCTCTGTATTTAAACAAACACGCCCTGCGCTGGGAGCTGTTGCTCTAGAGTCGAGTGAATTAGAATAGCAGGATTTTTCTCCCCCGCCCTAAATAGTCTCATGGCGCTTGTTGATGAAAAATGATATGATGATATCAATTTCGTTAAATGTCTTGCAAAATATTGATGGCCTTTATTGGCTTAGACGCTCCCTGTTCAGCGACAGCTAGGATGTACGGCCGAGGAAACGTAGCTCATTCCGAGAGGCTAATACGTCTAAATCCTCCTTGAGTTTCAGCAGCTCTCTCTCCTTGGGTCGCTTCCTCGCCTGCTGACTGTTCCTAAAACATTCACACACCCAGCTTCATCAAGGTTTATTTATTTATGATTTTATTTTATTTAAATTTATACCCCCACCCTTTCCCGAAGACTCAGGGCAACTTTCAAAAACAAAAGCACACAGAGAAAAAATAGTAAAACTAAAAACCAATGTACTAAAATCCCCTAAAAAGCCCAAACCTTACCCCCCAAACCCACTCACCTTTGCATTTATATGATCCTCTTCTCCCGAGTTTCTAAAAAAATACCTTTTCCGTGCCTTTCTTTTCCAGTTTGGGGGGGGGGGGGAAGATAAATAATTGATAGGCTTCTTTTTTGGTTTTGCTAATTTATGCGCCCTGAGGATGCTTACCCACATTACTTACCGCGCGCAATTTGCCTCCGGGAAAGAATCTGGGAGGCAAAACCTGTGCGGGGTTTGTAACCTGGGATCACCCTTCCACCCCATGCATTTTTGCCGGCATTTCCCAACTCTGCAATCCCCCACAGGATCACCAGCAAAAATGCGCAGGGGGTGGGTAGTCCTGTGTTATGAACCCTGCGCATGCTTTACCTTCTGGATCCTTTCCTGGAGGCAAATGGTGCGCAGTAAGTAACATGGGAAAGCGCCCCGAGTTGCCCGCACATCTGGATGCGCTAGAACGTCTTGAAGGAATCGGAACGTATCTGTGCCTGGAATTGTCCTTCTCCCTTGTGAGAGTTGGTGTTAACAGAGAGCATGATGGTCACCCACACACTTGGTGGTGGGTTAGGTGGTCGGGTTTCCTGGAACACGTGCTTAGCTTGACAGCGAGGGCCCGTGCATGGCGTCGTGGCAGATGATGTGGGGGCTCTTCCAGGCTGAAGTGAGTCCACGTGTTGGCGTGCTGTCAGGCCGAGGGCCGTGCTCGCAGGCATCCAGGGCCGTCGGCTGCAGTTGCTAACTGCATGGAGGAGGAGGAGTTGGTGTGTGCGCGCAGGGAGGGGGAAGTGGCAAATCAGCTCAAATTGGGTTTATGATCAGGAGATCTCTCTCTCTCGATCGCTTGCTCTAGCATTTCCCCTGCTGCCTTCCCCTCTCTGCCCTGAAGTAACTGAATGGAGCCCGCAAAAGAGGAAGCCCCATAGTTGCAAGTGTCGAGGGGGGAAAGTGGCAGCATCTGGCTCCTCCCGCCTCCCTCCTTGACCTTGGGGCATTCCCTCCTCTCAGGCCTCCTCCTCCCGGCCTCGGGCGTCTGCTAGGTTCGCCCCTCACAACATGGGGGCGGGGAGGAGTGCGACACGTACACTCTCAGCCTCTCGGCGTTAGTTAACACCCCAGCGAGTTCCCAACCTATCCGAAGCGCCGCAAGGATGAAGATATCGAATAGCTCGATCCGCTTGCTCCCAGGTTCTGTTTGCTGCTCTCGCCAGCTGCGGAACGTAGCCGTTTGCAGCGCAAAAGGAGAAGCGTTCTGCTGGGTCGGTGGGATCGGTCCTGCAGAGGAATTTGAATATCCAGACTGAGGACTTGGACTGAACTTCAGACTCTGTTTTGAACCATCCCTAAGCCGGCTGCTCTCCCCTGCCCCTCCCAGACAGGGAAGACTTGCTGCTTTTCCTGTCTACCTGCTGTTTCCTCAAACTAAACATAGAAAGGACTCAAGAGGTTCATTTCCTGCTGACCCCTTTCCCTCGCGGTGTCACCGATGAAAGTCTTCTATGCCCCTCACACTCGCTGCGTCGCTGTGCAGCGGAACCCGGCCGTATCCAGACACCTTGGGAGCCGGGGTTTTGGGTCCAGATTTAGAGGGGGGTCATAAAGTGGATCGGGACTACAGGACAGTGTGCGTACTGTGTAGCAGGGGTGGGGACCACTTCAGAAATTAGTCCGAGCTCCAAGGGCCACACAGAAGCTGGAGGCAGCAGGGTTTAAGGGGGGTGCTGGGGAAACGGAGGGTCCAGATCATGGATTTATTATTACTGTTATTAGTATTATGCATTTAGCTAGCACTTTACAATGATTATTATTAGAGACAAGTCCCTGCCCAGTGGCTTCCAGTCTAACTTGGACAGGGGCGAGGGGAATGGCTCGTGGATCTGTCCCCTCTCCGTGAGTGCAAGCCCTCAGCTCCATTCCCTCCCCCTGAGACCAGTGTTTCAGTGCTCAGGGGGTAGGAATTGGACCCCAGGACCAAATAGAAACTAGCCCACAGGCCGCATTTGGCCGCTGGGCCCGAGGTTCCCCACCTCTGCTGTATATAAATACTCCCGTTTTACCTGACACCTGTGCTCCCTTCCCATCCCATCTGGATGCTGCCCCCACGTCTACAAGGCTCCAGTTGGCAGGATGGTGCTAGAAGGATTTAGTCGCGATTACACGGAGCACAGGGAAAGGATATTAAAACCACGCTTGGCCTCATCCTCTGAGCCATTCGGGAAAGGTATCCCGCGGCGGTGAGGGCAGCTTGCTTTGAAGGCCTCACTCCTGCTGCTACCAACCAGCCCCTGCTAGTCCCGCAACACGCGAGGGTCAGAGCGCCTGAAACTGGGAAATGTTTTGACTTTTTTGAGTCTTGAAAGTGACTGTTCGTGAAGTGTTTGCCGCAGGGTTTGTGTCTAATTTGAGAATTGTTTTCACACCAGTACAACAACAAATTCCCATCCTATATTTCCTTACATCCTTTTACAAAGGGGAGCAGGAGAGGACAGGGCCTGCTAAGAGTCATAGCCGAACATTCATCAGGACCCGGGGCTTGAGCCAGCACCTTCAGGACCTTGGAAGTGGTGGCCGACTCTGCAGTGCCATTGGCTCATGCTGGCCAGAGCCAATCATTGGCCAAGAAGGCCTGCAGTGGTCAGGCTCCACCCCTCCTCAGCCTTGTGCCACACCCTCAGCTTTCTGATTGGCTGCTACCCTTTATATATGGCCACAGGAAGCTGGATGGATCGTCTGTATTCTTCCTGCCTCCAGCTAGTCAACAGCCCTGTCTTCTAGATCCCAGCCTCCATTGTGTCTCCTCCTCGTCATTGTTGGTTGTTAATTATTTATATAGCACCAGCAATGTACCTGGTGCTGGACTATCAGTAATTATAGACATGCCCCCTGCCCCAAGGGACTTACCATCGAAGAAATACAAGGGAGGGGGAGACAAGGGAGAGATAAACATCAGGAGAGACAAGGATACGTTCATGAATTTGAGAAGTTGCAGGTGCCCAGCTTAATTTAGTCACAGGGAAGAGAAGGATTCTGAAGAAGGGAGGGAGGGAAGAGGAGACAGTTTCCTCCCCATGATGAGCTAGGGAATCAGGAGGCATTTGAAGGTTGGGAGAGAGGAAGTAGAATGAATGTGTCCAGAGAGGAAGTTCCAGACATGGGGGGGGCAGCAAGAGAGAAGGCACAAATACGTTTTGAGGAGCAAGGGAGTTGCGAGCAGACGAGGTTGGAGGCAGAGGAGGAGCAGAGCTCCCAAGCGGGAATGTTGTGGGAAACAAGTGCAGAGAGATAAGGAGGAGCAAGGCCATGAAGAGCCTTGAAGGTGAAGACAAGGAGCTTGTGCTGAACCTGCCTGTGTATCAGCCCTGAAGCCTGCTTGGTGCCTTCCTGCTCTGCCGTGAGCCTGCCTGTCCATCAGCCAGCCTTGTCCAGTCTGTCTGTCTGCCTGCTTGGTTCCTGTGCTGATTCCCTGCTTGACCCTTGGACCCCCACCCCACCCTGCACTAACCACCCTGGACCCGATCCTGCACAATTCATGAAACGAGCAGGCAGGAGGCTGGAGCGACGCTGGCGTTGGACTCAATCTAACTCCGACCGACTTCTCCATCGGGCCCATTTGCGGTCCTATGTTGAGGCTGTGAGGATGGCGAGGAAGGAGTTCCTTGCTGTCCTCATAGCGTCTGTGAAGTCACACCCGGCGGAGCTGTTTCAGGTGGTGCGGGGGCTGGTCAGTCCGGCCTCCCTCCGCCTGGACGGGGACTTGTCTCAGGCCCGCTGTGAGGAGTTTGTCACCGAATTCGCAGACAAGATCGCTCGGATTCAGAGCGACTTTGACGCTGGATATGGGGCAGTAGGTGGAGAGCGCGAGGTGACGGAGGCCCCGTCTGGTCCAGCTTTGTGGGGGGAGTTTCAGGAAGTGACGCCGGCCGATGCGGCGGATGTCCTGGGGTCTGTGAGAGTCACCTGTTGCGAACT